>CM062809.1:816536130-817136130 GCA_031772625.1 Pinus tabuliformis
GTGGACCATTGGATGGTGGTCCTCGGAGGGCCGATATATATATCTATATATATATATATATATCTATATATATATATATATATATATATATATATATATATATATATATATATATATATAGATATGGGTAATGTTGGATACATGCCATGTGGGCCCTATGTGTGGACCACGTGGTCAAAAAAGAGTGATGACACTCATATATTAATAAAACTATAGGGGAACATAACTTGTGATCCAAGAGCCCAAATTGGAAAAAAATTGTATCCCTGGAAATGTCTCACTGAGACGAGTGTCATGGTAGCATCAAATTGAATTTTTGACAATTAGAGAAGGGTCAATTTTTTTATTATTAATATTACCCCATTTCTCTAATTGTACCAAGGAAGTTCGGTAAGTATAGTGAGCACATCCTTGAGGGTAAGGGGGTGTGTTTACAACAACTTGTGATAAATACACATGGCACAGTACAACATGTTTACAATAGTATCAAAAATCAAAAGACCACATTGTCTCTAACTAGAAACACCAAGAAACACTACATCTAGTGTCTTTCCCTTTCTTTACGGCATGCGTCCAAATCTTGGGTTTGTGGTTACCTCAATTATCCATGCATGTCCTAGCATGCCACATATCACAGTTCTTTAATTCTCTAGAAATATCCTTCAACATTCCCTATTCATGATATAAGCATGGGCATAATTATGGGACTTATAATCAATGACATAAAAACCATAAATCATTTAGAAATACCTCTTTCCCAATTGATTCCTCACACAACTGATAATATTTTCATACCATCTTTCTCCCATAAGAATGATTGCTCACAAGAACTTGTCAGTCATATATATATATATGTATGTATGTATGTATGTATGTATGTATGTATGTATGTATGTATGTATGTAGATATATATATATATATATATATATATATATATCTACATACATACATACATACATACATACATACATACATACATACATACATACATACATACATACATATATATATATATATATATATATATATATAGATATATATATATATATATATATATATATATATATATATATATATATATATATATATATATATATATATATATATATATATATAGATATATATATATACACACACACACATGAACATATCATATATTTAAATATGTAAATAGATTCAAGGTCAAGAGAACCTCTAATGTGCCATTTTCATGGCTTCCATATGCCTAGACATTATTCCCCATGGACCAAACTAACCCATTATGTTTTTATAGCAATGCCTAGTCAATTATGGACATACATATATATTTTCATCATTTCCAATATTGATTCCACCATTAGCAAAATGAAGCTGATATTTTCTAATGTTGTTATTCACACAAGTGGTTTCCAACCTAGATACAATTTCATCCATTCCTGCTATCATATTTCAAGAGAAATGCTCCTAGATACACTAGTGATGCCTCTTTGTGGTCCATAGCCCAATTGAATTTCCTTATTACCTGTAACTTTCTCCACATTTTCCCATTTATGCTAAGCATATAGTGCCTCGTTTTATTTATACATGGGCCTACTCTATCACATATCCCTGTTGGGTTTCATATAGCACACCCCACCCCCCCCACCCACATTTTTTCTTATTACAGTGGTTTATCAGTTACAGTAAGCACTCTAAGAGTAGTTTATCAACGTGACAGCAAGCACCTTGGGTGGTTTTTCAACCTCCCCAACAAGAACCCTGTGGAAACTCCATGCAATATTTTCATTAAAGGTGGTTTATTAGTTGTCGAAAGCACTCTGAGTGGTTTATTATCTCAACAACAACCCCTCGAGTGGTTTATCAGCCTCCTCATCAAGCACGCTATGGTAACTCCATGTAATATTTTGATTATAGGTGGTTTATCAACTATTGAAAGCACTCTAAGAGTGGTTTATGAGCCCAATAATTAGAACCTTGGTTGGTTTATCAACTAGTCAAGCACAACAAAATTTCATAGTAATGGGTTGTTTATTAGCTATGTCAAGCACTCTATGAGTGGTTTATCAACACATAGCAAGCACCCTGGGAGGTTTATCAACTAGTCAAGCACAACGTGATTTCATAGTAATGGGTGTGTTGGAAATAATACTGAGAGGGGGGGGTTAATCAGTATTATCAAGTCAAACATTTTTTAATAAGAAACTTCTTTTTACAATATTTATGTACTGGTGCAGTCTTATACCAGTACGCGTGATTCTACCTGCAGAAGGCTACAACCTTCTCTCGTTCTCCAGCTTCTCCTGGAAGGGAGCTACAACCCCCTTAGCTCTTGTACTAGCTGATGTACTAGTACGTAGGTGCTGAACTATAGAAGACTACAACCTTCTCTTTCCTTTCAGGGACCACGTTTCATAAATTTTCAGACTGGATCCATAAATACAAAACAATCACCACTGCAATACAATCATTAACTCTGAATCACCCAACAACTGAATCATTGAACCCCTGTCATCAAAACACAGTCACCAGAACACAGAATAGAGCCCAGAACTCTGAAACAACCACTAGAACCAACAACAACCTGAAATATCAAATCTCATAATGTATACGCTACTTGACTGTGTCAAACCAGCATGTATACACCCTTTCACCAGAGAGAACCTGCGTACAGATCTAAAAAGAATACTTATACCTTCGCTGCAATTTCGACTTCAGATATACCCAAAACATAAGATATAAAGGATAAGACATGTGTCAGTATTCAGATCTATCCATGATCATACCATATAATGATAATACATTTTCGTCTTCATGATCCCGGTACATCAACCTTTGTCAATCGCATAGGTGTCTGCCTGGTTCAGATCGAGCAAAGCATCACAAACCCATAACCAACATACTAGATCTCACACTTCATTAGATATTCACGACTTTCACACTTGCACCTCTTGGCCTAATGATCTTCTCCTTATATAGGTTTAGGCTTCTCTCAATACCATGGTCCAAAACTACGTAGAACCAATACCTTGGACCCAATACCTGGGGTCAACACTTCGGTCAAGATACCTTGAATCAATACCACGGGTCAAAATACCAGGGACCAAATACCATGGACCAAAACCAAGTTTTCCCACATGTACGCGCTTTTCCTTGCGTGAAAGTGTGTGCATACGCATATGTGTCTTTTGGTCTGCTATATCGCGTGTATATGTGGCTTTGTTAAGTGGAACCTGCGTATATCTCTTTTTCCTTCAATCTGAGAGCCTAAACTATGATCTGTCATCTAAGTGAGTTGCCATCAGGGACAACACCTGTATCATATATGTATCATAATGCCAACAATCTCCCCCTTTGGACTTGATGGCAATCACCACACCAAGTCACTCTCCCCCTTTGACATCAAGGGCAAAGGGAAAACCAAGATGTTCTATCCCTTGGTATACCTTCTGTTGTCCATACTCCCCCTGAGTACTTGCTGAAATCTTTGATTGAGCTCCCCCTTTGTACATGCCAAGATGTACCAATCCGTCCATGCTCCCTCTGAGCACATGCAAGGTCTGCAAAAGCATACCATGACTCTATACATACATCAATCTCCCAATCAAGTGAGAATACACCATTTTCGACTCATCCACCCAACCAAGTGGGGATATACCAAATGTTGACTCAAAAACAAGAAACATTACATTATCCATCCCATGCATAGTGGGGTAAAAAAATACAACATATGACTCACAAAGACCAAGGACCTAAACAAGACCATGATAGTTATCAGCAACTATCATACGCCATATGATCTACACCATAAGCATCTGTCACTAGCATCCAAACTTGTAACTTGCAATCCATTATCTTGGTTAATCCCTTACTTTGGTTACTATCTCTAGCTGTTGTTTTAATCTGGTAACTTCTTCTATTTCTACGTCCTTATTTTCATATGCCATAAGAAGTCTAATGTCTTCATCACTATTGGATGAGTCATTACTTTTATCATGAGTATAATAACTTCTATTACCTTCTTTAGACATCTTTCCTTTGTTATGAGGACATCTAGCAGCGTAGTGACCAACTCTACCACAAGAAAAGCATTTGAAAGGTAGCTTACCTTTGAGCCTTCTAGATCCCCGTTCAACATTCTTGACAAAATTTACCTCATATTCTTCTTCTGAAATGTATCCAGATTCACTGAGTTTTTCATTTCCATTTGCTGATACATTAAATGTGGCTTCTCTCATATCTGATGGTCCTCCTTTCCTCATCTCAAAAGTAGTTAAGATTCCATGAAGCTGCATCATAGTGATTTTCTACAGATCCTCCTTTTCTTCTATGGCAGACACTTTGGATTCAAATTTAGCTGACAAGTATCTCAAAACTTTCTCAACTAAGACAACTTCCTTAATTTCTTCGCCCAGATTCCTCATACAATTAACAATCTCATCTATACGTAGGAAGTAATTAGCTATTCTTTCATTACTATGCATCTTAAGAGTTTCATACCGTATTCTGAGAGTTTGAAGCTTAGCACGTTTTACCTGATCGTCACCTTTGTAGCGTAGAATGATTTTGTCCCATATTTCTTTGGCTGATTTGAACTACATGACCTTGACAAATTGTGATTGTGACAAACTTCCCAATAAGATAGCAACAGCTTTGGCATTGAGTTCATATTTCTTTCTATCTGTTGTATCTGCAGGAGTTGTTGATGGATATGTATATCCTCCTTCCATGATTCCCCAAACATCTGTTCCAAGTGATTATAGATATGTTGTGGTTCTTATCTTCCAGTAGACAAAATTTCTCCCACCGAAGATTGGTGCTCTAATGGATGCCTCTCTTTCATGATTACTCATCTTGATGGATCTTCCTTCAAGCGATGAAGCTTCTTCTGAAAGACATGGCTCTGAAACCAATTGTTGGAAATAATACTGAGAGGGGGGGGGGGGGGGGGGGTGAATCAGTATTATCAAGTCAAACAATTTTTCATTTTCATACTCAGATACATATATGCTACTTTAGTTATGGGAACCTGCGTGTACACGCAACTATATCTAAAGCAACTAGCGTATATCCAGTAAACTTATGATTAAGTTAATCCATTAAATGTTGATCTTTAATCAGTGCATCATAACTTCATTAACCATATGAACATTAAATAGGTGCAGTAAACCATAACAGATCATCACACATAAGAAGCACACATGAACACCATGATGTAAGGTGGAAACCCAATGTGGGTGAAAACCACCTGCTACAATTTGTCTCTATCTTCTTTTAATAAGAAACTTCTTTTTACAATATTTATGTACTGGTGCAGTCTTATACCAGTACGCAGGCTTCTACCTGTAGAAGGCTACAACCTTCTCTCATTCTCCAACTTCTCCTGCAAAGGATCTACAACCCCCTTAGCTCTTGTACAAGTTGATGTACTAGTACGTAGGTGCTGACCTACAGAAGGCTACAACCTTCTCTTTCCTTTCAGGGACCATGTTTTATAAATTTTCAAACTAGATCCATAAATACAAAACAATCACAACTGTAATACAATCATTAACTCTGAATCACCCAACAACTGAATCATTGAAACCTTGTCATCAAAACACAGTCACCAGAACACAGACCAGAGCCCAGAACTCTGAAACAACCACTAGAACCAACAACAACCTGAAATATCAAATCTCATAATGTATACGCTACTTGACTGTGTCGACCAACGTGTATACGCCCTTTCACCAGAGAGAACCCGCGTACAAATCTAAAAATAATTACTTATACCTTTGCTGCAATTTCAACTTCATATATACCTAGAACATAAGATATAAAGGATAAGACATGCTTCAGTATTCAGATCTATCCATGATCATACTGTACAATGATAATGCATTTTAGTCTTCATGATCCCAGTCCATCAACCTTTATCAACCGCATAGGTGCCTCCTTGGTTCAGATCGAGCAAAGCATCACAAACCCATAACCAACATACTAGATCTCACACTTCATCAGATATTCATCACTTGCACACTTGCACCTCTTGGCCTAATGATCTTCTCCTTATATAGGTTTAGGCTTCTCTCAATACCATGGTCCAAAACTACGTAGAACTAATACCTTGGACCCAATACCTGGGGTCAACACTTCGGTCAAGATACCTTGAATCAATACCACAGGTCAAAATACCAGGGACCAAATACCATGGACCATAACCAAGTTTCCCCACATGTACGCGCTTTTCCTTGCGTGAAAGTGTGTGCATACGCATACGCATCTTTTGGTCGTCTATCTCACGTGTATACACGACTTTCTTAAGTGGAACCCGCGTATATCTCTTTTTCCTTCATTCTGAGAGCCTGAACTGTGATCTGTCATCTGAGTGAGTTGCCATCAAGGACAATACCTGTATCATATCTGTATCATAATGCCAATAGGGTGATGTATCAGTTGTGGCAAGCACTCTATGAGTGTTTATCAACCCACAACAAACACCCTTCTATATGTGTTTCTTAGGCCTAGCTAGCACCCTTCTACAGGTGATTTCTCATCCCTAGCTAACACCTTGTTCTCACATCTCAGATTCATGTCAGTCACATGTTCCAAGAATCAAGAAAATCAAGTTAGCATGGCTATTAGTTTTTGAAATCAATCTTCTAGAAAGACTGTCATCATCAAATTAAAATTAGTCTTTTACCAAGACTAGTAGCCATGACGTAGTCTAAAATCAACTCATAGTTATCAGCCATAGTGCTACAACTAGCATCTACTTATATAAGCGATCCATAGATATATAACCAACATCTATGATGCTACAACTAGCACCCACCTACACAAATAAACAATTGTCAAAACCCATTATTCTCAAATAGAGTCATAAGTCCTTTATCTTCATGGTCTAACATAAGCAAGTATTGGGCATGGATTCCCTTTCTCATGTTTATATAGCATCCATTACATAGATCAACTAGTCATTCTCATATGATACACACTATTCCTTGAAACAAGAAAGTATCAACCACTAATTACAAGCATCTATAAAGGAAACCATCACTAACTAAAACCAACATATAGAAATGTTCAATCCTCCAATGAGGCTCTTACCACATAACACTCATATGTTGGGATTCTCACATTGCAATTAGCATATTTACATACATATACAATGATTTAGAATAAATTTGTGCTACTTAGTATGAGAAACATAGGGATTTACCCAATATCTCATATCACATAAAAAGTCTCATACACACTTGTTCCATGTGTGTAACAATACACCACTTAACTAGTAGTGTTGGTGCAATGCAATCAATCATGTCCAAAACCATGCAGGTACTTCTGCAAAAATTTAAAGAATGTGATAATTAACCAAGGTCACAACCATAAGTTGTCCGATCCTTCAAGATACAACCTATTAAACACATGCGCTAATGCATCCCACATGGCATCATGTTTGAAGCATTATTGTAGTCAACATGAAATTCCATAATCATTGCCATAAGTAAAACACAATCATATTCACATTTAGTTATTACACTTGAATCTAGAGCTCCAATCATCTCCAAATATCCAAGCATCCGACCCACTTCTCTGTTAATTCTATGACATGGTCCCCATTTTATTCCCAAAGGTCCAGAGTTGAATCATTAATCTTAACTTCATATGTGATAGAACCCATCCAGTCCAATTCTTGAACCTAGAAAATATGATACCACTTTGTAACACACCCCCTATTATCCCTAGCCCTTAATAATGGTAAAAGGAGGTAATTATTTGGGTGACCTGACCTCAAAGGTCCTAGTTAAGGAAATGGGGTCTAAGTTTTTCTATCTTTTTCAACTTATTCAAAACTTAAAATGGATAAAATAGTTATGATCATCCCATCCAAACCTTTCCAGCTATATAAAGTTTATCTTGATCTCACCTCTGTTGGGGAAAATTATTTGCTTAATAAATAAATAAAACAACTAATCACCTAGACATTAATTATCAACCCGAGTGTATATGCATAACAAATACCAACAACTAACACTGGTTGTATATGATTGTGTTCTATACTATCAATATCATTCAACAAGAAATAAAATGTAAGACTTGAATAATAAAACTAAAATTAAAAAGAAGAAAGTAAATGACAGGAAAAACAATTATGTTAATCACACAACTTGAATCATTGCTAAATTAAACCACACATTGCTTAATTGTAAATTTAATCTATTGCACCCAACATAATTCAAATGCTAATCTAGAGCAGTAAATTAAATGAAATCTAGAAATTGCAGGAAATAACAAATCTAAAGAATGCAATAGCCAACAAATTACTTGATTAAAAGGAAATTTACTCTAAAGAAAAATGATTAAAATTCAAAGAAACAAGCACATAATTAAACTACTTTAGATGCTCAAGACAACACCTCATCCAAGGTAGTGGGCCCAACTGCCCAAGACTTAGTTCTACCTTGAGAAATAATTCAGATCAGATTACAAATAACAGATGTAGAACTCAATGGATAGATTCTTTGATTAAAACATATGAGAGAAATAATTAAATAAAATTGAATTTCTTAGCTTTTCCTCCAATTCAATAATTGTTCATTTCACATCTCTCATCTCTTATCTCTTCTCCTACATCCTATCTAATAATTGTGCATCTTCTATCTCCTAATTATCCATTCCATTATCCCTCTTTCTTTGATCTTTGTTTTCATTTAAATACACACAGAGCAAAGGGAAGTTACAACAAAGTTGATTACAAAATTATTTCCATTACAAATTTGGATTGATTACATAATCTCAATAAACAATATCAGACCTGAAATATCTTCCCACCATGATTTAGTTGGAACAAGTCGAATTTGGTATTGTAATTGGGAGAATTTGGAAAACGATCACAACAACAAATCTGAGAAAATCACATTCATAGAACCTTGTGTTTCTCTCACTCTAAACTGAATTTTGGAAAAATCCTCATCAAAAGACTAATTTGGTCCATTCTACACAAAATCCATGTCTCAGAATTTCAAGATTCGCCTTCATTTTTCCAGAAAGTCCAATGCAAAACTGTCACTTCTTATTCCAGCGAATTTTTGAGTTGGAATATTTGATTATGAGCTGAAAATCAAATTTTCAATTTAGAAAAGAACTTGGAGGCTAAAATCATGAGTGGTGTTATAACAAATTCATTAATAAACCATCATTGGAAAAATAATGCATAATAATCTTCAATATATTAAAAATAAATGAGAAAAATAGTATTTATCCATAAGAGCATAAATAATTATAAAATGGAAATATGTGATAAATTATGATAAATGACGTGATAAAGAATGGTAGAAATGGATGAAATAGGCATTACAAAGTTATAATAATAATGACAAACTAGTGGCCCAACATACCCCCAAATTGAATATGTTGCATGTCCTCATGCAACCCAAAGCCTCTGTATTAATCAAGCTATAATACAAAAATGTTCATCCCAACTCATGAAATTGATGGAACAAATGACTTCTTCCTCAAATAATGAATATTCAAGTTTAGCAATGTTGATGAAGGCATACAAATTTTCACATTGACTTTCAGCTATATGTATATGAAATTGTAGCAAAATATGATATATAAGCAATGACAAACTTCATTAACCATTTTATCAAGAACTACAAACCAGATTTTGCTTAAATTTATCAAAAATCAGATTGTTTTGATGCACAGATCATGAGATATAAGAAAAATGGTTGTAGGCGACAGTGCATGATTTATGAAATTTTACAAACTAATTTAACTTGAAATTTTCTAGGTTTGTGTATTTTAATGATACCTCTTTGTTGTCCAAAAATCACAAGAATTCAGTTCACATTTTCAAAGATATACACAAATCAATTTCTGCATTGTATAAAAATGAAATAGTATGCCTTAAATGAGAAAGAAAGTAGAAAACATCCATCATGTGTAGCAATTCCTTACCCCCAAACTGGACAATTAGCATGCCCTCATGTAATACTAGAAAACAAATTGAGGTGGTTTCTACAATCGTTGTTAAAATCTATGCTTGGTGTAAAACAACATCAAATAAGGGAGGTATTGAGTATGAATAAGGAGATCGATGGATGATAAACGGTATTAATGGCACGGCCATGATAAATAAATGAATGAAAGTAGCATTCCCCCAAACTGGAAGCTTCCATGTCTTTGAAAAATGGGAAGTGGTAAAGATGTGGAATGAATTATGATAAATAATGCTCAATGGATTTTCATGAAATTCTCCTAAATTTTTAATAAATCAGAAACTTATGCTATTTTACCTCAAGTTTTATCTCCAAAAAAATGTGGAATGACATGTACAGAGTAGAATTTGTTGAAGCTGATGTAGGCTGAGCTGATGTTGAAAGTGATGCAAAAGGTGGAATCCATGCATGCACATCCTGTATGAATAATTGTTCGCATTCGCGAGTTGCTTGAGCCTCTTCTATTAGTTGCAATACTGTGGGATCGTTGCGAATAGTGTTGTCCCCCATACTTGTTGTTCTCCTATAAACAATTCACTACTCTACATGCAATTTTCTTGAATCCACAATTTTAGTTTTGAACATCAACAAATAAGCTGCATGCAAATATTTCAATCATAAATTTTTTTGTATAAATGCAGTAATAATATTTTGTCAAATCAACAAGTTATGGCGAAGTTCGGTAATTATATCTTGTCATATCATCATAGTGCATGACCTTCCCCCTCCAACTAGAAAAGGGCATCCACGACCATAAAGCATAGGAAAAAGGGAAAGGACATTGGGGGTTCAGAAATGTGGCAGGACAATAGTTAGAGCGGCGTAAATACGACAAAATAAAAACTGTCAGAGCAGTACAAATCGCAAAGATGGGAAATGACTGCAAAAGGAGTAAAACAAAGAATTGATCATTATGAGAAGAGATGCTTCCTTGGGTGGAAAAAATGGCGAAATCATGACAGGCGATATATGATAACGATTCCTGGTATCGATTGATTAGACAGTATTGATATAATTCATATAAAAGTATAGTTTACCATGCATATGGGTTAATATAGTTATAAACGTTGTTCAAGTGGTAAATTCACCTTTATAAATGAATCAATAGGAAATAATGGGATAAAGAATTATTGACAATTTAACATAGAACTTCAATACCATAAGCAAAGCCACTGTTGTGAGTAGGCATTCATAGCCTCGACAGGGTTGCTTTTTAACCCAAAAATGAGACAGAATCCTCTATCTAGTATTTAGATGGTTTTTTATTGCTATAAAGAGATCATTATGCTGGCACCGTAACCAGACAATCATAGTGCCATTCACCAAGACATAACAAAGTGATCAGGTCGACTCATAATGAGACCTCCTATCCTTCTGATAGTTTTGACTATCTAGAAGACCATTACCCTCATGTGGTGGCCATAATGGAATGTCACTTGTTACATCCTTATGATCATGGCAGGCTGATTCGTAATGAGACCCCTTATCCTCTTTAAGAAAATATGTATTGCATTTCCATATTTTTATTCTAAAGGGAGGGAGGCTCATTTACTCCTTAAGGGTTAGGGATGGTGTGAGAAGTAAAAAATGTTAATGAAAGTTATGCTTTTATTCCTATATCATCATACCAAAGGGAAAGATAAACCAGCATGGTATTAAGATAGTGAATCATTTAATGATATGTCCAAAGAGAAGATATTCAGCCAGTCATTATATAGATAAAACAGGTTAGTTTCAGAATAAAGATAACCATCAAAAGTTTTGCAAGTCATAATGGTATTAATATTATAGTTTTTCCTTTATCTTGGGTACAAATTCCCAATCCAAAAAGATGGTTTTGATAGGAATTCATGGGAGAGAAAAATGGTTGGTTGATTAAAATTATATGGCAATTGTGCAGTTATTGGAACAACAATTATTGATCACAAGAAAAAGAAATCACAGATGTTCATTTTACCAAACAAAAGTTGTTCAATTGACTGAACAACAACTATTCAATTGATTGAACAATAGTTATAAATAAGCCAAAAAGAAATCAAAGTTGTTTGTTCTACCGAACGGCAGCAATTCAGATGACTGAACAACAATTATTCAATTGATTGAACAACAATTATTGACACAACAAAAATAAATCGGCACTGTTCATTCTCCCGAACAATGGCTGTTCAATTGATTGAACAACAATTATAAACACACTAAAAGGAAATAATAGTTGTTCGTTCTACCGAACAGCAGTTGTTCAATTCACTAAACAACAGTTGTTCAATTGATTGAACAACAATTATAAACACACCAAAAATAAATCAGAGTTGTTCGTTCTACCGAACAGTGACTATTCAATTAACTGAACAACATCAGTTCAATTGATTGAACAACAATTATTGACACACCAAAAAGAAATCAGAGTTGTTCTTTCTACTGAATAGCATCTGTTCAATTGACTCAACAACAATCATTCAACTGATTGAACTACAATTATAAACACACCAAAAGGAAATCAAAGTTGTTCATTCTATTGAACAATAGCTATTCAATTCACTGAACAACAGTGGTTCAATTAATTGAACAAAAATTATAAACACACCAAAAGAAAATTGGATTTGTTCATTCTACTGAATAATAGTTGTTCCATTGACTCAACAATAGCTATTTAATTGATTGAACAACAATTATAAACACACCAAAAAGAAATCAGAGTTGTCCATTCTACCGAACAATAGTTATTCATTTGACAGAACAGCAACTGCACATTCGCCAACGGAATGAAAACTACAACTTTCAAGGAAGCAACACCTGAAACAAAAAAACATAAGATAAATAAAAAAAGACACAACACTTTATTTTAAAATAGTAAATAAATAAATAAATTAAGTTACAACATCTATGATGTTGTTTCCTAAGGGAACATCAATCTGTCAATGGAAAAAAATGATCTCTTGGAAAAATGCTTTGGCAGTAGTGATATGAATCTTCAAATGGAAATCAATTCTCCATTTCTTCTGTTATGAGTCCGTTAGGTAATTAATTGGATGAAATTCCCTTGCTTCATTAACATTTATTTCAAGAATCGCTCATTCATAAATTGACCTCTTTTATTCTCTTGGAACCTGTAAAAAAACGAGTGTCTACCTGCAATAAAACATGAAATCATGGAAGGAGATGATAGAGCTCTCATAATCTAAGAAATATGAAAAAAATAACAAGTAGTTACTTTGTAAAACAAATTCACAGAAAGATAAACAAAGAAAAATTTATTTATCACCTGCGGGAGAGCAGTGGTCAACCATAATACCCAGCAATGTTTGAACCATAACTTATTTGTTTTTTGTAAGATATGAGTGATTCCAAAGCCAAATGAAAGCAAATTCAGAGGGATATCTCCAATAGAATCAGGTTTTGAAGACAAGAAGATTTGATGGGTCAAATACGCAAGTGAAAATCTAGAAAAACAGAGTTTTAAAAGTGCAGATTTATGATAGACACTCAGTATTTTGGTGATAACTTTCTCATATGATATCACAATTGAGTGATTCAAATACTATTGTAAACTATATTCATAGGGTAATATACCATAGAAATAGATTTTAAAATATAGTCATTTAGGCCTCCAAAAATGGATTGTCCCAACTATTTTCCTGAGCTACCTACTAGACACCCTATCAATGTTTTGGTTATAACTTTTTCGTTTCAAATCCAAATGGAGTGATTCAAATTGGGTTGGAAAGTATACATCAATTTCTACTCATTCTAGAAACATGTTTTAAAAATATTCCCTTTTGGTCCCTCAAAACATGACTTTCCCGACTGTGTTTTCAGAAATTTCATCAAGCTTGCAAGCCAAAAAAATATGATATTAAAGCAAATTTTCCAAATTGGTGATAAAAATGTTGGAAATAATAATGAGAGGGGGGGTGAATCAGTGTTATCATATCAATAATTTATTTTTCAAAATAGTTTTGTATACGCTACTTTAGTTAAGTGAACTAGCGTGTATACGTGACTGTACTTAAGGCAACCATCGTATATGAAGAGATATTTTGATTTACCCAATTTATCATGCATTGAAATTTAACCAGTATATCAGGAATTCATTAGAAAATGCAGTAAAAGTAGAATAAAGAATCACACATAAGCAACACACATGAACACCAAGATATAAGGTGGAAACCCAATGTGGGTGAAAACCACCTGCTGCTGTTGTCTTTGTCTTCTTTTAATAATAAGAAAATCTGTTTACAATTTTTGCACTGGTGCAGACTAAAGTACACAGGCTTCTACCTGCAGAAGGTTACAACCTTCTATCATTCTCCAGCTTCTCCTATAAGGGAACTACTACCCCCTAGCTCTTTTACTAGTTGATATGTATGCTAGTACATAGGAACCAACCTACAGAAGGCTATGACCTTATCTTTTCTTCCAGAAACCACGTTTCATAAATTTTCAGACTGGATCCATCAACAACATCATTCAATCACTAAATATATATGCATCAACCAATCTCGTTTTGAACCAACCATAGTCAAATCAATCATCCATCAATCTAATCATTCAGAATATTGTCACCAGAATACAGTAACCAGAACCCAAACCAGAACCTAGAACTCTGCAACAGTAAAGAGAAACAACTGAAACATATTTTATAAGGTATACACTACTTCCATGTGTCAAACATGCGTGTACACACACTTTTCTCAAAGCAAACTAGCGTATACATCTACAAATATAAATTTAGAGTTCTGCAGCTATGCCGACTTTAGTTATACGCAGATCATATCATTTATAGAATAATATATGCGTCAGTATTCAGATTTAGAATATACATGAGAAAAAACACATAATGATAGTTCATTTTATGCCTTAAGATCCCGATCCGTCATTATATCTTATCCCTCATCATCAGCTAAGGTTCATCCTTGGTTCAGATCTAGCAATGCACCATAACCCAATAACCTGCATACTAGATATCACACTTCATCAGATATTCGATACTCGCACACCTTGGCCTAATGATCTTCTCCTCCCTTTATATTTTTAAGCCTTTCTTAATACCATGGACCAAAACCACTTAGGACCAATACCTTGGACCAAATACCTAGGGTCAATGTTAGGGTCCCACCCTAACCCCCTTATTTATGTCATGGGATCACGTCATAGTCAAGAGTCAATAAAGCCCATATTAATATTTGTAAGTGGTTAACCCGCAATTAATTACGGGACCACAGTTAGTTGCAAATGGGCGGTAGTATTAGTTAGATGGTAAATGGGCGGTAGTATTAGATAGATGGTATTAATAAAACCCACGATATTGGCTCGTGGTATTGCATGTATGAATCATATATAAAGGATAGAGACTCCCTGCGAGGAGCATTGTGTCTTGTTTTGTAATCGAGCTCTGCTCTATTGGAGGTTGCCCCCTCGAAGAGGCCTGTGAACATTTCTCTCTGAATAATAAAATCATTGCTATTCTGTGTTCTGGGTATATTTTCTTCGCATATTTTGTGTTCTCGGTATCTTTTCTTCGCTTGGGTATTGATTTGCAGGTTAAGAGCATAACAAGTGGTATCAGAGCACTTTCCAGGGCTCGGTGGGATCTCCAAATTTTAGCAAAATTTTTTTTTTAGGCTAGAGACGTGTTCCGACGTCTTTAAACGACGGGATCTGTCGTTAAGCGCATAAACCTGCAGATTTGGGGAGGCATGCACGCAGGAAATACAAGAGGTGGTCACGTCTGTTGGACTCCCTTGTAACCCCTGTGGGTACCCCTTCGAGTAGTAGCGCATTAGACAGAACCGCGCACGGACTGTCTTCCACGTACCCTCTGGGTATATAGGAAGCCCCCTAGCTCCCTTGAAACCTCGCCATAGATAAAACTTCGGCCGTCTTGTTGCTACAGTACACCGAGAACAGCACTCGGAGAGATTACTCGCCCGTACGATAGGGTAGTCGGGTTGTACGGCTAAGGGTACGGTCGATCCTCCTTAGTTAGAGCCCTGAAACATTGGGCCGAGTACTACTGTCAGACCCTTATGTATATTGCGATCTGTAGCACCTGACACTCCCCAAGACCATAGTTCCCTTTCTATCGGGGGATCACACATCATCTATTCCAGATCAGCAGCAGCAGTGGTTCCACCATTCAGATCTCTCAGATCCACCAGATCGGATATTCCAGATCAACAGCAGTAGTGGTCCACCATTCAGATCTCTCAGATCCACCAGATCGGATATTTCAGATCAGCAGCAGCAGTTGTTCCACCATTCAGATCTCTCAGATTCACCAGATCGGAGTAGTTGGGAAGGGTTCCTGTACCTGGATATAATTTTTGCAGGACTTTTGGTGGTATTGACATTTTGAGGATTTGGCGACTGCAGTATTGATCAGGAAGGAGTAAAACTCCGTTAGGAGTTTTCCAAAAAAAATAAAAAATAAAAAAAATATTCCGGGACGCTTATTAGTGACCTAGCCCATCAGTATCAGGACGACGAGCTGAGCAAGGTGGTACCATTCAATTTCTTAGTAAAAATTTTTAGGCGGTCCCAAATTTTCATCAGGTTGGTGTATGGTAGAAACTCGCGCCCAAGCGATGGCCAATGAACGGATCGAAAAAATTGAAAACCATATGGAGACCCTCGAAACGGCTATGTCCAAGATCGCACATGAGCTTCAAGAAATGAGTAGCTTCGTACAACTTCAGCTTAAAGGAATGATTAACTAGATACAGCAGGCATTCCCAGAAGGCAAGGAGCCAGCCCATGAGGAGGGGTATAATGGCCATAACTACCATGAGGGTGAGTCTAGCCACTCTCCTCACATTTGGCACTCCCGTCCACCACCCAGTCAGCGTCCTCCCAAGTTGGATATGCAGAAATTTGATGGTTCTCACACGTCAACATGGCTAGCACAAATGGAGCAGTATTTCCAATTGAATCATATCACAAATGAGGGAACTAAGCTTATGGTGGGCACCATGTACTTGGACAATGAAAGATGGCAATGGAAGGAATGGCATCAACGCTGCAATGGACATTTTCAGAATTGGGCCCAATTTGCCAAAACTCTCCGCAGTCGCTTTGAACAGGAAGACTCTTTTTTGGGGCGTCTCACTAAGCTTCGACAGATGGGTATAGTGGAGGAATATATGACTGCTTTTGAAGCTTTAGCCTTCCGCACTAAGGGTCTCACAGATGAGTTCTACATGGAATGCTTTATCAGTGGTCTTAAAGAAGCCATCAAAGCTCAGGTTCTACTCCACCACCCCCCCACTTGGACCGAGGCTTGCCAGGTAGCCCGTAAGGTGGAACGTGCATTAACAGCCCAATCCAGCCGCCCCAACTTCCCCGCTAAAGGTCGTCCCTCACAGGCTCCCAATATGACCCAAACACTTAAGATTCAAAGGGTGTCACCGGCAGAAATGGCCGAAAGAAGGAAGCAAGGACTATGTTACTACTGTGATGAAAAATATTCCCCGGGTCATAAATGCAAAGAGCACAAGTTTTTTCAAATAGATGCCACTGACTACAGCTCCACCGAGGAAGATCCACCACTTGAGGAACCAGAGGCCACCGAAGAAGATAACCAACAGGAGATGGTATCTGATGAACCAATGATTTCGCTACATGCATTGGCAGGAATTTCTTCCCCTCAAACTCTCAAAATCAGGGGTTTTCTTAAACATCACCCAGTAGTAGTCTTGATTGATAGTGGAAGTACCCATAATTTCATCCACCAAAAGATCGCTGAAGCAGCACATTGTTTTGTCCGGGAAGTTTCTAACTTCCAAGTCCAGATTGCAGATGGGGGCACAATGAAATGTGAAGGTCGCTGTGAAAATGTCAAAATTCAAATGGGGGATTATCATCTGAAAACCCACATGTTTGCAATACACATGGGGGGTTACGACATTGTCCTCGGTGCGGAATGGCTCCGCACTCTTGGGCCAATCACAATGGATTTCCAAGAGTTATATATGAGTTTTAAGCAGAACGACTTCACACATACCCTCCGTGGACTACAGGCGGGAGCCCCCTCTATCATAAGCTCGCATAGGATGGAAAAATTGTTAAAAAAGGGCCATCATGGAGTGGTAGCTCAATTTAATGCCATCCAGGTAGTAGACACCATGTCTTCGCCAATTCATCCTGAGATGCAACAGATTTTGAATAAACATCGGATGGTCTTTGACAAACCTCATGAACTTCCACCCTCGCGAGGGGAACATGATCATAGCATCACATTGGTTCCAGGGGCCCAACCCCCAAATGTGCGGCCATATAGACATCCGTTCGCCCAAAAGAATGAAATAGAAAAAATCATCAAGGAATTGTTGGAAGCAGGTGTCATTCGTCCTAGCATTAGTCCTTATTCATCTCCAGTCGTCATGGTCCTCAAGAAAGATGGGGAGTGGCGGATGTGTCCAGACTTCAGGGCCCTCAATAAGTTAACAGTCAAAGATAAATTTCCCATCCCAGTGGTTGACGATTTGCTGGACGAACTCAATGGGGCTCAATTCTTCACTAAATTGGATCTTCGCTCAGGCTACCACCAAATTCGCATGAAGGAAGTCGACATTCCCAAGACAGCTTTCAGAACTCATGAAGGCCATTATGAGTTCTTGGTCATGCCATTTGGTCTCTGTAATGCCCCCTCTACTTTTCAGAGCCTTATGAATCACCTCCTCAAACCATATCTCAGAAAATTTGTCCTGGTCTTCTTCGATGACATACTCATCTATAGTGGCACTTGGGCAGCACATCTTCAGCATGTAGATATCCTCTTGCAACTGCTCCGCACGCATAAACTATTTGTCAAAATGTCTAAGTGTGCGTTTGGCATGGAAGAAGTTGAGTATTTAGGCCACATTGTGGGGCGTGAAGGTGTCAAGGTGGATCCCAAAAAGATCCAGGCAATGCAAGAATGGCCTCAACCTAAGACCTTGAAAAGCTTGAGAGGATTTTTGGGTCTCACAGGCTATTATCGTAAATTTGTCCGCAACTATGGCCGCATAGCGAAGCCCCTGACGCAACTTCTAAAGAAAAATTCCTTCTTTTGGAACGAAGAAGCACAACAGGCATTTACCGCTCTCAAAACCGCCATGTGTTCCACTCCGGTCTTAGCACTACCGGATTTCACCAAAACATTTGTCATTGAATCTGATGCTTCGGGAACAGGTATTGGAGCAGTCTTAATGCAGGAAGGGCGACCATTCGCCTTCACCATCCAACAACTAAGTGGGAAGAACTTGGGCCAATCTACCTATGAGAAGGAAATGATGGCCATCTTACATGCAGTTGAGACCTGGCGACCCTACTTGTTGGGGCGACGTTTCCAAATTCGCACAGATCATCACAGTCTTAAATATTTTTTGGAGCAACGCCTATCGTCCCCCCAACAAAATAAATGGTTAGCCAAAATGCTGGGATATGATTATGAGATCATTTACAAGAAAGGGAAAGACAACAGGGTAGCAGATGCATTGTCGCGCCAATTTGAGGAGGAAAGTACTCTGCTCGCAATATCCCTCCCCATTCCAGACTGGATTGAATAGGCTCGCAGGGAATGGTTTTCACATCCCGGGCTCTCCCAACTCATTTCTCAATTACAGGCAGATCCTAATTCCAGCAAGGGCTACTCGTGGCAGAATGATATTCTTCGCTACAAGGACAGAGTCGTCATATCACCAACATCCACCCTCAAAAGTCGCATTTTGGCAGAATTGCATTCATCCCCCATTGCAGGACATTCGGGCTTTCAGAAGACATACGCTCGCACCAGAAGATCATTTTTTTGGACCGGCATGAAACAGGACATCCTTACTTTTGTAGCAGAATGTGACGTCTGTCAACACCACAAAGGGGAAACCGTCAACACACCAGGCACATTACAACCATTGCCCATTCCGGCGTCAATTTGGATGGAGGTCTACATGGATTTCATTACAGGTCTTCCAAAGTCCGGGCACAAATCAGTCATCATGGTGGTTGTGGACCGACTGTCGAAGTATGCTCATTTCTGCGCCCTACCCCAACCATTCACACCCACTTTGGTTGCTCAAACTTTCATGGATCAAATCTTCAAATTGCATGGCATGCCCACTTCTATTGTGTCCGACCGCGACCCAATCATCACCAGTAATTTTTGGCAGGAGCTCTTCAGAATACAAGGCACTCAACTCAAACTCAGTACTTCATATCATCCGCAAACAGATGGTCAAACCGAAGCTGTCAACAAATGTCTAGAAACCTACCTTAGGTGTTTCACTTCAGAAAAACAACACCTTTGGGTACAGTGGTTACCTCTGGCGGAATGGTGGTATAACACCAACTATCATGCCACCACCAAAATGACTCCCTATGAAGCAGTCTATGGACAACTTCCGTCGTCCCCCACTTCTTATCTCACGGGGTGCTCCAAAGTACAAGCCGTGGATCAACTCCTACAACTCCGTGCAACCATGCTTGCCCACCTACGCGAGAATCTTCATCAAGCTCAGAACCGTATGAAGCAACAGGTTGACCAACATCGCTCAGAGCGCCAATTTCAAGAAGGGGATCAGGTCTTTTTGAAGTTGCAACCATATAAGCAAACATCACTCAAAGACAAGGGCTGTCAAAAGCTCTCTCCAAAATTCTACGGACCATATCAAGTACTTCAGCGCATTGGAGAAGTGGCTTACAAGTTGGCTTTGCCACCTACAGCAAAAATCCACCCAGTTTTCCATGTATCGTGTCTCAAGAAAGTGATTGGGAACAATTGCCAAGTTCAAACCAGTCTACCTGAGTTGGATGAAGAAGGATCAATCTGGCTTCAACCTGAACAGGTTCTAGACACTCGAGACAAGCACCTGCGCGGCCGCATGATTAAGGAGGTCCTCGTCAAATGGAAATATACCTCGCCGGAAGATGCAACTTGGGAACCAGCCGCTATTCTTCAGTAGTTTCCGCAGCTTCAGCCTTGAGGACAAGGCTAGTCTTAAGGGGGAGGGCATGTTAGGGTCCCACCCTAACCCCCTTATTTATGTCATGAGATCACGTCATAGTCAAGAGTCAATAAAGCCCATATTAATATTTGTAAGTGGTTAACCCGCAATTAATTACGGGACCATAGTTAGTTGCAAATGGGCGTTAGTATTAGTTAGATGGTAAATGGGCGGTAGTATTAGATAGATGGTATTAATAAAACCCACGATATTGGCTTGTGGTATTGCATGTATGAATCATATATAAAGGATAGAGACTCCCTGCGAGGAGAATTGTGTCTTGTTTTGTAATCGAGCTCTGCTCTATTGGAGGTTGCCCCCTCGAAGAGGCCTGTGAACATTTCTCTCTGAATAATAAAATCATTGCTATTCTGTGTTCTGGGTATATTTTCTTCGCATATTTTGTGTTCTCGGTATCTTTTCTTCGCTTGGGTATTGATTTGCAGGTTAAGAGCATAACAGTCAATACCTCGGACCAGATATCTTGGACCAATACCATGGATAAAAATACCATGGACCAAATACTTTGGATCAAAAACTTATTTTTCCAAGGTATACGCACTTTTCCTTCTGTGAAAGTGCGTGTGTATGTATACGCGACTTGTATACAGTGAACCTACATGTATACGCAGCTTGGTCAATGGTGAACCTACGTATACCTCTCTTTCTTCATTCTGTGAAGACTGATCTGTAATTCTTTGTTGTTTTCCTACTATACTTTGATCTTTCATCTGAGTGAGTTGCCATCAAGGACAATACCTAAATCATAATGCCAACAATCTCCCCCTTTGGACTTGATGGCAACACCAAGTCACTCTCCCCCTTTGACATCAAGGGAAAAGGGTCATGCTCCCCCTGAGTACATGCTGAATTCTCTGATATGCTGAAGTGTGCTGATTGAGCTCCCATGATTGAGTCCATGCTCCCCCTGAGCACAAGCAAGGTCTGCAAAAAGATGTTCTAAAAGAATAACATGACTTTATACATACACCACCAATGACCTTCCTATCACCAATGACTCATACATACATCCATCTCCCAACCAAGTGGGGATATACCGATTGTTTATACATGACAAAAATAAGAAACATTACATCATCCATCCCATGCATAGTGGGGTTACAAATTAGGTCTTTTCATGACCTTTACATTAAATGATATACATGATATATGTAACAGAGACCAAATATCTTAAATAAGACTATGATAGTCATCAAAAACTATCATATGATTTGCACCAACAACAACATTTGTCAATAGCGTCTAGACCAACAACTTGTATATGTCCATCATTAGTTCCCAAAATATCATCAACTTGTGACAAAGTATGTCGACATATATCAACTCATCCTCTTGATCTCATCAAGATGAACTTGCTTCGTTCCCTTATCATAACCTTCCATGAGTCAACTAAGCATATGTCATATCTCCAAGCGGTAGCACAAAATCATATCATATGTATGTGAAAACACCATAGACATCTTTATCAAGAACTGCATGATCTTTCCACAAGAACCTTCATTATATCATCACAAGGGAACATCCCACATCATCAACCATATATGTGAGTATCAACTTATCCTCATAAAGTAATAACTCATTAGGTACCAAGGACTTCTAGTCATAAAGCCAACAATGCTTTATTAGAAGCATACGATGTTCTCCCCCTGAACCTGTTCCACCTGTTCACTATCATATCTAATCATTGCATATGTCAGTATGAGATATCAAAGCATCATCATCAATCAGATATACATCAAGTTATCAACAACTTTATGAGGACCAATATATTTCCACATGTTATCAACAGATTGTAACCATCATCAAACAGAGCAGATAATTGACAGAACCATAGCAGATCCCTTTTTTTTGAGTCTAACCCACTACTTTTCTTCAAACCAACATATAAGTGACTGTGCCCACAGAAACCCGTGTATGTACATGACTACGCTTCATGAAACTAGCATATAACCACCTTTCTGAAAAAATAGAATTTAACAGCAGGATGATGCAGCAACTACTCCCAAATTTTTTCTGAGATATTCAAATGTCTCTTTGGGTAGTGTTTTAGTGAATATATCAGAAACTTGTTCTTTGGAGGGAACATACTCCAATTTGACCTTTTGTTCAAGCACTTGTTCATGTAGAAAATGATATTTGATGGGCATGTGCTTGGTCTTGGAGTGCATGACTGGATTCTTTGAAATACTGATGGCACTTGTATTATCACATAGAATGGAGATGGGTGGAATACATGTGATCTGAATGTCTTGCAAGTTTTGCATCATGCAAAGTAGTTGTGTGCAACAAGATGCAGTAGCCACATATTCTTCTTTAGTTGTAGATAATGCAATTGAACATTGTTTCTTGCTGAACCAAGACACTAACCTGGAACCCATATGGAATGCACCACCACTAGTGCTTTCTCTGTCATCAACACTTCCTGCCTAATCTGCATTTGTATATGCATGAAGTGTAAGATCTGTATCTCTAGGATACCATAAACCAAAGTTCTGTGTTCCTTGAAGATATTTGAAAATCCTTTTGACTGCCTGAAGGTGTGATTCCTTTGGATTTTCTTGGAATCTTCCAACTATTCCCACTACATGCATGATGTCAAGTCAGGTACGTGTTAGATAAAGCACACTGCCAATCATGGATCTATAAATTGGTTGATGTACTACTGCTGATTCATCATCTGAGCTAAGACTACATCCTGTTACCATTGGGGTACATACTGGTTTAGAATCTTCCATGCCGTACTTTTTCAGGATCTGTTTGAGATATTTGGTTTATGAGAGAAAAATACCATCTTTATTTTGTTGAACTTGTAGACCAAGAAAATAGGTAAGCTCACCAAGCAAGGACATTTCAAATTCTTGTTGCATTACTGAAGCAAAATTTTGACTCATGGATTTTTCATTGCTACCGAAAATGATATCATCGACATAAGCAACAATTATTAGCAATTTACCAGTGTCAATCTTTGTATATAGATTACTATCTGCTGACCCCTTTGAAAAACCCTGTTGGTGGAGATATTTGTCAAGATGGTAATAGCAGGCCCTTGGAGCCTATTTTAGACCATAGAGAGCCTTTCTGAGTTTTCATTCAAGTTTTGCATCATTTCCAAGAATGAAACCTTCTAGTTGTTCAATATAGACTTCTTCTTCTAAGTCTCCATTAAGAAAGGTAGATTTTACATCCATTTGGTATAATTTGAATTTCTAAAAACTAGAAAGAGCAAGAAACATTCTTATGGCTTCAAGTCTAGCAACAAGTGCAAAGGTTTCTTCAAAATCTATACATTCTTGTGGAGCATATCCTTTACAAACAAGTCTAGCCTTGTTTCTAATAAATTCTCCATTTTTGTTCAACTTGTTTTTGAATATCCATTTAGTTCCTATGATATTCTTATCATGAGGTCTAGGAACTAATTCCCAAGTATTATTCTTTTCAATTTTCTCAAGTTTTTCATTCATGGCCTTGACCCAACATTCACCTCTACATGCTTCATTTACATTTTGAGGTTCGGTGGAAGATAGTAATTCTAGATAGCTTGAGCCTTCGGTAATAGTTCTTCTTGTCTGCACACTTGCCCCTTTATCCCCTAGAATTTTAGTTTCTGGATGATTTTTCTGAACATACCTGGACAAAGTCTTTTCTTCTACCATTATCTCTTCTTCAGGTGCTTCATTGGTTTCTTCTTCAGAATCAGTGTGAGTTGATGAGGGAAAATGTTCCTCATCTTCTTCATTGTCATAATCTTTGGTTTTTATCTATTTTGGATTTTTGCATGCTTCATCAACCACAACATCAATACTTTCAATAATTTTCCCAAGTCTTTTATTATAACATTTATATCCTTTACTTTGGGAAGAGTATCCAAAAAGAATACCTTCATCTGGTTTGGGTTCAAACTTACAAAGTTTTTCATCAGCCCTTTTGATGTAACATTTGCTTCCAAAAACTTTGAATTATTTTACAGTAGGAGTCTTACCATACCAAAGTTCATGTGGAGTTTGGGTGCTATTTACCCAAAAATTTGCTGGGTTGAGAATAGTGATGGCGGCAAATGTAGCTTCACCCCAAAAGGTTACAGGAGTTCCAAATTCATCTAGCATGGCTCGAGCCATTTGTTGAATAGTTATGTTCATTCTTTCTACCACTCCATTTTGTTGAGGAGTCCTTGCGGTGGATATCTGCCTTTTTATTCTGTGTTGTTCACAAAAGTCAAAGAACTCATCTAAGGTAAATTCCCCTCCTCGATCGGATCTGAGGCATTTGATTTTGCGATCTGATTCATTTTCAACCAAAGCTTTGAAGGCTTTGAATTTTTCAAATGCTTCATCTTTATGCTTTAGAAGACCTATCCAACACATTCTAGAAAAATCATCAATGAACAATATAAAGTATTCTTCTCCACAAGGTGACTTTTTCCTTGATGGTCCACATAAATCAGTATGAACAAGTTAAAGAGGCTTACTAGCTGACCCTTCTTTTTCAATGAAGTGAGATATGGTTTGCTTACCGAATTGACATGATTTGCATATTGTATTTTCAAGAATGCTGATATCAGGAAGATCACGAACAACCTAGAATCTGCATGCTTTTCTTATTTGAGAAAAGCTTAGATGCCCCAATATTCTGTGCCATAGCCAGTTTTCATCATTTTTGCTTAGATAGCATTGTTTCTCTCTTCCCTTGAGTATGTATAAGTTGTTTGGAGTTCTTGTACCTTTGATCATGGTTTCTCCTGTATCAAGCTCATGAACAACACATTCATTTGATCAAAATACCACTTCATTTCCTTGATCACACATTTGACTGACACTCAACAGGTTATGTTTTAGACCATCAACATACATAACATTCCCAGCTTTAACCTTTTCTTTCAAGAAAACAGATCCTTTACCTTTTATGACAGCAGGAGGGTCGTTTCCAAATGAGACATTCTTTTCCTTTTCTAAGGCATTATAAGAGTGAAGTTTTTCTTTGTCACCTGTCATGTGTTTTGAGCATCCACTGTCGATGTACCACTGATTTTCTTGTCCTTATGCATACAAGGCTATACCACATCTTTCTGTTTGTGGTTCCTTGTTTCTCCATATTTTGGGATTTAATGGAGTTTTCTTCTTTTGAGATATTTGCCAAAATTTACTCCTGCATTCAGATTCTTCATGGCTGAAGTTGTTACAGATTGAGCATTCAATTTCATTTTCAAGAAGAGAAAAGTTATTGTAGGAACTTTTCTTGATCCCTGTCACATTCCTTTGATTTTGTGCTTCTCTAGTCATGATGGTCTTGTAATCAACACATTTAGCAACTTAGTGTCCAAAGTTATGACATGAAAAACATTGACCATTAAAGAAGTTCCTGCGATTATCGAATCTATTGACCTAATGATTGTAGTTTCTATTCAACATTGAAGCAAATTGAGTATGATTTACCTGAGGTTGGTTGTGGCTTCTATTCATCCTTGGAGTAAATGGAGCTTGATTCACTTGGTGATCTGCTTTATGCCTTTGCTAACGATTGTCATACTGTTCATTGTTCTTTGCTGCATCAAGATAGCTTTTAGTGGAGGTTGACAACTTCTGTGATTGAGATGCTTCTTCAGTATATCCAAGAGTTGTCTTTATCAGAGGAGAATGTTGCACTTTGATAATCTCATTTAAGGTTTTAGATCCTTTAGCAAATCTAAGATTGAGAGCTTTTGTTTTCTCAAGATCCTTTCTTAGACCCACAATTTCACATTCTAGTTTTTCATTGTGTTTTTCTCTTTCAGCAAGTTGGTATGTCAAGGTATCTATAATCATATTATTTTCTTCTAAACAGATTTTGAGTTTAGATATTTATTCATAAAGATCATCTCCATCTAAAGCATCCCAAAAATTATCATCTTCATAAGCCATCAGAAGTCTATAGTCATTACTATTTTCATCTTCATCACTATTTGATAAACCATCGCTACCTTCATGAGTATAGTAGCTATTTTTACTTACACTTTGTTTTCTATTCCATTTTGAATATTCCTTCCCTTTATCATATTTATCTTTATGAGGACATTTAGCAGCATAAAGATCGACTCTACCACAAGCAAAAAAATTGAAAGGTAGTTTACTTCATCTTCTTCTTCTGAAATATGTCCTAATTCATTGAGTTCTTGTTTTCCTTTTGCTGAAGCTTTAAATGCAACTTCTCTCATATCTGATGGGCCTCCTTTTCTCATCTCAAAGGCAATTAAGATTCCGTGAAGCTGTGTCATAGTAATAGTTTGTAGATCCTTTTTTTCTTCTATGGTAGATACTTCTGATTCAAATTTAGTAGAGAAGGATCTCAAAACTTTCTCAACTAAGGTAACTTCATTTATCTCTTCACCCAGATTCTTCATGCAATTAACAACTTCAGATATACGTAGGAAGTAACTAGCTATACTTTCATCATTGTGCATCTTAAGAGTTTCATATTGAATTATGAGAGTTTGCAGTTTAGCACGTTTTACCTGAGAGTATCCTTCGTAGCTTAGAACAATTTTGTCCCATATTTCTTTGGTGGATTTGAGCTGCATAATTTTGACAAACTCTAATTGTGACAAACTTCCCAATAATGCATTGACAGCCTTGGCATTGGTTTCATATTGCTTTTTACCTACCGTATCTGTAGGAATTGCTGATGGAAATGTATATCCTCCTTCAACGATTTCCCATACATCTGTTCCAAGTGATTGAAGATAGGTTGTGGTTCTTATCTTCCAATAAATAAAGTTGCTCCCATCAAAGATTGGTGATCTGATGGATCCCTGCTTTCTTGATTACTCATGATGATGGATCTTCCTTCAAGTGATCAAGCTTCTTTTGAAGGACCTGCTTTGATACCAATTGTTGGAAATAATACTAAGAGGGGGGTGAGTCAGTATTATCAAATCAATAATTTAATTTTCAAAATAGCTTTGTATACGCTACTTTAGTTAAGTGAACTACCATGTATACGCGACTGTACTTAAGGCAACCAGCATATATGCAAAGATGTTTTGATTTACCCAATTTATCATGCATTGAACTTTAACTAGTATATCGAGAATTCATTAGATAGTGTATGAAAAGTAGAATAAATCATCACACATAAGAAACACACATGAACACCAAGATATAAGGTGGAAACCCAATGTGGGTGAAAACAACCTGCTGCTGTCATCTCTGTCTTTTTTTAATAATAAGAAATCTGCTTACAATTTTTGTACTAGTGCAGACTTATACCAATATGTAGGCTTCTACCTGTAGAAGGTTACAACCTTCTCTTTTTCTCCAGCTTCTAGAAGGGAGCTACTACCCCCTAGCTCTTGTACTAGCCAATATGTTTGCTAGTACGTAGGCGCCGACCTACAGAAGGCTATGACCTTCTCTTTTCTTCCAGGGACCACGTTTCATAAGTTTTCAGACTAAACATATCAACAACATCATTCAATAATTAAATATATCTACATCAACCAATCTCCTTTTGAACCAACCATAGTCGAATCAATCATCAAGCAATCTGATCATTCAAAATACTATCACCAGAATACAGTAACCAGAACCTAGAACTCTGCAATAGTAAAGAGAAACAACTGAAACACATTTTATAAGGTATACGCTACTTCCATGTGTCGAACCTGCATGTACACGTGCTTTTCTCAAAGCCAACCAGTGTATACATCTGCAAATATAAATTCAGAGTTCTGCAGCTATGCCAGACTTTAGTTATACCCAGATCATATCATTTATAGAATAATATATGCGTCAGTATTCAAATCTAGAATATACATGAGCAAAAACACATAATGATAGTTCATTTTATGCCTTAAGATCCTGATCCATCATTAGATCTGATCCCTCATCATCAGCTAAGGTTCATCCTTGGTTTAGATCCAACAATGCACCATAACCCAATAACCTGCATACTAGATCTCACACTTCATCAGATATTCAATACTTGCACACCTTGGCCTAATGATCTTCTCCTCCTTTTATAGTTTTAGGCCTTTCTCAATACCATGGACCAAAACCACTTAGGACCAATACCTTGGACCAAATACCTAGGGTCAATACCTCGGACCAGATACCTTGGACCAATACCATGGATCAAAATACCATGGACCAAATACTTCGGACCAAAAACTTAGTTTTCCAAGGTATACGCGCTTTTCCTTCCGTGAAAGTGTGTGTGTATGTATATGCGACTTGTATACAGTGAACCTGCGTGTATATGCAGTTGGTTAATGGTGAACCTACGTATACCTCTCTTTCTTCATTCTGTGAAGACTGATCTATAATTCTTTGTTGTTTTCCTGCTATACTTTGATCTTTCATCTGAGTGAGTTGCCATCAAGGACAATACCTGAATCATAATGCCAACAAAAAATGAATATGAGGGTTTGTAAAAATGATATTTTCAATATAATACATCTACATACACAAATAAATTAAAACATTTATCACCGATGTTGATTTCCACAATATGTTGCAACAAAAACAACTATTTTTACATTTAAAAAAATGTATTTATTTATGTCCTTACTTATATTTTATTTTCTACACTAACCGAATTTTCTTTGAAAAATGAATATTCTTACGTATAAGAGTACTTCCATTGGATCCATTTTCGAAATAAGGCCTCAAGTATGTACATACCCAAATTTCAAAAATGCATGTTAATAAATAGTAGGGTATGAGAAGTCAACTTCCCTCGAAAAGATGGTGTCAAAAATTGTTGAAGTATGGAGTGATGTTGCAAAAAAATGATGGAGTGAAACCAATATTCAATATATGATTTACTTTCTTGACTTCCCATAGCCGTCATATCATGAAGTTATTGAGTTTTTAAAATGACTTGTTGATGCAGACTAGAAGAAACCTCATTTTCTTCCATAACGAACTACAATTTTTGGATTTGAAACATTCCCAATCTCAATATAATTTTTCTGCAATGGTGCATGTGATATAGAATGAATGGGAAGGGTAGGTAAATTTTTTAGTTCAACATTGTAAGCATGTTGTACTGGTTTATTATGGTGAGGGTGTGGAATGAGTCTAGCAGGAAATTGTGTAGGGCATGTAGCATTTTGATGATGTAGTTGATTGGGTTGTGTGGATGGTTTTGATAGACAAGCAAGATGTTGTTGAAAAGCTAGAAAATAATAAGGATGATGTGTTTGTGCTACAAAATGTGGGAGAGTATCCATGTAATTATAAGATGAAACATGCCAAACTTGTAGACAAGATTGGTGAGGGTTATATTGAGATTGGCATGGTTTCCCTAACACGGGAGTATTCCATAATGGATTATGAAAGTAATAAAATGGAGACGAAGTGTTTTGAACCATACATGTAGGCCACGATTTCCATGGTTGTGAAATTGTATCATATTCTCCATCTATTTGATACGATGCTTCCATCCTAGCTAAGAAAGAACAACTATCCATGGGATGCTCCTCTTGGCAATGAGGGAAAAGAACTTCTTCAATTTCTTGATTTTTTTGAACCTGCAAAATATCCAATTGTGAATTTAGAGAGCTAATAAAATCAATTTTAAAATGTTCAAATAAATCATCGATTTCAACTCCTATATCTCGTGTTCTTGTAGTAGATTTGGAAAAGAAAGAAGAAACTTCTCTAGAATTATTACTAGCCTTGGAGATTCCTCTTGAATACCTTATTCATAATTCACAAACATTATCATATGATAACTGAAAAAAATCACCTTTTCCCATTATATTTAAGAGTGATAAAAATTCATCTTTGACTCCTTTAAGAAGGAGTGTTTTTAAGATCTCTTTTTCCAAATACTTATGCTTTGATTTTTGAAAGATGTATTTAAATCGCTCTACACAGTCCTCCAAGATTTCATATTTCCCTTGTATCATACTGAAAATATCTTCACTAGCCTTGCAATAGTCTTGGTACTTCCTCGAGAATACAATCTTCATTTCCTCCCATGTTTGGATGCAGCTTCCACCAAGTCTCATGAACCATCGGAGAGCTGCTCCTTTTGGAGTAAGAGGAAACACTTTCAACCTTTGATCATTAGTAAAATAATCATATCCTCTACAAAGTACTTCAAACTCAAACAAGAATGTATCTAGGTCTTTGTTTGCCAAGCCATGAACATTTGGTTGAGAAGATGGAGGGATTATGTTTATTTGTGTCACTCCTCCTAGATATTTGATAGGGAATTCAAAAGTAGCAATGTGAGTCATTTCTTACCGAAACAGAAGATGTTCTTCATGTGATACTTTTGGCATCCTACTTCATGTGTTCCTGTCAATTGGTTAGTGAAATGGGCGGTGCTTACCTCACCACTTGAGTGGAATCATGAGATTTTTTTTTCTTCTCAAACTTCTACCTCTAAAATTCCTACTTCTATCAGTGCATTCTATATGACCTAAGCCTGACTACTGAGGGTAGACCCATTGTCGATTCCCCAAGATGCGTGCATAGGTTCTTAACTTCCATCTTCAATATCCAGCTCTCACGAAGTCAAGTATGCATCTGCAACCATATATTAGTGTGGTAGTGCTATTTGATTGCCTCCCCAACAACAACACCAAAAAAATGTTGGGGAAAATTAATTGCTTAATAAATAAATAAAACAACTAATCACCTAAATTTTAATTATCAACACGAGGAGCATCTTTTTATTTCAAGGCAGTCGAAAAAATATATGCATAACAAATAACAATAGCTAACATTGGTTCTATATGATTGTGTTATATACTATCAAACTTATTCAACAAGAAACAACATGTAAGACTTGAATAATAAAACTAAAATTAAAAAGAAGAAAGTAAATGACAGGAAAAACAATTATGCTAATCACACAACTTGAATCATTGCTAAATTAAACCACACATTTCTAAATTTGAAATTTAATCTATTGCACCCAACATAATTCAAATGCTAATCTAGAGTAGTAAATTAAATAAAATCTAGAAATTGTAGGAAAAAAGAAATCTGAAGAATGCAGCAGCCAACAAATTACTTGAATAAAAGGAAATTTACTTTAAAGAACAATGATTGAAATTAAAAGAAAAAAACACATAATTAAACTACTTTAGATGCCCAATGCAACACCTCATCCAAGGTAGTGGCACAACTACCCAAGACTCAGTTCTTCCTTGAGAAATAATTCAGATCAGATTGCAAATAACATATGTAGAACTCAATGGATAGCTTCCTTCATTAAAACATATGAGAGAAATAATTACATAAAATTTAATTTCTTAGCTTTGCCTCAAATTCAACAATTGTTCATCTCCCATCTCTCATCTCTTATCTCTTCTCCTACATCCTATCTAATAATCGTCCATCTCCTATCTCCTAATTATCCATTCCATTATCCCTCTCTCTTTGATCTCTATTTTCATTTAAATACACACAAAGCAAAGGAAAGTTACAACAAAGTTGATTACAAAATGATTTCCATTACAAATTTGGATTGATTACATAATCTCAATAAACAAGATCAGACCTGAAATATCTTCCCATCATGATTCAGTTGGAACAAGTTGAATCTGGTATTGCAATTGGGAGAATTTGGAAAACGGTCGCAACAACAAATCTGAGAAAATCACCATCAGAGAACCTTGTGTTTCTCTTAATCCAAGTTGAATTTTGGAAAACGCCTCATCAAAAAACTAATTTGGTCCATTATGCACAAAATGCATGTCTCGGATTTTCAAGATTTGCCATCATTTGTCCAAAAATTCCAACGCAAAACTATCACTTCTTATCCCAGTGAATTTCTGAGTTGGAAATCAAATTTGCAATCTGGAAAAGGTCTTGGAGGCTAAAATCGTGAGTGATGTTATAAAAAATTCATTAATAAACAATCATTGGAAAAATAATTCATAATAATCTTCAATATATTAAAAATAAAGGAGAAAAAGAGTATTTATCCATAAGAGCATAAATAATTATAAAATGGAATTATATGATAAATTATGATAAATGACGTGATAAAGAATGGTAGAAATGGATGAAATTGGCGTTAAAAAATAATAATAATGATGACAAATTAGTGGCCCAACAACCTTTATATCAAAATATAGGAGCCTTCAAAGAATCAACCAATAGCCACATGCCATGTCATCAAGACTAGCCACATGGTGCTTGCATGGCCCTCCAAATCATCACATCATCTGTGCTCGACTCATTCATTCCCTTCCCATATTCTCAGGATATATATGTGTGTGTGTGTGTGTGTAAAGGGTATACCCCCTTCCAAACATAAATGTCAAGTGAACCCCCTAATCCACCTCATCTAGAAAATAAAATAATGGGTATTTCCTTTGGAGCCCCCCATTGAAACTGCTTGTGAATAACCTCTGGGGTTACATGGAGAACCCATCCTTCCATTTCATCATGTCAATCAGCTGGGGAGAACTCAATCAATCACATGGTGTTATGAATGAATGAGCTGAAAATGCCACATTGTCCTGGGAATAAAATCTTGGATGTTTCCCTTCAAGTCTCTTTGCAAAAACTCTAGGATTACTTCAATTTAAATAGCCAAGGTAATGGGGAGTACCCCATCTACATACACCCACAATATATTTCCTTTTTGTTTGAAACAATACATTATGCTCAAAAATATTATAGGGGCCCACTCCTACCAGATAATCTCGGGGATTTCTCCTCATACCATCACTAGTACACATTGGGGTTACGTGGAGAGCATAGACATAATCATTTCTCCATACCTTAATATATGAATTGCATGTGTTGCTTAGTGTCTAACTCCATCCCAATGGGCCCACGAGATCCATGTAATCTTGGGGATATAATATCAGCACGATTTGCACCAAGCACCACTGGACCTTGTTGAGGTAGCAGCAATGTGGTGAAGTCACATGTTATAAAAATCAAGATCATCCAATGGTTAAAACGCTATAGGGGAAATTAATGGTTTTGAAGCCACATTACTCTCATCTTCAATTACAGTGCTCGACCACATTGGCACACAAGGCTCACTGCTCGATTTCCTCCAGGGTTTGGGGTTTTCAACTCCCATGTACTTGATGAAGTTCAAAGATTTTATGTATAGAAGAATGAGTCTTTTACTAAGGCCTCTATAGCCACAACATATGTGAATATGTTGGTGGCTTGACTAGCTATCCCTCCTTAGCTTTCATAGAGACTCACTCCAACCCTTAATCTTATATGAAATGGTCCACATAGCTGCATAGGTGCATATATTTATATATGCCCTACATTGATCCTTCTGAGACTTCTACACGGGCTCGACCCATCTCATCCTATAACCTACAAATATATATATATATATATATATATATATATATATATATATATATATATATATATATATATATATATATATATATATATATATATATATATATATATATTGCTAACCCTCCTAAGCCTACAAATTATAAAATAAGGGATGATGGCCAAGTTGTTTTAATATATGCATTCAAATTCCTTTTAATGGAGATTATTACTCTTTCCATGCAAAGGTATTTAGACTAATATGTAGTCTAAGAATAGACACAAGAATAAACCCATTACTTAGGAAAAAAATCAAGGAATCAACCTCTCGTTTCCACACAAGAAAGAGGGCATTCCACACTATGATTTGGATCCGTTATAACCCATTAAACCCAAAATGCACTCCATAATCAATAAATATAAAACTTGTGGCATTTATCTTATAGACGCATGGCATAAATTCATAAAAATAACATAATAATTCAAGAATTTCATTCAATAAGTTCATGCACTATCATTGCACAATAATGCAACATCATTTAGAGCTACATATCAATATCCACAGAGAAATTTTTTAATTCCACACCTCTTAGATAAATACATGCAATTACAATAATCAACTAGCTAAACTGAAGGTGGTACTTCAATTTTCCACCCAACCTTAGATTCATTGTAGCCAGATTTACTTACAGTAGTCACTCTTGAACCAAATCCACAATCTAAGGGGAATTTCTTTTTCGCAAATTTAGTAGGAAAACATATTCAATACATAGAGGATATAAATACATATAACATTGGGTGGTTTATCAACTCTTTAGCAAACACTTGAGTGGTCTCTCATCCAATTCTTGGCAAGCACTCATTACCATTTCCTCTAAATTTCTTGAGTTCCTCCAAGCCACAATTTAGCATCGTAGGGAATTGCATGCCCTCCAGTTTGCAAGTCCTTCCAACACTTCTCATGTAGTTCCCTAAGAGGAAAATCCAACCCCAACATTGTTGTGCAAATTCCCTTTTTATAATTTCTCATGGGTCTCTCTTCATGTTCCTCTTGGACCCTTCCTCTTCTTATGTTCTTATTATTTGCATAATAAAATTAATTAAAGATGCCAACTAAACCCACCCGGGTTTATCTTTCCTCTTGTATCATAGATCATGAATCTACGGTCCCACTCTTTAGGCCATTAAATAGATATATACTCATTCGCAATTCAAAGTACCATTACATTATATAAATCATGGGGAAAGTATACCAGGGGTGTCACACTATTCTATGGGGAAATCTCCTTTTACAATGAATACAAGGTACAAAACAATAATTGATGGGCCTGAGACTAGGTCTCCTTAGTGTATATATAGGAGATAAAGGGTACACTCATAAGAAAATGGGACCATGAGGAGTTCTAACCTACATAAAAATATAAAAATAGAAATATAATGACTCAATATATAGGGCTTAATAAGGGTTTATTTTGGTTAACATGAACTTATATAGGGCTTAACATGTCCCTCCCCTTCAAAGAAGTGTTTTCCTCAACACTTGATATTTGTGGGTGTTTCTACATGAACAACTCATATTCCCGTGTCACTTCTTCCACTGGTAGATTCTTCCATTTGATAAGATACTCAATAATTTCTCTATTTCTCAATTTCTTAGTCCTTGTTTCCATTTTTTTTCTAGTTCCCGTATTATTTTCCTTTCTTCATTAGTATTTGGTAGAATAGTTTGAATTGAAATATCTTCACTGATTACCTTCTTTAACCAAGAAACATTAAATATTGGATGTCCACATGAATATGGAGGTCGATCCAATTTGTAATCCATACTTCAAATCCTCTGCAACACGTTATAGGGTCCATAATAACTAGGACCTAATTTATTGTCCTTCTTTTGTTACTTAAGGGACATATGTGTATATGGTTGTAGTATCACAATTACCCAATCCCCCATTGCAATTTTTATTCCACTTCAACATTGATCTAATTGTTGTTTCATATTATTTTGTGCCACAACCAAGATATCCTTCAATAGTTTGACAGTCTCTTGTGGTGTTGTATGCGGACCTCTACTACTTGAGCCTTTATAGTCCCTTTCAATGGTCATGTGAAGGATGGGGGACGATATCCAAAAAGTGTCATAAATAATGACACTTTTGATGAGGTATGGAAGGGTGTTTTGTACCACCATTCTATAGAGGGAAACCATTTTCCCCATTGTGTCTATTTATGAGATGAAAATAAACATAGATATATTTCTAAAAATTTATTCAAAATCGTAGTTTTCCCATCAGAATGAGGTTGGTAAGATGAGTTGTGAGCCAATCGAGTACCCAAACAAGAAAATAATTTAGTCCAAACATCTCTAGTGAAAATTGGATCTCTGTCACTTACAATAATCTTTGGTATTCCATGTAGCTTTTGGATAGTTTCCATGAATGCTTCTACCATAGTACTTTGTTTAAAAGGATGAGAAAAAGAGTGAAACTGGGTATATTTTTTCATTCGTTCTACTAGTACCATAATGACACTCTTTCCTTCAAATTTCAATAAACCTGTAATAAAATATATTAAAACTCCTTCCTCACACTGGATGTTATGGCTGAAGGACTTTTTGGGTCTTGATAGTCTCTCATGTATTTTGTTGGCATACCACACATTCCACCACAAAATTTTGCACATCAACTTTAAGACCTTCCAAAAAATTATGTCTTAATCCTATGGTATGTCTTCAAGATTTTTGAATGTTTGCCTATAGGAGAAGTGTTTAATTCAAAATAGACCATTTATTTGAGTTGAGAATTCTTACATAAGTATAGGAAATATTAATACCATAGAAAATCATTATTCCATGTAAATTTTTCAACTGCATCGGGTCCTCCTATAGCTATTCAATGATCTTCTATATCTTCTTATATTTCTTCCATTATATCCTTACTTCTCCCACCCAGTTAGATTTTAGAATGGAAATAGCACATAGTAAACTATTTGTGTATTCCTCTTTCCGTGAGAGTGCATCTGCCACAATATTTTCCTTTTCCTTTTTGTACATAATTTCAAAGTCATAACCAAACATTTTTTTTACCCATTCTTTTTTCTCTTTTGAAGATAGTGCTTGCTCCAAGAGATACTTTAGACTATCCATGTTCTATTTTTTCTTTGAAGTGTCTCCCTATTCGATATAGATGTCACTTCTTAACTTCATGTAGTATGTCCAACATTTATTTTTCATAGATGGGTATGCATAAGTTCTATCCTTTAAGTATGCTACTTTCAAAGGTCAGGGGCCTTACTTCTTACATCAAAACTATACTAATTCCATAGCTTTATGCATCACACTCTAGAATGATTTTTTTTAGGTTTAGTGTCGCCAAGATGGGAGTTGTACACATAGCCTCTTTAAGCTATCTAAAATACTTGGATTCTTCTTTGGTCCAAGAAAATGATTCCTTCAATAATTTTGTTAGATATGTTGGTATTTGACAATAATTCTTGAAATATTTGTGGTAATATCTTGTCAATCCTATGAATCCTATAGGCTTCTTCAAGGTATTTTGGATTATCCATCCCCCAATTTCTTTTATTTTGTTAGGGTCCACCTTGATATTGTAATTTGATGCAATATGACCCAAATATTCCATTTATTGAACCCCAAAGGAACACTTGGAATGATTTATGTATCATTGTTTCTCTTCTAATAGTGTCAAGGCCATGTCAACATGTGTGCATGCTCCACCCAACGTTTTTTGTAGATTAGTATTTCATCAAAGAAAACTAGAACAAAATTTCTATGGAAGGGTTTGAAAATATTATTCATCAAGCGTTGAAATTTTGAAGGTGCATTTGTGATCCCAAATAGTATAACCAAAAATTCATAATGACCTTCATGTGTTCTAAAGGTTGTTTTCAGAATGCCTTCTTGCCTCATTCTAATTTGATCGTATCCAGAACGAAGATCCAACTTAGCAATATCTATCCATGCAATTCATATAATAATTCATCATTGAAATGAATATGAACCTTATCTTTAATTTTCATTTCATTGAGATATTTGTTATACATAAACATATATTATGAATCATCCCTTTTGATAACCATCACCATTAGTGAAGAGAAAGCACTCTGACTAGGTTGAAGAATGCTTACCAGTAACATTTTGTAAACCATATTCTTAATATCATTCTTTTGTGCATGTGGATATATGCAAGGCCAAATATTAGGTGGCACACTTCCAAGTTGCAACTAAATAGGATGGTCATGATCTCTTGTAGCTGGAAGACCCTTAGAAATTTCTCCAAATAACTTAGCATGAATGTTAATAACATTTTGGAGATCCATATGAGCAAAGGATATATATCTTTGAATATATAATGAACACAATTGTGAAACTACACCTTTGTGTCCCTTTTTTAGCAATTTTGTATTGTTATTAGATCTTATCACTTTATTTTGTTTCCCTTGGACACCTCTGGGCTCAATTCCCTTTCATCCTGAGAAAAATATAATGAAAATAATTTGAAAATTAAGCGTAATTATTCCCAATGATTGTAACCATTAGACCCCTAATATAATATCAATACTAACCATTAGGATTAAAATCATGGGAATAACCAATAAATACTCCCTCATATTCAGCTTAATATTACAATACTTCTCTGAACAATTTATTGTACCTCCATCTGCAACCATCACTTGAAATTATGGTGCTAAATATACAAAGAAATTAAGAAGTCTTTATAATTTGTAATTGATGAACTTATGAGTAATACTTGAATCAATCAATATAGTTACCTTTTTCTTTCTTATATATCCTTTTATATTGAGGGTTTTTGGAGTAATGTTTGCAACCAATGCATCATAAGGGATTATCAAAGTAGGCTTTTCTAGCCCTTGATCTTGTGAAGTTTCCACTTCTTGATCTTCACCGTATTCAAAATATATGTGCAATAAATTATTCTCACTGCATTTATGCCCTTTACTAGTTCTCAAAGTTGAAACATAGTCCCTTTTCTCTTATTTCATATATTTTTTAAGGCACCTACTTTGTCATTTTAGGAAAGGGAGCATTATTTTTTCTGTACTTATTAGTGACCAATTTTCTATTGGCCATATTTTTACATTCAAATTTTCTTGTGAGATTAAAATAATACTCTAGATATTTAGGTTTAAAGAGATGCACCTCATGTTGGATGTTTTCCTTTAAAGTTCCCATAAATAGGTCTAACAAATTATTCTCTAAAATATTCTTTACTTTGAGACTCAACTTTTGGAATTATTAAATGTGCTCCATAACTAGACCTTTTTGTCAAAGATTTACCAATTAACTAAAGAATTTGTTTCTCTATAAAAATGGACCATAATATAATAGAATCATTTTTTGTTGCATAAAACCATTGATACCATACATGTTGGTTTTGTTTTGAAAACATGGATGCAATATTTATCTTTTGTAACGATTCCACTTAGTGTAGATCAAATTATTGCTCCATCTAAAATATCCATGTTATAGGATCATTACCATCAAAATTACTTATACATATCTTTGGAATGTAGTAGTTCCTTGCTGTTGACTTGAAGCCCTGATTATGTAGACCTTAGATTTAAAATTCATTAATATGGTTCTACAAATAAAAAATCATGCTCTCTAATTATGATAGCATACTCCCCGTATGAGATTGATTCTCAACAACATGTTCCTCTTTATGTTCATGATTTCCTTGGATCTCCACATCCATTTTAGGAAGCCTCTCCAAGAGAATATTTTCCATGGAAATCAAGGATTTTTGTATTTCTTCCTTGTTTTCATTATTCTTTTCTATTTCTTCCTTATTTTCATTGATATTCTTTTATATTCCTTCTAACTTATTTATATTACTTCATTATTTTAATTCATATTCTTTTCCATTTCTCTTTCGAGCTTTTCTCGATAACTTGAAAAGTCCACCATTTTCAACATACTTCCATCTATTTCATTAACTTTCTTCTCTAATTCAGATAAACTAAACTCTAATTCATTACTTTCTTCATGAGTCAAGGATGAGGCTTCAATAGATTTAATTGGTCTAGTAGCTTTCATTATAGGCATGTTGGAAAATAATAATAGCATTCCTCTTCATTTCAACTGTTAGTCACAAAAAAGGGATCTTCTAATCAATAGTTAGGTCACTAGTAAGTTACATACCTTAATATGAAGAATATCAGAATGGTTGAAGTTTTATTAATATAGGTCTAAGATTTGAGCCCTTCTAGATTTGAATTTTTTTCTGGAATGATTTGGTATGTCTTTTTTGCAATTCCATAGGTGAATATAATTTGATGTGTGAAGTGAACGTTATGGTAACTTTCCCATTTTTTTATTTATTTTGGCATCTTCACACAAGAAAACTTGTATAGTGTACCACATGTCCAATTATTCAAATATAATTCTGAAATTTGTAGTTGAGGTACTACTATATGTCTCCTGAAATACCTCAATATTTTAGAGTCTAAAAGGTCCCAACCATGAAGATATAGAAAAAACACCAAGCTAACTAGTTTAAATTTTATTTTAGGATTTTTCACAAACCCTAACTTCCATAGGGTATAAATCCTAAAGTATAGTGAACCAAATTCTGAAAATTGAGTCAAAAGTTCATAGAGATCTATCCTTAACATGGCCAAAGTTTATCTATCTAAAACATCATAGAAAGGAGTTACTACAAAAATGGAAAAATGACATGTTGGAAACTGGTTTCAAGAGCATTTAGGAACCTGGACTTCCTTGGAGCATATGTATGAATTCATACAGAACCAAGATCTAAAATTTGAACTAGATGTTCAACTAAATTTTACATCAATGTAGTCCAAGTTTCATGCTATGAAACCTCAACCAAAACAAGTTATAGAAAAAAAATTGAACTAACCTATTTGAGACAAATTTGAGTACCATTCAGAAGCCCAACTTCCTTAGATCATATCTCTGAAAATATAGCAAATTGATTTGAAATTTGAATCAGATATTTCCCAAGATGCCTTCTCAATGTTATCTAAGTTTAACTACTTGCATCCTCCCAAAAAAAAAAATTATGGCGAAAATTCCATGATGAGCTATTTGAAGCAGCAAAACCCTAGGATCAAGAACTCTGACGTGAAATTTTATAATCCTTGCACCTCAAAAATGATAAGAAACCAATAATTATGGTCCTATTTGAGAGGACAAACCTCCTTTTACAATGAATACAATGTACAATACAATAATTGATGATCATAATACTAGGTCTCCTTAGTGTATATATAGGAGACAAAGAGTACAATCATAATCAAATGGGATCATAATGGGTTATTGCCTACATAACAATATGACAATAGAAATGTAATCACCAAATATATTGGGATTAATAAGGGTTTTTTTGGGTTAACATAGGCTTCTATAGGGTTTAACATGGGAATATAATTTTCAACTTACAAAGGTATGCATAGTGGCCCAAAGTGTAAGAAAACATAGCTTGATATATTGGATGATGCATACTTATTCTAACAACAAGCCTAGTAATAGAAACAATTTTTGCCACCATCCCTTATTTGTACCCGTGCAACCCTAGGAAAATATTTCCATGGATTTTATGGGTGGTTTTCTAACAACTAGTTAGGGACATAACTATTTATTTCTAGTAGTTGATAGGTTTAGCAAGGCATGCACTCTTATGCCTCATAAAAACACCACCAAAGGACAAGAAGCAATAAACATGTTCTTTAAAAATGTTTGGGTGCACTTTGGGATATCAAGGAGCATCATCTCAAATATGGGTTCCAAATTTTTCAATGACTTTTGGGCTAAACTTTCATAGAATATGAACCCAAATTAAAGAGATATGCAAGTTTATATCCATAGAAAAACGATTCGACAAATGTAGTTAATAGGACATTGGTTTATCTTTTGAAGGGTCACAATTAGAAGCACCAAATGATTTGGGATAAAAATTTTATATGTATTCAACGCTCATAATAGAGCAGTCCATGTGTCTCCTAATAACTCCCCTTTTGAAACTTTATTTGAGTATTTTCTTCTTTCACCCTTAGATATTGTATACATAAACCAAGTAGTGAGGGATGAAATCATAGGAGACATACTAAAATAAAAAAAATATTGTTGAAAATATTAGGAAGATCCATTTGCAAGTACACCAGAAACCAAATAAGTCGTAGGAAAAATACAAGGTCTAGCATGATCAACATATAGTTTGGAAAACATTCAAGGTGAGAGATTGAGTTTGGTTGCACCTAAATAAGTAAAGGGTATAGGATCGTAGTAAGAATATCAAATATCCTTTATGGTATGGTCATTTTGAAGTATTTGAGATGATGGGTGATAATGCATACAAACTTAATCTACTACCATAAATGTGAATTTACTTAGTAATGAGTGTGGAAAATATTAAACTCTATGAACCTATCATGTTGAATTAGGAAACTGAGCATACTCTACCTACCATAGAGGAAATGACACTACAAGATCAAGCAAATTTGGAATAATGTATAAGTTTGTCGAACCTTAATATTACTGCACATAGGTAGCTTGAACAACACTAAATATGCTTTAAAGGACGACCTATACACAAGACGAAATGGTACTCCAGGGAGGACAAGGTTACCAACTTAATGAGAACTGTAACCTAAAAACAAGAATTATAGCCCAAAATCCCTATTTTTGCGCAAAAAACTTGAAAAAACAGCCTCAAAACAAAAAATATTCATGCTACATCAACCTTTTTTTCTTCGTTAAAATTATAGGAAAAAATTAGCAATGTCAATAAAAACCAAAAATTTTGTGCAATAAATATGAAAAAAACCTTGAAAATGAAAAAGTGCTGACGTTGCATCAACACCATTTTTTTTCAGACTAAAATTCCAATTTTTTTTTAACAATGGCATTAAAACAAAATTTTTTGTGCAATAAACATGAAAAAATGTTAAAGTGTTGATGTCACATCAACATTTCTTTTTTGTTAAAATTCCAACTTTTTTTGTAGCAATGCATCAAAAATATACATATAATGACTCTGAAAAACCTTAAAAATCAATAGTTTTTTATAATAGCGTTAAATATAAAATATCACGACCCCAAAAAGCCTAAAAAATCCAACAATTTTCAACCATGGCATTAAATATAAATATTATGACTTTGAAAAACCTTAAAATTTTGAAAATTTTCAGTCATGGCTTTAAAGATAAAATATCACAACTCCTAAAAACCTTAAAATTTTGACATTTTTCAGCCATGGAATTAAAACCAAATATCATGACTAAAGAAACCCTTAAATAGAATACATAAATAAAAGATTCATTATACTAAAAATATTTGTTTAATACTAAGAGTATAGCTCTTTCAAAATCTTAGTCTGAGACAACTTGTCAAATTGCATCAAAAATTTAAAAGTGAACCATGAAATTAGCATGCAGTGGAGGCAAACTTGACACATTTCAATGAAAACTTAAAAATCAACAATGAAATTAACACACAGAAAGGACGAACTTGATCCTGTTAGGTTCCTATACCAATAGGTTTCATTTTTCATGATTAACAGTGGAAGTGCCAAATATGTTCATCTTTTCATGTTGCAAAGGTTCCATATTTTGTAAAAAGGCATTAGAGGAAAGTTAAAAATAAAATTAAAAAATGTGAAGAGGTTATGCCCTAAAAGAACTATCAAACGGAAAAAAGAGTAAGTTGGTCAGAAAAAATGATAAAAATGAACCCCAAAGAATGACCAGGAAAGTGGCTACCCAAGATGCGACTTCTAGCTTGATGGATGGCCCAACAGTTCAATCTGGACCATGCCATGTTTAAATTGATGTTGTAGAATAGAGAAACAATATCTGTCCAAATAGTTCAAGCTTGGCAGATCACTAGCTTGGTAGAGAAATTAAGGAGCCCAACTGCTTAATCTGGGCCCCTGGAAGAGATAAGGGTAGATTTAGATAGGAGGGCAGTCAAAAGAAAAGAGGATAATCAGGGTTTGCAAGGCTAAGTGCACCCATTCAAAAGGAAGAAAAAATGTTAGGTGTATTAGGCTGGGTAGGTAGTTTGAGGAAGTCAAGCTTTGGCTTTCCTTAATGAAGAGAAGCCACATTTCTTGTGTAAAAGTAATTTCTCCATATTCCATTCATCCCTATGTCTAAGTTTCAGTTCACAAACTTAGCCTCTCCCCTAAACTTCACCTCACAAACCCATATTAACTCCTAACTCTATTATATAGCTCCCTAGCTACTTTCCCACCCCTATTGCTACAAAAAACTATGTAAAAAACCCCAAAATATATTAAAAATCCCACCCTATAGCATTATAGCTATGTATATACAGTCTTGGGAAATAATAGTCCATCTGGGACTAATATTAACCCTTCCGCGTTCTAACCTGGAGTTAACTTAACATTTGGTTAAGTTAATAACCTCTTTCCCCACCCCTTTACCATAAACTTTGACATTCAACCCTTTCGCGCTCATTGTTTAAAAGTATTGGTTTAAATGTTTATTCAAACATTAAACACTACCGGCACACATAACCCACAAAACCCACATTTCCAAAGTTTTTGACCCTCCCCGGTGCGTGATTATTTTAATATATTGGGCGGGTCCTGTCCCTAACCCCCTATCACCTCGCTTTTACCGTCATCCGTCCGATCTGATAAGCGATGAATCAACGGTGGGCGGTCGTTTTGAGCCCCCGATCCGCCAGAGGTTAACGTCCGGGGGATGGGCGGTTTCCCTGCCGTACCCCCGCCACGTGTCAGCCTCCCGGCGTGTTCGGAGGCCCCTCCCCCAATACCGCCTATGCTCAAAGGTGGTGCGGGGAAAACCGGATACCACCCTCCGTCCCCTGACGTCAGCAACCACGTCATTTGTGACGTCACCACCGTGTCCCCGCCGCTGCTCCACGTCATTGTCAATTCGTCCGCCCGCGTCCACACACTGCCACCGTGTCACCGCCACGTCGGCGCCCGAGTCAGCCTGCCACGTCACCCTGCCATACCCGGGACCCGCCGATGATGTCATGCTGACGTCATCGCGGAAAAGCGCCAAAAGCGCAAATATGTCAAATTTTTTATAAAAACACGCATTTTCGACCGTTTTATGTCAATTTCATTATCGTGTTGGAGAGTTGTGCACACTCTTTCATATCGTTTTAACTCAAGAATTCGAATTCGAACAATTGAAGCCACAGCCGCCTACAAATTCACCTCCGTTGTTTACCACCATACCAGCTCAATTGCCCTCGGCGACTTTAACCAGGTATTTTCCAAATTTCACCTGTTTGCCCTGCTTTTCACCATTTTCTCCATTTTAGTTGCTTGAATGCCTGCAAGTACCCAAATTTAAGACATCTCTTGCACCTAAATGCTGCTTAAAATTCATTTGATAAACCCCCAGCTAAAAAGAACCCGGTGAACCCGCGCCCACTTGCAATTTTACCATCAAAAAATGATTTTTAAGTTTGTATTGCCTGCAAATTTTCTTGTTTACCGTGCATTCACCCCTTTTGCCAAATCCTCTGCAAAAAACTTTACTCCTTCAGCTAAAATAATCCCCTTTCCCCTCTGCATTTTTCCCACAGTCCCTTAATCCACAGAATTCATTCAAGAGAAGAGAAACCTATCTATACTCTGCAGAAATTTACCCCTTTCATCATAATTGCAGACAGTCAAGACTACTACTTCACTTGACTCATTCTCCAACTCATTTGCAAATTTTTAGCAATAGTTATCCTCAGTCTGTTACTGCTCCAAACTTTGTTCCAACCTCAAGCTCAAAAATTTTTATAATGGCCACTCCAACAGCTCTTAGTGTCACTCCTATGAATCCACCAAACAGAGATCTTGAAGCCATGCCTCTTGCTGATAATGATTACCTCATTCAAGATCTAGTTGGGGACAAAAATCACTTGCAGACCCTCTTCCAGTTGAGAAATAGCTTTCTAAACAACTGTGACATGTATGGCATATGGGAATCTAATTTGCCTGTTTACTTTCTTCCCTCTGTTAATATTTTTCCTGAGATAATCCACGTATGTGCTGTTGGCATTATGTTTCTGGTATGGCTCTATGATTCATGTGTTGTACTTGATGGCAACTCATATAGGTAGCAATGCTCTGATCAGGATCTCAAAATGTTGGAAATTAAGAGGTACGCAGGAGAATAGTTCAAAAGATGCGTACCCGTAGGTACGCTGGCCAGGAAGTGCGTTCATACCCGCAGGTGACCCGTTCATGAGGTGCGTACCCCCAGTTCACTCACTTCAAGGCAGAGAAGCGCGCTCACATGGCGTTTCTTATGTTCGGCCCATGGTATTAAGCCCGCAGTTCTTGTTTCTATGGTTTTGGCCCGTGGTATAGGATCTAATTTGACTATAAATAGGGAAGGAGATCACTTAGCCAAGGCATCTTTTACAAATTGAATATCTTAAGATCTGAAATATTTGGTTATCGGTTTAAAAGCTTGATCTATATAAAAGTGAAGTTGAAGGTGAATCTATGAAGGGTGATCTCTCGGGCGCATGATCAGATCTGGGCATCTGACTATCTGTGGCACACTAGGGGACTGCCAATTCGGCCCTAACCAGAGGTACGCAGGTGATTAACAGTGCAAGTGCGTGGGTACGCAGAACAGAAGAAGGCGCACTGCGTGGGTACGCAGAGCAGAAGAAGGCGCAGTGCGTGGGTACGCAGCGCGACAGAGGATCAGGTGCGGAGGCACAGTGAAAGTACGCGGCACTACAGAAGCCGCAGGTGCGTAGGTACGCAGCGCGATAGAACCTGTGGGTGCGTGGCTACAGTAGCAATATGCGGCGCTATAGCATCTGTGGGTGCGTGCCTACAATAACAGTACGCGGCGTGATTGAAGAAACAGTGCGTGCGTACGCGGTACAGCAGAAGGCTCTCTGCGGATATACGCAGGGGAACAGAAGGTGAAGTGCGGAGCCACGCAGGCTAGATAAACAAAAATTACGTATCTGTCTTAAGGCATTTATTTGACTGAATTTTCTCTGTTGATAAGGTGTTCTGGGTTCAGTTTACTGTTACTATTGATCTGCTTACTGCAATTGACTGGGTGATTTACGTGTACTTGATGATCTCTTGATATTCATGGATCTAGTTTGAAAATTTATGAAAAGTGGTCCTTGAAAGAAAAGAAGTAGGAGTTTGTAGCTCCCTTCCAGGAGAGACTGTAAAACGAGAGAGAGTTGTAGCTCTCTGCAGGTTGCAGCCTGCGTACTGGTAAAGGACTGCACCAGTACAAAACCATTGTAAAAGGAGTTTCTAATTTGAAAGAAGATAGAGACATATTGCAGTAGGTGGTTTTCACCCACATTAGGTTTCCACCTTATATCTGGTGTTCTTTGGTGTGACTATCTGTTTTTCTTGTTCATGCTCATTATTTTACGGTACTGACATGCAAAAATAATTCAAAGTATAAATAAGGAAGATTTATAAAAAGAACTAGATAATACTGATTCACCCCCCCCTCTCAGTATTATTTCCAACAATTGGTATCAGAGCAGGTCCTTCAGAGAATCTTGATCGCTTGAAGGAAGATCATTCATCATGAGCAACTACGAGAGGGAAGCATCAATCAGGCCACCAATCTTTGATGGGACAAACTTCAATTATTGGAAGGTAAGAGTTACTGCCTATCTTCAATCTCTTGGTACAGAAGTTTGGGATATCATAGATACAGGCTACACTTTTCCTTCAGCTACTCCTACAGGTACGGCCGAAAAGAAGAAATATGAAACAAATGCTAAAGCAATCAATACTCTGCTGGGATGCTTATCTCAAATAGAATTCGTGAAGGTTATGCAATATAAATTTGCAAAAGAAATATGGGACAAGATTGTCTTGAGCTACGAAGGAGATGAACAGGTAAAGCGTGCTAAACTTCAAACCCTCAGGATTCAGTATGAGAATCTCAGAATGTATAATGATGAAAGTGTGGCTAACTATTTCCTTCGGGTAGACGAGATTGTTAATTGCATGAAAAACTTGGGTGAAGAAATAAAAGAGGCTATTGTGGTTGAAAAAGTTTTAAGATCATTGTCCCCCAAGTTTGAATCTAAAGTGTCTGCAATAGAAGAAAAGGAAAATCTACAAATTCTTACTATGTCTCAGCTACACGGAATTCTAACTGCTTATGAAATGAGAAAGGGAGGTCCATCAGATAGGAGAGAAGCTGCTTTCAAGGCTTCAGGCAAAGGAGACTACTATGAAGCAAGTCACGTGCCAGAAGAAGAAGAAGAATCAAATTTTGTCAGAAATATTCAACGGGGCACTGGAAGGTTCAGAGGTAAGTTACCTTTTAAATGTTTTTCTTTTGGAAGAGTAGGTCATTATGCTTCGAAATGTCCTCATAAGGATAAGATTGACAAAGGAAAGGAACCTGCTAGATGGAGCAAGAAACAGAATGCAAATAAGAAAAGCTACTACACTCATGAGGATAGTGATGGTCTATCAAATAGTGATGAAGATGAACAAGGTAATGACTATAAACTTTTAATGGCATTTGAAGATGATGATTACATGGATACTATAGATGTGGATAGCTTTCATGAAGAAATTTCTAGACTCAAGACATGTATAGAAGAAAAGAATATGATCATTGATACTCTACAATTTCAGATTGATGAAAAATAAAAATATCTTGAAAAGTTAGAAGGTGAAATTGTTGGTCTTAGAAAAGAGATTGAGAAAACTATTAATCTTAAGTTTGTCAAAGGATCTGAAACTCTGGATGAGATCATCAATGTTCAGCGTTCTCCACTAAACAAGACAGGTTTGGGGTATAATGGAGAAACTTCTCAAGCATCCACCTCAAAGAGTTATCTTGATGTAGCAAGAAGGAATGAGCAAAAGCACAATGGAGATCACCAGGTAAAGCAGGGACCAATTACAAACAAAGACTATCAGGTAAACCAGGGGCAATCCATCTTAAGGATGAACAAAAGCTACAACCAGCCACAGGTAAAATCCTCTCAATTTGCTTCAAGAATGAATGACAATAGAAATTACAATCGTTTGGCCAGAAGATTTGATAACCGTAGAAGTTTCTTCAATGGACAATGCTTTTCTTGCCATAACTTTGGTCACAAAGCAGCTCAATGTGTTGCATATAAAACGATCATGACTAGAGAAGCTAAAAAACAAAGAAGTATGACCGGGATTACAAAAAGGACCTATAACAACTTTTCGGTTCTTGAAAATAAAGTTGAATTTTCTATTTGCAATAACTTTGGTCATGAAGATTCTGAATGCAGGAGCAGGTTTCAGCAGACAAAGGAACAAGCCTCAAGCACCAAAACATGGAGAATAAAGGAACCACAAACAGAAAGATGTGGGATAGCATTTTATGCATAGGAACAGGAAAATCTATGGTACATTGACAGTGGATGTTTGAAGCATATGACAGGTGATAAAGAAAAACTTGAATCATATTCTGCTTTAGAAAAGGGAAAGAAAGTTTCTTTTGGAAATGATACTCCTGCAGCTATAAAAGGAAAAGGCACTGCTCAGTTAAAAGAAAAGGTCAAAGCTGGAAATGTTTTGTATGTTGATGGATTGAAGCATAATCTTCTGAGTGTCAGCCAGATGTGTGATCAAGGAACCGAGGTGATATTTAGATCAAATGGATGTCTTGTTCGTGATCTTGATACAGGTAAAACGGTGATCAAAGGTAAAAGAACTCCAAATAATCTATACATCTTTGAAGAAGGACAACAACAATGCTATCTAAGCAAGGATGATGAACAATGGTTATGGCACCGGAGGTTGGGGCATCTAAGCTTTTCACAAATAAGGAAAGCATGCAAATATCAGGCAGTTCGCGGTCTTCCAGATATCAAAATTCCAGACAACACCATATGCAAATCATGTCAGTTTGGAAAGCAAGCCAGAACTAAATTTCCAAAGAAGGAAGGATCAATTAGCATGCCTCTTGAGCTTGTACATACAGATGTATGTGGACCATTCAGAAAAAGGACACCTCGAGGAGAAGAATACTTGATATTATTCATTGATGATTTCTCTAGGTTTGTCTGGTTAGGACTTATGAAGCACAAAGATGAAGACTACCCTCAAAGACAAAATGATGAAGAAGAAGAACCTCAAGAAGAACCAGAGGAGCAGATAAGGATAGAAGAGAAGACTCCATCCAGATATGTTCAGAAGAATCATCCAGAATCTCAAATTTTGGGGCAGAAAGAAGCAGGTGTACAAACAAGAAGAACAGTTGCAGAAGCTTCAAGCTATTTGGCATTACTCTCTTCCACTGAACCACAAAATGTGAAAGAGGCATGCAAAGATGAATGTTGGGTCAAAGCAATGGATGAAGAACTTGAGCAAATCGAAAAGAACAACACTTGGGAGCTGGTTCCTAGACCAAAGGATAAGAATGTTATAGGGACAAAATGGGTCTTCAAAAATAAATTGAATGAAAATGGAGAAGTAATTAGAAACAAGGCCAAACTTGTTTGTAAAGGGTATGCGCAGCAAGAAGGAATAGATTTTGAAGAAACCTTTGCTCCTGTTTCAAGACTTGAGGCCATCCGAATGTTCCTTGCTCTCTCAAGTTTTCAAAACTTCAAAGTATTTCAAATGGACGTGAAATCAGCCTTTCTGAAAGGAGACTTGGAAGAAGAAGTATACATTGAGCAGCCAGATGGTTTCATTCTTGGAAATGATCCAAATCTTGTATGCAGATTGAAAAAGGCTCTCTATGGTCTCAAACAAGCTCCAAGGGCTTGGTACTATCGCTTGGACAAATATCTTCATCAAAAAGGTTTTTCAAAAGGATCAGCAGATAGCAATCTTTATATAAAAGTTGAAAACGACAAATTGCTAATACTTGTTGTGTATGTAGATGACATTATCTTTGGGAGCAATGAAGAAGCTATGAGTCAAAGCTTTGCCTTGGTAATGAAGAAAGAATTCGAAATGTCCTTGCTGGGAGAACTAACATATTTTCTTGGTTTGCAAATCCAACAAAAAGAAGGAGGGATCTTTTTGTCTCAAACCAAGTATCTCAAGCAGATTTTGAAGAAATATGGCATGGAAGATGCAAAACCAGTATGTACACCCATGGTCACAGGATGTAGCCTCAGTGCAAATGATGAATCAGCAGCAGTGCATCAACCAACCTACAGATCTATGATTGGAAGTCTACTTTATTTGACAGGTACCCGACCAGACATAATGCATGCAGTAGGAATAGTTGGAAGATTTCAGGCAAATCCAAAGGAAACTCATCTTCAGGCAGTAAAGAGAATCTTCAAATATCTTCAAGGAACTAAAAACTATGGCTTATGGTATCCTAGAGATACAAATCTCACACTTCATGCTTATACAGATGCAGATTGGGCTGGAAGCGTGGATGACAGGAAGAGCACAAGTGGTGGTGCATTCTTTATGGGTTCCAGATTAGTATCTTGGTTCAGCAAGAAACAGAGTTCGATTGCCTTGTCTACAGCTGAAGCGGAATATGTTGCTGATGCATCTTGCTGCACTCAACTCCTTTGGATGATGCAGACCTTGCAGGATTTTCAAATCACTTGTATGCCACCCATCTCCATCTTATGTGATAATACAAGTGCAATCAGCATTTCAAAGAACCCAGTCATGCATTCAAAGACCGAGCACATACCGATCAAGTATCATTTTCTCCGGGAACAAGTACTTGAACAAAAGGTCAAGTTGGAGTATGTTCCTTCTAAGGAAAAAGCTGCTGATATACTCACCAAACCATTGCCCAAGGAGACCTTTGAATACCTCAAGCAAAAGCTGGGGGTTGTTGATGCATCATCATGTTGTTGAATCTCTTTTGATTGATGGTTGTACGCAAGGTTCATCTGGGGTATATGCGTACACTTGCTGGGTTGCGGATTGGTCGAAGATCGAATGGCACAGGTTCAGGGGGAGCATATAATGCATTGTTGGCATTATGGAGGAAGTACATCATGGATGCTAGTATGAATATTGCTGCAATATGTCTCTATCTCTTTCATGGTCATTTATGGTGTTTGGTGGATTATGGTTCTTCTTTGCAGATCTGGTTTATATTCAGGGGGAGCATGTTCTTAGGGGGAGCATAACCCTTTGCCCTTGATGTCAAAGGGGGAGAATGACATTGAAGATTTTGAGGTTGCCATCAAGTCCAAAGGGGGAGATTGTTGGCATTATGTTTCTGGTATGGCTCTATGATTCATGTGTTGTACTTGATGGCAACTCGTACAGGTAGCAATGCTCTGATCAGGCTCTCAAAATGTTGGAAATTAAGAGGTACGCAGGAGAATAGTTCAAAAGATGCGTACCCGCAGGTACGCCGACCAGGAAGTGCGTTCATACCCGTAGGTGACCCGTTCATGAGGTGTGTACCCCCAGTTCACTCACTTCGAGGCAGAGAAGCGCGCTCACGTGGGGTTTCTTATGTTTGGCCCTTGGTATTAAGCCCACCGTTCTTGTTTCTATGGTTTTGGCCCGTGGTATAGGATCTAATTTGACTATAAATAGGGAAGGAGATCACTTGGCCAAGGCATCTTTTGCAAATTGAATATCTTAAGATCTGAAATATTGGGTTATCGGTTTAAAAGCTTGATCTATATAAAAGTGAAGTTGAAGGTGAATCTATGAAGGGTGATCTCTCGGGCGCATGATCAGATCTGGGCATCTGACTATCTGTGGCACACTGGAGGACTGCCATTTCGGCCCTAATCAGAGGTACGCAGGTGATTAACAGTGCAAGTGATTGGGTACGCAGAACAGAAGAAGGTGCACTGCGTGGGTACACAGAGCAAAAGAAGGCGCAGTGCGTGGGTACGCAGTGCGACAGAGGATCAGGTGCGGAGGCACAGTGAAAGTGCGCGGCACTACAGAAGCCGCAGGTGCGTAGGTACGCAACGCGATAGAACCTGTGGGTGCGTGGCTACAGTAGCAGTACGTGGTGCGATAGCATCTGTGGGTGCGTGCCTATAGTAACAGTACGCGGCGTGATTGAAGAAACGGTGCGTGCGTACACGGTGCAGCAGAAGGCTCTCTGCGGGTATACGCAGGGGAACAGAAGGTGAAGTGCGGAGCCACGCAGGCCAGATAAACAAAAATTGCGTATCTGTCTTAAGGCATTTATTTGACTGAATTTTCTCTGTTGATAAGGTGTTTTGGGTTTAGTTTACTGTTACTATTGATCTGGTTACTGCAATTGACTGGGTGATTTACTTGTACTTGATGATCTCTTGATATTCATGGATCCAGTTTGAAAATTTATGAAAAGTGGTCCTTGAAAGAAAAGAAGTAGGGGTTTGTAGCTCCCTTCCAGGAGAGACTGGAAAACGAGAGAGAGTTGTAACTCTCTGCAGGTTGCAGCCTGCGTACTGGTAAAGGACTGCACCAGTACAAAACCATTGTAAAAGGAGTTTCTAATTTGAAAGAAGATAGAGACATATTGCAGCAGGTGGTTTTCACACACATTGGGTTTCCACCTTATATCTGGTGTTCTTTGGTGTGACTATCTGTTTTTCTTGTTCATGCTCATTATTTTACGGTACTGACATGCAAAAATAATTCAAAGTATAAATAAGGAAGATTTATAAAAAGAACTAGATAATACTGATTCACCCCCCCCTCTCAGTATTATTTCCAACATGTGCTGAGAACTATGAGCCAACTAAGAGAGCTGTTAAGTCTCCATCTGGGAGCATACTTTTTTATATTACTCCTGACTCCATCAACTAGATGCTTAACTTCAAATAGACTCAGCTATTGTTCCCTTTCTCTATGAACTACTTGCTTGATGCAGGCTCCAAACTCTCCAGCTCTGAAATTGCAAGGGTTGCCAAGACATTCATGAGGGCAGACTGCCAGCCTACAGGACCACCTCCATTCCTTTATGTCCATTTCAATGAGGTGGGCAAGCTGCTATTTGATATGATCTCATATGTGCTAGGTTTCAAAACAAGTGAGCACATTGATGAAATAGTGTTGGTCTTATTATCTGCATACAGTCTAGGACAGCCTCCTGCTTTCAAGTATAACTATGCCATATTCATAGCCAACAAAATACATGACCAGCTAGTAAAACTGGATAGGGAGGGAGTCTTTAAATATTCATCATATATCTATCATTTGTTCATGTATTACCAGTCTGAATGCTTCCAATGCCCCATCAAGAAGTTGGATTATAAGGGTGAAAGGAGGTCTGTCATCTTTTGGTCATCGGTTTTCCATGAGGTTCAAAACTCTCCATTTTCCTACTGTGAGTTCATTGACCAATTTGTATACCCAGTCTCTTGTCTCCTAATGAGATCCCCTCCTCCTAGATTATCATATGACATACAAAATACCTTACAACTGTCCAAGAGTTACAAAATAGGTGATTGGTATCTCTATCAAAATCACACTGTCATTAGAATCTATGGCTGTGAGCTCTGTCCTTACAAGCTCCCAAGATATGTACCAATGAGACTGTTTGCCTTGGAGTACTATAGGCAAATCATTAATTCTGATCTCACTCATTTTCATAGTGCCAAAAAGAAATCTCACCTGAAATTCAAAGACCATCTAGGCCCCTTCATTATGAACAAGAAAGAAGGTTGGCAAGATGTCGATCAAATATTGAAGGACAAATATAAGTTAAAGAGGAGCTTCTGGTGGGTCCCTTATGACCCGGAGGGTTTTATTAGTGCCAGAAGAGTTAAATACAGGCTGCTGGACTATGACCATTGTAAATTTCCACAAATTGAACAATATGCCAACCAAGATGAGTGGGTGCAAGGCACATTAGTTGAGGAATTCACCCAAGAGGAAATAATGGAGAAAAATGTCAAGGATTCAGAAAAAAATCTTGACTTGGATTCTTTGCAGTAGGTAACATTCAAGTTGCCATATCAAATTGGAGAAGGTACATTTGCTGCTGTAGCCACACAAACTGCCCAGGGACCATCTACATCACCAACAGGTACAGCAAAAGGGAAAGTGGTAATGGATGCAGAGCAAGAAGTGATCACAGAGCAGCCTGCTACTTCAATGGAACAATCTCAAGGATAGGCTCCTCCAAAGCAAACAAAGGCACCACAAGTGCCTGCTTTACAGACTCCTACCCATGAGGAAAGAGGCAGAAAACGAGACCGAGAAGACTCCACACCTGCTAGTGGGTCTACACAGTAGCCTGAAGCTAAAATGAAAAGATTTGTTCCTCCATTTGAGGAGGAAGTCAGTGCGGAAATCCTTGGAAGTCCAAGGAGAGACAGAGAAGGGAGTCAACAAACACCTACAAGCTCTTTCCAATAAGAGCAAGACAGATAGCATGGCATGGAGGTGTCTTCCTCTACACAGTAAAGTAAGAGGTCAACTAGCATCAAAGCCACCTTTAAAGAAATTAAGGCTCAAAATGAGCTATTAAGAGTACAATTGTATGACCAATTTCTTAAGGCAACACCTGCCAAGCAGGAAAGGTTGATGGCAGCATATGACATCAAAGAAGAAAAGATGATTCTCAGCCACTTCAAGCCCAAGGTTCAGCAGCCTCAGACAGCTGCAGACTATGTCAAGACAAATTTAGAGGTCTTGGCCAAGGACATTCACCCCATGGATCAAATAGAGTTACATAAGCAAACGGGTGAGATGGTCTATGCCACACTAGCAGACAAGGCCACACTGGCCCATGAATGAAGGAATCTTTGAAGAACACAAATACTCAGTTGGATTTGGAAAGAATGTCCTCGATAGACAAAGACAACAGAATTAAAACATTGGAGGACATTATTGTGGACCTGGGGCATGATCCTAAGAATCCCAAAGCTATCAAGGCCCTAATGAAGAAAAAGGAGGATGATATTGCTGCTCTGAAAAAGCAAATGAGGCTCTCCTCGACTATGCACCCACAAACAACAGAACTAGTGCAAGAGAAAGAAGCTGAGTATACAATGGACCTGCTAATGCAAATGAACCAGAGAATAGTTAAAATGGAGGGAGAGTTGGAGAGAGCACTGCAGGGCAAGCAGGGAGAGTTGACCTCCCAGCCACCTCAAACCGCTCCAACTGTTGCTGCTATTCCACCTACACAAGCAGCAGTGACCCCTCCTATTATTCCAGCAACTACAACAACTACAGATGCTGCAGCGGCAACAACAACAGCTCCTGAGTCTAGCATGAGCATGGATAAATTGACAAAAGTTGTCAAGGAGCTAAAGCTTCAAGCAACAGAGATAAAAGAGGCCAAAGAAAAGTTGGCCGATCTAGAAGGAAAATATGATAAATCCAAGGTGATAGTAGCTGAACAGACAAGGGAAATTAAGGCCATAAAGGAAAAAATAAAGGCCTTGGAAAAGGAGCTGAATTTAGAAAAGACTCTAGCTGAAATAAAAAAGATTTTGTGGACCAAAATTGACCACTCTATCACTAGACAGTGGAAATCAATCCGAACTATGCATGAACAGATTGAATTAATAGGCCTAGACCAAATTGAGTGTCAAAAGGCTAGAGCAGCATTGGGAAATATGCCAGAGCAGGCTAGCGAAATGATTCATTTCCTCAACACTCACACAAAAGAGGAGTTGGCAGCCTTAGACATTAGTAATAGGACAGAAACTGTTTTAACAACAAAAACGGTGCTGACCCTTAGAAATTTTGTGCAAAGTTTGGAGAAAAAGTGTCAGGAAATGCAGGCAAAGGTATATGATTACAAGCTGAGGATGGGAGCATTGCAAGGCAAAGGATTTCCTAGCCTATTGACCAGCGCTGGAAGACTACTGACCCGTGAGCAGTATGCCACCAGGATGAGTAACTTTATTTCAAATCAGATCACAGCATCCACAAGTACCTCGGAAGAAACAGGACCTCCATCAGGACAGAGCCTTTATGATAAGCTGGAAAATTTATTTTACATTGATCATGAAATCAATCACTTGTTTGAGGTCCCACCCAATTTTTACAGGTATACCGAGGCAGATGAGACATTAATAAAGATACGAAGACATCAACTACCTAAAGAAGATTGGTGGCAAGCAATGCTGGAAATTTTGCCAAAGTGATCTCGGTCCTTTCTCCTTTTGGTCAACCTCAGGTCATCTACAGGTCAACAGAGTTGAGTACGCAGGCACCAGGCACAGCATGAAGACAACAGGCTGAGCAGGTGGGAGTAGTGACTCAGCAAAATGCTGGGACAGCAAGCCCGAAAAGGAGAAAAACGCATATTTGAAAGCGCAGCCCCAGCTGACTCAGTTGGTCACAAAAGTCAAAATTTTCTGACAGAATGGACAACTAATACATTAATATTTACTGCAACATTTACTCTTTCAGCTACTATTCCTCAAGAGTTGGCAAAGAACTTATGAGCTATTAACTCATCAACTAGATATTTTGTATCTTATTTTTTGTATATATACCTCCCCACAGAACGTATTTGGGGTTGGTGATTTTCTCTCTAAGACACTGCATTGTAAATTTTCAGACTATCTAATACAAATGGCTGGGAAAATTCATGGTCTCTGCACTGTTTGGATGTGAAAGTGATTATCTGTGTTCTGCTATAGAATTCTTGTGCTGCTTAATGGAACAATAAGTTATTCTAAACCACGTTTTGTCTTTCCGTGTTTGCTTAATTCACATATATGTTTCATTATCTTAGCAATAGAGAAGAAGAATAGCTCAGGACTTGCTTGAATGCACCATCTGCTCAATCTCTGTTGTTAACTGTGCTTTCTTTAGAATTAATCATAAATATGAATTCTTAACTGCTCATGTTTACATTGATTCTCTCATTATGAATGCTGTTTAGGAATTCTTAAGTGCTCCTAGATAATATTCTCACATTTTCCCTCTATCAGCATAGTGAAAGATCCTTAGCTGCCTTTCATTCCCTGTTTTCATGCCATCATATTCCAGATTTGAAGAATTGTTCCATGGATACCTATCTAGCTCTGTAGCATTACCTTTTTCTCAAGAAATACTTTCAGCAGTACACCATCATTGACTCCATTGCCCAATGGTCTAGACTGTTCTGAGACTGCATACCAGTTCTGACTGAAATCATCACCCAACCAAATTCAAAACAAAAACCTGTACATCATAACTAGCCTAAAATTACACCAAAACAAAGTTAAATCATAAAGAGAGAGCCCTCTCTGGTTGCAGGTAGGCTAGGACCTGTAGCTAAAAGATTGGTTAGTGGTTACCTCGGCCGTATTCCCTTGGGAGTCAAAGGGAACAACCTGAGTGATAACAGATCCATTTTAACAAAAAATTTAAAATCAATTATCAAATTGACACATAGTGGGGAGCATTGACACAACCCCTACAACCAACAAAAGAAAGTAAATAAATAAATATGAAAAAACAAAACATAACAAAAATTAAAACATTAAAAAAATAAAACAAAAATAAAAAGTTCTAAAAAAAAATAAAATGTAAATAAAAAATAAAACATAAATAAGAGAATAAAATGAATTAAAACGACAAGAAAATCAAAAACAAAAAAATCACTCACAAAAACATATAAAAAAAACATTAAAAACAAAAAATAACCCAAATGAGAAAACTTCAAATATAAAATAAAGAAAAAGAGACCAAATAAATAAAATGAAAAAAAAAATGTCTCACTAAAACACATAATTTAAAAAATAAACAATTTAAAATTTAAAAAACAAATAATAAAATAAATATTATTAAAAAGAATTAAGAAAATATTTAAAACCTACTAAACATCAAATTACAAAACAAATAAAAAAAATATTTAACAATTAAATAAATAAAAAATATTAGGAAAAAAATTAAGAAAAGAAAGAAATTAAAAAAAAACTTAAAAAAAACAATAAAAAACAAATAAATAATTAAAACATTAAAAAATATTAAAACTAAATAGATTGAAAAAAAGACATAGGGTCGGAGGGCTTGGGTGATCGATGGGCTACCTCACCCTACAAGTAATGGGTCATGGGCAAGGGTGTTTGTGGTGGTCTGCGACCCTTTGGCAACGAGTTGGTGCAGGGCATTGCTCCCCCACCCTCCAATATATGTATATGTATATGTATATGTGTATGTGTGTGTGTGTATATATATATATATATATATATATATATATATATATATATATAATCTTTTCTTTAATGCTTTTCTGTTTTTGTTTTTGTTTTTTATAACTTCCTCTTAACACTTATTTTAATATTTATTTTTTTTTAATATTTTTTAACCTTTTGGTAATGTTTTTTATTTGCTTTATATTTTTTTTTTGCAATGATTTTTTTGTTTTTCTATTTTTTAATTATATTTGTTTTTTTGGTCTAATTTGTTTCTTATGTTCTTTCATTTTCAATTCGAATTATTTATTGCTTTTTATTTTTATTTCTTAGTTTTTAATAATTTTTTTCTTGGAATTTTTTTTGAAATATTTTGTTTGAATTTTTTTCTAGCTAGTTTATTTAATTTTTAGTTTTTATTTTTATCTTTTTATTTTTTTTCAATTTTTTAATAAACTTTTATTGTAACCGATGATTTAATTTTTAAATTTAATTTTTTGTTTTTTTTCTAATTTCAGTTTGAAATGTTTTTTAATCATTTTTTAGTTATTTGTTTGTTTTAATTTCCTTTTTGTAATTTTGTTTAAATTTTTACAACATTCTTTTTGTTAAAGTTGTTTTTATTTTTTAACCTTTTTTCTTGCTTTATTATAATTCATGAAAATTTTATAAACTTTGTTACTTTTTCAAGTTTTTTTGTTCAATTTTTTCTGATAAAAATCATTTATTTAACGTGTCATTTTCAGTAAAAATGTCTTAGTCCATGGGGGCAACTCAATTGGTAATCTAAGATATGTGAATTTTTTGAAACTCGAGAGACCCAAGTTGAAATCCCCCTTTTGTGACATGGGCTACCGAGAGGAGGACATATCGTAGTCCCCTAGAGGTTTACTGGTAGTTATGTGTCAGGCAAGCTGTTAAGTTCCTCTAGGTTACAAAAAAAAAACATGTCATTTTTATCAAAAAAAGGTCCCAAAATGTATATTTTTTAATTATATCTATACAAAAAAAAATATGTATTATTTTATCAAGTGTTTAAAATGGTGCAATCTAAATTATAGATGAAATATCCTTTTTCATTGAATCTGATGATACAATTTCATGCAAGAATATGATTTTTTGTTGTTTAATATACATTTTTCAATGCATAAGCAGATTCAACAACTTGAAAAACCACTAGGGTGCTCAAATTCTACTCATTGAACAACTTAAACTTAAACTTTTGAAATTCTCTCCTAGATTTTTGTTAAAATTAAATAGAAGAAATGTTGTGAGCAAGGTCATTTCCTCTACAATTTAGACTACATCGTTTAAAATTATTACTTTTTAATTGACAATTACTTTATATGCATTAAAGTATTAATTAATGGCACATAAATATATAAAAAAATCATAACTTCAAAATATTAATTTTTTAATTATTTTTTTAATGTTTGCAAAAAAATTGAAAATTTCATTACAAAAGAAACATTACAAAGAAAAACAAAAAATGCAAACTTACCAAACCATTGAAAAAAAAATCTCGGGAAAAAAAAGAAGAAGAGGAAGAAGACAACTTGACAAATGGTTAATTAAGCTACTAAAAAAAATTATGCATACTTAAGACATAAGAAAATTTAAAGTGTCCAAAATATGCCCCCTTAAAAAAGGAAAAGAAAAGGTTGATGTTGCCTCAACACTTTTCAAAATCAACATGAGAATCACCAACATTTTAAAAACATTATCCGTATTTAATAAATAAAAAAAAAATTAAAGTGTCAAAAATAAGCCCCCCCAAAATTGGGTTGATGTTGCATCAACACTTTTCAAAATTGACATGAAAATCACTAGCATTTAAAAACAATATCCATACTTCATTGATAAGAAAATTTAAAGTTTCAAAAATATGCTTCAAAAAATTGTTGATGTTGCATCAAAACTTTTCAAAATAGCCATGAAAATCATAATTTTTTGTGACCATTAAAAAACGATAACATGGTATAGTTCTTGTTAAGTTGGTAACTTTGTTGGGAGATGGTAAAGGAAATTTTCATCACCTTATTTAGTGAAATATTTTTAGAGACCACTTTAATGGGGTGGTATGATTTGGAATAGATCCTTATACAACTTTTTATTTATCTTTATACCTTTTAGGAGGAAAAATTGTAGGAATTGGCTTGTAGGGCCAATTACAACAAAATCGATTAATTACTGAAAACCCTCGTTAGGCAACCTAAACTATGTGCAACCCATGGGAGTTTCACAACTATCACCTCATAAACTTGGATCTCTTTAGTGAAAGACATAATCCAAAAAAAGGGAGGATTTCCTGGTGTGGCTTAGGGATAAGTAACCCAAGGTTCTTAGGCTAAGTTCCTCGTAAGGGTCCTACAACATAGATCTAACAGATAAAGGTATGACAATCAGAGTTTGATGTGGATGAATGAGTAAACTTCAATTTGGGTTCAAGGGTCTATGAATCAATCTAAATATAGGGTTGGCCTTAAGAGTCAAATATGTTTCCTAAACACACCAAATCAAGAAACACTCAAGGATGTCATAAAATAGGGTTTTGAATGAATGAATTTCCACAAACAAAAAGTTCATAACAACAACAAATTCAGTCATGAAAATAGTAAATAAATTATGAGAAATGGAGGATAAATTACATAGTAAACTAAGCAAAATGTTAATATTTATTTTTTAGATAATAAGGCACAAAAAATAATAATACATTGACATCAACCCTAGAAAATGGTTGAAAAATAAATGAAAAAAAATAATTTAGTTTCTCTAACATAATGTATAACCCTAAGACACACTTTACAAATTCATTAAATGCTCAAAATGTAATATTTTTTTGTAATTTAATCTTAATTTACCATAAAATAGAAAGGAAACTGATCTTTAAATTTTGAAAGAATGTCACAAGAAAGAGATTAATTCCTTGTCAATCTAGGGAATATGGAGTCTAGGATACAAAAGATTCTACGATGTCCTTTGAATGATATTAAATCCAAACAAAATAGGGAAAATAAACTAACTTACCCTACAGTTTGAGATTTATGTTATGGATGATTAAGGGAAAGAAAACCTATCTCTTTCCTCAGATACTTGGAGATAGGGTTTAATTCAACCAGGGAAAATGAAGCATATACCAAATAAACTAACTTAACACAACAACATTCCTCTAATGGAACATAATACCAAGATAATGAAATAAATTGACTTACATCACCATGGAACATCCAATATTTACCATATGAATCCATAAAAATAGGTCACATCACATTGCAGATCTGCCTAAGAGAAGTTTCTCAAATAGGGCTCCATATTGTATGAGAGAGAAGAATCACTAATCTAGAGAAGCTATGGTAAAAAAGTGACAATGAATCCAAGAGAAAAATAGAATACCTATATATATGAGAGTAACCAAGTCAATTTACCTCTAATTTGCTGTAAAATCCCTTTAAAACAAGTTATCCATGATGCAAGGTGGATAAATCATCTATCCAACCTTAAAAGTTAGCCAAAGTAACAAAATAACATGAAAATAAGCCTCAATTAGCCCACACATCCAATAAATCCCCCCTGCAAAAGGAAACATCATCTTCAAAATTCATGTCTCTCCATGTAATATGGTGAAGATGGCTCAAAATGCATGCCTCATTCACAAGTCATATCTCTCCATCTCTAAATGGTGCCTTACCACCAAAATAGCCCTCTCAAACCCTAATATAACTTCCAAAAGGCTTGCATAATCATCAAATGTAACATATGGGTAATTTCATCAATCTAGGGAATGATGTCATCATAAAAGAAAGTGTATAATCCCCTATAGAGGGGTCCTAGGTGATTATCATCATAAACCATCACTAAGAGAATATCATCATCCATTGAGAAGCTTTAATTTTAGCTTCGGTGTGTCCTATCATCTCTTGGATACAGATAATCTCCAAGAAACAACTAGGCCCATATAATCAACATCCAAAATCCTAAGGTTGAGGGAGTATCTATTCAACTATGCCAAGTCAACCTCAAGTTCAACACCCCCAAAAATGTCTCCAACATACCTTGTCATATTTTTTCATGTCGTCCTTAAAGTGGTTATATCTCATCTCTTAAGTGAAGTATAAGATCATTCCTCAAGGGATATTGGCTACACCTAGAAGAATCATATAGCATATGCTCAAGGAATCAATTAAGGTCATTGCCATGGGTAAAATAACTATAAAAACATTAAGGTGGACCATATTAAAAATTAAAGCTATCAAACCACTTCATACAAGTATCATCCCCAAATGTCTTACTAGTTTATGATTTTATACAAGTTACTAGAATTAGGCATTGGAGGGTTATCACATGACCTTATGAGGTGCTTCCAACAACAATGGGAGGAACACTTCCTATGCTAACCATTTAAAATGACATGTGCAAGTGATATTTGATATGGATTGGGTTTTACATTAGGAAAGGTGGCATGGTATTATACTAAGTTACATAAAAACATTGTCCATGAGTGCCCCTTTGGAGGAATAACTTAGCTACTGGAGTTACCTTCCCTCTCCATTGGTTTTCCATGCCTTATTATTTTCATTTTTCTTTATTTTATGTGGCTTTTTTTAACTATGTTCATTAATTTATTTTTTAATAATGATACTATAGACCCCCTTTAATTATGTACATTTTATCACTTCATCATAGTCATGATGTTCTTTGAGAGTTCCTTTTACTTTTATACTATTGATATGCATCAATAATTTCAAAGGATAGATGGATTTATAAGAGGGTGTAGAACTCAAGCTATAATTAAGTTTTTATGTATTTACATCTCTTGTCATTCTTTTGCATTTTGTTATTTGGTTCATACTTTTTATTTTCTTATAGCTACAATAACCTTGGGTATTTCTAACACCTTATCTCATAGGATGACGTATATAGGTAACCAATATGAGAAATCGACAACAATTGATCAAAATATTGGATACAAAAATGAGGCAAATGATTACAAGGGTTAAATATGGATAACATGGAACTCAACCATCATTAAAGCCTCCTATTTTTTACCCTCCTAGAAAGTGAAAGAAAGACCCCAAGGAAAGTCACACTGGACTAGGAGAAAATCATAACCACCAAGGTGAAATAAGGGAACAAGTACACAACCAAAAATGGTCTATAATCCAATTTCAACCCTTGGTCCATACTAGAATTCCTTAAGAACTAAATGAAATCACTTGAATACAAAAATTACTAGTATATCTCACAATATATTACTTCATGAGATGATTACACTATACGAATGAAAATACTAACCAAAGAATGAGCAAGAGACATTTAAGGTTGGATATCTATGGATGATGGAAGGGGATGCTAGCTACTAAGTTGCATCATAGGAGAGAATATTTCTCCAAGGGTTACCCATGCTTATGAATGGATAAGGTCTAGCTCTAACTTGGGGACATGTGCTCACCATAGAGTGTGCGATACATGTGCTCGAATCAAGGGTACATGAGAATCCCAACAATTCTTAGTGTTTGTAGACCTATAACCTACATCACTCTAATAGTTTTTGAACCTACAATCAAATTTGTTAGTAGCAAGTAGCAAGGTTATACCTTCACCCTGAAATAGGGAAAATTATAAAGACTATACTTCAAAATATAAAAGAAACTTCCATTTATTTTTATTTTAATAATAATCAAGTAAATAACTATGGCATAAAATCAACATGATAAAGCAAGGAAGGATGCAAAATAAATATGCATGGAATATTATAAGCTACTCTAACTTTATCAAACATGTAAAATTAATCAAGTATACTCATAGCACCAATGGATGCAAGTTAGCATTACATCAGAACTGAGAACCCTACTTTATGTTTGGCCATGAGATAAATAAGGATATGTCAAGCACACAAGGACCACAAGAATATATATGATAATGAAACAATGATAAAGGATATGATTAATGTCATAAGGATGGGTTGGAGTAAGCTTGAAATAAAACATGGGAAACTCATCTTCTCTCTAAGAAACTATTCATGATGTAACCATATCATGTCAAAATGGTGATCCATATTGCCTAAGAAAGAAAATCTCTATCCTTCGTCGTTGTTATCCTCAAAAGCTTGAGAAGGGATCATAAGGAATCTATAAAGACCTTAAGGTTTCTGAATACAAAGGGGAATAAAAAGGGAGGATGATTTTATACCTTGAAACAAAATTTGCTCTAAATTTAAGGTTCATTACATATTTTCACATAACTTGAAATCTTAGTAATGACCTACGAATTTAAAGAATTTGTGTCTCATCGCTATTTCAACATAAAATATATAAATTTTAGTTTCATATTCATTAACAAAGTGAGTATAACCTACATGAAGGTATCATTGAGAAGTTTTGATTCAAATAAAAAATAGCATTCATAAATATTAGACTCTAAAGGATACTCCAATGTTGACTTGACACATGGATAGTCATCCAAATATAAGTATGGGGATGGTTGCAAATCACAATGAGAATGATTTAATGATGGTTGAAAACATATATGATCATACCCTCCTCATTTTTCTCTATATCATCATTGTATATGTAGGGATGGAAACAACCATGAGCATTATCCAAAATTGCACTTGTAATTGTTGATTACCCCGAACATATCATAATATCATTGTCAATATCGTAAACATGACTTCTATCAAAATAAAAATAACTCACATCCCACATACATCTTCTATCATGTATATAGCCATTGAGATGTTTTTTTTCAAAAGATATTATAACATAGATTCATTGGATAAAGTTATGACAAATTAGAGTTTGTAGTGTATGGAGTAAACTCCATATTTGGGTTCAAGATAGATAAGGGTCAATATGAAGGCTATGGTTGGCTTAAAGATTCTCAAATCGGTTTCTTGCACACACCAAATCAAGAAATACTCAAAGATGTTATAGGCTATGGTTTTGAACCTGTAAATTGTGGCAAAATCGTAATTTGGGACAACAACAAATTTGGCCATGAATATTGTGAATAAATTTTGAGATATGGAGGGTAATTTAGACACTAAACTAAGGACAGAGTTACAACAATTTTTGATGGTTAAAAGGAATAAAATAAATAAATAAACTTTGAGCTCATCCCTATAAAATCGCTGGAAGATGCATTTCAAACTCTTATTTTGCTTCTCTAACACATTATCTAACCCTAGGGCATACATCAACAAGTCATTTAATTATGAATATATATATCTATATCTATATCTATATATATATATATATATATAGATATAGATATATATATATATATATATATATATATATATATATATATATATATATATATTGTAATTTAACATTAATTTTACCATGAAATAAAAAGAAAAAATATTTTTATATTTTGAAATAATTCCACAAGAGAGATGGACTAGTACCTTATCAATCTAGGGCATATGGAGTTTAAGATAAAAACAATTTTAGAGTTTCCTTGGAGTTATAAGTCCAAATAAACTATGGATATTAAACTAATTCACGATAGTTTTGAGATTTAGGTTCTAAATTTTCCATATTATTAAGGGAAATAAAAAGCCATCTCCATTCCTTAAATACTTGGACATAGGGTTTAACGAAACAAGGGACAATGAATCAATTCCTAAACAAACTAACTTAGCACAATATCATGCATCCATGGAACATAATACCAAGATAAAACAAATAACTAACTTACTTCACCATGCAATATCAAAGATCCACCATAAGCATCCATGAAAAGAGAAAACATCACATTACAAATCCACCCAAGAGAATATATTGAACTAAGGATTCATAGTTCATAAGACATAAAAACCACAAATCAAGAGAAATTATGACCTAAGTTTGGCAATGAATCCAATAGATAAATCAAACACACACACATGTATGTATGTATATGGGTAACCAAGTAGATTTACCTCTAATTTGATCTAAAATACCCTAAAAGAAATTTATTCAAGATACAATATGGATAGGTCACCAAGCTAACCTGCAAATATGGCCAAAGTAATTAAATAACAAGAAAACAAGCCTCAATTTCCCCACAAATATGTGATGAATCCTCTCCAAGGGGAGATGTTATCCCAAAAAGTCATGTCTCTCTTGACATGGTGCAAAATATGACTCAAAATTCATGCTTCATCCACAACTCATGTATATCCATCCTAAAATGGTGCCTTATCACCAAAATAGCCCTTTCAAACCTTAATAAAACCTCCAAAAATCCTACATTGTCATCAAATATAACATATGGGTGATGTTGTCAACTTATGGCATGATGCCATCCTAGAATAAGGTGCACAATCTCATCTAAAGGGATCCAAAATGATCATCATCATTAACCATCATCAAGTTAAAATCAATGCCTATTTATAAGGTATAATGCTAGCCTCAGGGTGTCATATCATCTCTTAGGTATACCAGATCTCCAAGTAACATCCAATCTTAAATCATTTACATAAAAGGTCTTAAGGTTGAGGGAGGGTCTCTTCAACTATGGAAATCCAAGGATAATGCCCCTAAAAAAAATTTAATGTCCTCTTTCAAAATTCTCTATGTCATTCTCAAAGTGGTTTGGAATAATATATAAATTGTTGCACAAGTATCACATCATCCTTGAAGGGATCTTCGATCCACCTAGAAGAATCATCTGCCACCTTTGTAAGGTATTAAGTAAATTTATCATCATTGGTACAAGAACCATAGGAGCATCAATGTGGACCAATTTAATGATATTTTCATAAAATGACTTTGCACAAGTATCATCTTCAAATGTCTTACTAACTTATGATTGTATACAAGTTACCAAATTTAGGTATAAGTGAATTATCACGTGACCCTATTAGGTTTTTTGAACCCTAGGGGGAGGAGTAGTTCCTTGGATAACCCATCAAATTATAGGTGCAAGTGATACGTGTTATGGCTTGGGGTTTACTTCATGAATGATTTCATAGCCTTGCACTAGGTTATGTAAAACCATTGCCACGAGTGCCTTTATAGAGGAAGTGATTTTTTGTTTGAGTTACCTTCCCTCACCTTTGTTTCTTTAAGCCTCCTTATCTATATTTCCCTTATTTGATGTGGTTTGTTTAAGAAGAATTATTTATTTATTATGTTATAATGATGATATAATCCCCTATTAATCATGGAAAAATTGTTTCTTCATTCGATTTGGGATGTTCATTAAGAGTACTTTTTACTTTGTGTAGTGCCCTATTTTACTCTAACTGTGAGGGACATACTTTTAGTCTTAATTTGACATTGGAGATAGATATCGTGACATACACCATATTCATTGAGGACATTAGATAATGATAATTCAATTTGTATTTCATGTGATGATGGCTGATGATGTGCTTACTCTGCTTAGTGGTCTAATTCTATTGATGGTTATGATAGTAGTTGATACTGATGATTTTGATGTTATTTATCCTACATATATTGGGAGCACTTATCTTTATGATTAGATGTTACTAAAAAATTATCCAAGTATGGAAAGACACCACAGAGATGCATAGACATGTGAGGGGATAATGATCATGGCTTTATTATATATTAGAATTGATATTAATAAGTGGTTTCCCAATGAATCAGATACATGTAATAGGGATATATGGAGTATATTGGATTTTCATTGGACGGGTGGGAACTAACATCTCTAATTCCACCTTCTAGCACTCTAGATATGGCTTGGGTTTAAAGGCTAGGAGACTTCACCTTGAATTTGTATGATGTCATGAGAGATGGACCACAAATTCAATCACTCATGATTTTTCACTGAGGGGCACACATCAAAGCTAACACCTTGATCCTCAATCACAATTAGTCTCACAACAAGGGGTGACGTAGGAGTTAATTGTTACCTCCATTATCATACCTATGTTCCCTTTCAATTAGTCACAAATACTTGAAGGTAAAATGTTGTCACACCCTTGGAAATATGAGAGGAGTTCTTGAAGGGAACAACCAACTTAGCTCCCCTGGTATCAAAAAACAAAATGATACTTGATGGGAAAATGTATTGGAACTCAATCAACTTGGCACCCTTGGTATCATGAAACATAGAGTTAAATTGAATTACATGATAATAGGCCAAAACATTTAATATAGAGAGTACATTAGAAAGTGAAAATTGGAAAATGGGATTACTAGGGAAAAATTCAAATCAAACTTTAGAAAAATCAAATAAATAAATTTCATCTTGATTAAGTACTCTAGCTATCCTAAAACATGTGGGGAAAGTGTTCTAAATTGGAAATAATGATAATAAAATGTGAGTTATAATAGCTATTAAGGGGAAGATGAGCATGAGATTAAAAGAGTCAATTCATAAATTAAGAAAAATGGTATTCATGAGAAACTTCCATGTGGGAAAGCATAGAATTGGAATCAAGAAACAAAAAAGAGAAAAAAAAAATAACAAAGGAAGGAAATTAAAAGAAAATAATAAAATAAAGGAGTTTAGAGAAAAACAATAAAATAAAGGGAGTTACAGAAAAACAATAAAATACGGATGGTTGAAATAAAATAACAAGAAAAGGATGATTAAAAGAAACAATAAATTAAGGATATTTGAAAGAAAATAATAAAATAAGGATAGTTAAAAGAAATAATAAAACCAGGGTGGTTGAAAGAAAATAATAAAATAAGGGTGGTTAAAAGAATAATAAAATAAGGCATGCTTGCAATCTTAATAGAGATGGGGGCATGGATGTTAGTAGAAGTTGGAGCTCCCTATTCATTTAAGTATATGTGTCTCACAATCTTGACTAATACCTCTCTCCCAAGTTCCCTCTGGCACTTTTGACCTCTTTTGACCTTTCATATGTTCCCTCTCCTCTGCATTCATTTCCCTCTTAATCCTCTCTCCACTTCCCTCTTCCTTATTCCCTCATTTCCTCCTTAGTATCTCCTTATCTTAACTATCATAACATCTTAGACTAGGCTAACCTAATGATATCAAATTAATAACAAACAATGATTAATTTAATTTAATTATAACAATTAATATAAGGTTAATAATAACGATTACTATCTTTATTATTAATATTAATTAACTTTATTATTAGTTGTAATTAAGTAATTAATACTATTTAATTATTATTATTAATATTTATAATTATAATTACAATTATTAACATTAATATGACGCCCTCACTTACGGCAAAGCTGAGAAATTTCTCAATTTTACTCTAGCCAATAAGACCAAAAAACTAAACTCGCTGAGAAACTTCAACCCCAGTAACAATTCTGTTCATTCCCCTTTATATCAACAAGTGCCTTGCGCTCTTCCCAATATTAACGCATCTAGCAAAGTGTTGGGTCCAAACATAAATATAAGCCTGAGCAGTAATCCCTCCTACAGAAATACGCAGAAGCTTATTAACCCTCCTACGCAGGTGGATGGTCTGAACTCTAAAGAGGAATACGCTGGTCAACCTGCAACACAGTTCAAAGTTTCAGGCACGCAGTTTAAAGTATCAGGTACGCAGAAGCATCGTAATCTTACACAGATGGACCACGTACCTGCGCAGATTGAAAGTATGATCCCTACGCACGAGCATGCAGGTCAAACATCCTCACAATCTGAAGATCTAGCACAGATTGACCACGTTGTAAGTCTTGTTCCTGCGCAGATTAAAAGTTTTGTTCCCACGCAGGTAACTCGTGATCTAGCCTCCACGCAGTATGATCAGGTCTCCACGCAGCATAAAATTGAACATACGCCCAGCAAAGAATCGTTGGAGTCGGTTGGAACAGTAAAAGAGGTAGCCACCCATTACAATTCCAGCGCCCTTTCTATTAACTCGTCTCAGCTAAATAAGAAAGCCTTTCACACAGTGGACTGTGGCCAAAGTAATAACTCCTCTAATTCTCTTCACCTCCTCAGCAAAAATTCGACAGTAGTAAACCTCTCTCAGCTAGTGTTAGATGACAACCTAAAACTGCTTCTTGAAAAAGGTTTAAACTTTGCAGTATCCCCATCCAAAATTCCTATATATGACATCATAAGTAACATTGAAGTCAGTATAAAAAACAATGACCAAAACAAAGCTGAGGAAATAAGGCAAGATGTTTCCAGAATTCTTAGAAATGCCAGACCTCCCCCCAGCAACATATCCAAAGAAGAAGCCATAGCCCTAAAAAACATCAAAAATAACAAAAACATTATAATCTTAAAAGCCGACAAAGGTAATGCCACTGTCATCATGAATAGGACTGACTATGAGCATAAAATGGAAGAACACTTAGTAAACAGTGGCTGTTATAGAGTTTTAAACAAAGACCCTAGCAGCAAAATTCTTCGCCAAGTAAGTGACAAAATTAAAAACTCCTCCCTTGATACCTCCATTAAGAAAAAATTAATTCCTAATAATGCCATCATCCCTAGAATTTATGGAGTGCCAAAAATCCATAAATCTGGCGTTCCATTAAGACCTATAGTGAACACTATAGGATCCCCCACTTATTGGTTAGCTAAATATCTAGCAAGCAAACTCAGACCTTTAGCTGGGAACACTCCCTCGTACATCAAAGATTCCTCTTCCTTCATAGAATGGATCAAAAACCTAGAATTTAATGACAATGACCTAATGGTTAGCTTTGACGTAGTGTCTCTCTACACCATGATTCCAGTAGATGAAGCCTTAGAAGTATTAAAGAACATTACAGACTTAGAAACAGTGGAACTTATAAGCATTTGCCTTAAATCTTCATACTTCAGTTTTAAAGGTAAAATTTATGAGCAAACCCATGGTGTTGCAATGGGCTCCCCATTATCCCCATTGATTGCCAATCTTTACATGGAACACTTTGAGCAAATGGCCCTTAGGTCTTTCCCCTTTACCCCTGAAGAATGGAAGCGTTTTGTAGATGATATCTTTGCTAAATGGAGCCATGGCTTGGATAGGCTCAAGGAATTCTTATCCCATATAAATAGCCTCTCCCAACACATAAAATTCACCATTGAAATTGAGCAAGACAACCAGCTCCCCTTCTTAGATGTCCTCCTCACCAAGAAAGATGGCAAGCTAAGCCACCAGGTCTTCAGGAAGCAAACGCACACTGACAAGTATCTTCATGCAAACTCCCACCACCATCCTAAGCAAAAAATGGGTGTCATCAAAACCCTAACCTCCAGAGCCTCTAGAATCTCCGACCCAGAACATCTAGAGGAAGAACTTATCCATCTCCATGAAGTTTTTGTAAACAATGGCTATCAACATCACACCATCAGCAAAATTATTAAAAATTCCTTAACCAATAAACAAAACAAAAAGAAATCATTTGATAACCCTAGAATATCCCTTCCCTATATCAAAGGAACCACTGATAAAATTGCCAAAGTTCTCGCTAAGCATAACATTATGGTAGCTTTCACCCCCCCTAACACCATAAAAAACATGCTTGAATCTGCAAAAGATGCAATTGACCCAAAAAGTCACAAAGGCGTTTATTCGATTCCCTGTTCGTGCGGTAAAGTTTATATAGGGGAAACAGGGAGATCCTTTGGAGTAAGATTAAAAGAGCACATTAGTGATATTACTAGAAATAGGTCTGATAAATCAGGTCTTGCAGAGCATGCTTGTTCCTCCTCTCACTATATATGCATGGAACAAGCTAAATTAATCCACAAGGAAGACCACTATTTAAAAAGAAGAATTAAAGAGGCAATAGAAATTGAAAAATCTTCTAATAATATGAATAGGGATGATGGTCTTAAACTAAGTAATACCTGGAAACCCTTGCTAAACAAAATAAAGTAACTTTAACTTATACAAATTCTCCCTTAAGACAGCATTTATATATATATGCATAAATTAATAACTAGATTCTATTAATTAAAATTTAAACTAAATTTTAAAATTAATTTAATTAATTAATTAATTTAATTTTTATTTTAAATCAATTTTTATCTTTAATTTAGGCCAAATTAATTTAGGTGAATTAATTTTATTTTTAAAATAGTTTTAAATTTATTAATTAAACTAAATTTAAAAATTAATTAATTAATTAATCAATTAATTAATTAATATAGTTTTAAATTTATTAATTAAACTAAATTTAAAATTAGTTTAATTAATTAATTAATTAATTAATTAATTAAATTGATTTTATTTTAAATTTAGTTTAAATTAATTTTATTTTCAATTTAGGTCAAAGTAATTTAGGTAAAATTTTATTTTTAATATAGTTTTAAAGTTATTAATTAAATTAAAATTTAAAACAAAATTAAAAATAAAAATAAAAATTAATCCATTTATTAATAAATTGATGAAAATCAAGCCGACCTCTCCAAACCAAAGTTATCTATCCATCCTTCTATTAATAGGTTCTCATTTTCTTGACTCTCTCTTCTCAAAATGCGGATCTCATTACCCTGATGATGGACTCACCTAGCTAGTCCGAAACGTCGGTTTCAAAATTGCTCACAGGTCTTTCCATTAATTAAATACTCTACCAGCCTGTATGGAATCTCTCTTCAACACTAACAATAAATCTATTATAAATTTATAATTTATAAAATCCCCTTAAATAATAACAAATGAATAATAATAAGGTTAATAATTATTATTATTAATTAGCTTTATTATCATTATTAATTAATTAATTAACACTAATAATAATAATAATAATAATTAATAATAACAATAATAATTATAATTTTTAATTATTCACTTTATTATTATCTATAATAATTTTACACTATTAAGGAATATAATGATGATTTATGATAATTAATTTCTCCTAAAAAAAAATTATTAACTAGTCGTCTCTTTCATTTTTCATACCATTCTATATTAATCTCCTGCCCTTTGTGCTCTTCTTTGTAGTTATTTTCCTGATGATGAGTCTTGTTATAGACTCAAAACATCGATTTATAAATAGATACTATGGAATTAGTTCTGAACACTAAACTAGCTCAAGAAACCCCCCACAGAAATCTTCAAAAAATCATTTGCACCTTGTACAGAAGAGACTTATGGACTAAGGTTCATAACCTCAAGAAAATTAGGGTAAAAATTCAAAGAAGAGCTACAGATCTTCACTTCTTAAAAAAATGTTGCGATTCTAATCTTATTCCTTCGTTTGCCTCCATAAAACATAAATTATATAACCAATTTAACAAGAGGGCATTTGAAAGATTAAGTACATCTCTTATTCGTTGTGAAATCCATAGAATTTGGTTTGCTCTAAATCATTTGTCATCAGTGGCATACAGGACCTTTTGAAGACTATTGATGTTGCCAAAGCTCTTAAAGCTGAAATAGAAGGGCGTTTGGCAAGGGAGAGGCAGGATAAGAAGATAGATAAGCTAAAAACAAACTTGAAAGGCTTCCATCTGATAAATTCACATCAGCACACTTATGGATCTAAGAAAAAAAACACAACGGATGAATTAAGTAGTGACTCCATCTCTCAGTAAAGAACACAACAAAAAATATGAATATAAGCATTAACGAATAGTGCCATGAAATTAGCAGTGAGTTAGGAATTTATTTTAACCAACATGCAAACAACTTTGCGTGTATCGTTTCCAGCACCTATTCCTCTAATAATGCTAATGATGAGAGCGGTAAAGAAATAACAGAGAACTCAATCTTTAGAGTTAACTTGGATCATCAAGCTTTTAAAGTTCTCAAGAGATCCATCAATGAATACGCAGTTGAATTGTCGTCTGGAGTATTAGCAGCTAACTCGCATAGCAATCTTTCATTAGTTAATGATGAGGATGACTCTATAAATATTGTGTTGGGTGTGGAGCATGATTATCTTCTTTATTCAGAGGTATCACCGCATTGGACCCCAGTTCGTAATGTGGCAGCAATGTCGCCCATAAATGTGCACCACTAGGAGGGTCTAAGGGGGGGGAGCGAGTGACAATGGTTATTTGGAGCCCCCCCTCCTTGTGGGGGATCGGGGGCAACGCCCCTGAAGCTAAAAATAAATGTAAAATTGCCTTGTAAAATGTTGTAATTTCGTAGTCAATCTGGGTCATTCATTAGGAAGATATCTGACAGTAGAGGTTATGCTTAATTTAGGGGTTTTTGCCCTATAAAGAAACCCCTCGCTATATATGAGGGAATTGTATTTCAACTATGTAGATTTGTATTATGTGTGAGATAGAGAGAGGAGATTGTGTGAGAGTGAAGAGAAATTACAACGGATCTTTTGTAGGTTGTATCTCTTCATTTTGATGGATAATATAAAAGGAAGGACTAGTTGTTTCTCCGTGGACATAGCCCAAACTGGGTGAACCATGTATATCTGTGTCTCTATTGTTTTATGTGCTTTTCTGTGTTTATATTTCTGCAATATTTTATCTGTTCCATTGCTCTATGATATATACTTTTCTAACATATTGATATTGGCTCGTATATCTCCACTAAAAACACAAATGAAGAAATCCAAGCTTTAAATGAGGTATACATGAAGGTTGGTTACATCTTTGCTTCTAACTTAGGTTGCAAAAAGGTAGTGAACATTTCATCTTACGAGCTTAGTAATGAAGAACGATATGTCTTATGTAAGGGTCTAAACTTTTCCATAATCCCTAAGTCGTATTATGGCTGAAGATATCATTTGCTTCCTTAAGGATGGAATAAAAAGTCTTAAAGATGAAGATAAGGAGAAAATTAGGCAGGATTGTGATCTTTTGTTAAGAAAGGAAAAACCTCCTAAGACAAATTTGAGTCGGGGGCAGAAAATTTCCCTAAACATCTTAAGAAGAAATGATAACATTATCATCTTGAAAGCAGATAAAGGAGGGGAAATGATAGTAATGGACAAGGAATAATAAATCACCAAAATGAAGGACCACTTATATAATAGTGGTAGCTACAAGAGGCTTAAGGAAAACACTATTTTAAAGATTATTAAGGTGGTCAGAAAGGCCAATAAGGATTCTAACCTTGATGATAAAGTAAAGAAACACATTTCTCCAGATAGTGAAATCACCCCTCGTATTTATGGGGCCCGAAAAATACATAAATAAGGTGCCCCCCTAACACCCATTGTCAACACTATAGGGGCACCCACATAGGAATTGGCTAGATATGTTGCAAGCACCTTAGCACCATTGGTTGGTAAAACAAGATCATACATTAAACTCTAATCATTATGTGGAGCTCATTAAGAAGGAAAAAATAGATCCTAGGGATAAAATTTTAAGATTTGATATTTTCCAACTCTTCACAAAAATTCCTTTAGATGAAGCTATCCTAGTGATAAAAGAGATCACAAACCCTCATACTACAAAGCTTACAGAGATATGTCTTCCTTCCAAATTATTTTTCTTCTATGGTGAATTGTTTGTGAAAACTTCTGGTGTGGCTATTGGGTCTCCACTATCTCCTATAGTAGCCAATATTTTTATGGAAAATTTTGAAAAGAAATCCCTATAGACTTGCCCTCTGAAACCAAAATATTGCATTAGGTTTGTTGATGACACTAGTGTGAATTGGCCACATGGAGACAAAGAGATAAAGAACTATCTATACCACCTTAACATCTTATCTAAAGACATCCAATTCACTATGGAGGTTTAAGAAAACAAGTGAATCCCGTTCTTGGACATTCTCATCCTTAGGAATGAGGATGGATCATTAGGACACAAGGTGTTTAGGAAGAAAGCACACACAGACAACTACCTTCATGCCTAATCGCACCATCATTCGACACAAATGATGGGGGTGCTCAAAACCCTCTTCACTAGAGCATTAAGGATTTCATACTCAGAGCATGCAGAAGATGAGATAAAATATTTGAAGAAGCTCTTTACTAACATTGGATATAAAAATAAGGATATCATAAAAACCATCAAAAGAGATAAAGTTCGAAATGAAGCAAGACCCTCTTTAACAAGCTCTCAACCTCTTAACAAGACATATCTACCATACATTCAAGGATTCACTGATAAGCTGGCCAGGGTACTCGGAAGGAAAAATATTGATACTTCTTTCAAACTCCTAACAACCATCAGACAAAGAATGAAATCGATAAAAGATGGTCTTGATCACCTCCAACACAAATGAGTTTACAAGGTTGTGTGTTCATGTGGAGAATGCTATATTGGTGAGACAGTGATACCTTTCAAGATTAGACTCATGGAACATGGAACTGACATTAGAAATAGTAGATCCAGATCTTCATCTCTTGCAGAACACTCAGAAAAAGCATGCCACCATGTTTTCCTTGAAGACACAAAAATTATCATCAAAGCAAAGCATCAATATAAGTGTAAGATCCGTGAAGCCCTTCAAATTATAAAGAATCCTCACAATCTTAATAGAGATGGGGGCATGGGTGTTAGTATAAGTTAGATCTCCTTACTCACTCAAGTATCAATGTCTCACAACCTTGACTAATACCTCTCTCCCTCGCTCCCTCCGACACTTTTTACCTTTCATTTGTTCCCTCTCCTCAGCATTCATTTCCCTCTTAATCCTATCTCCACTTCCCTCTTCCTTATTTTTTACTTTCCTCCTTAGTATCTCCTTATCTTAACTATAATAACATCTTAGCCTAGGCTAACCTAATGATAATGCCATCCCCTTCTAATAATAATTCTCAAATTAATAACAAACAATGATTAATTTAATTTAATTATAACAATTAATATAAGGTTAATAATAATGATTATTACCTTTATTATTATTATTATTAATTAACTTTATTATTAGTTTTAATTAAGTACTTAATACTAATAATAATTATTATTATTATTAAGAATGAAAATTATAATTACAATTATTAACTTTAATATAATAATAGACATTAATAATAAATCTATTATAAATTTATAATTTATTAAATACCCTTAAATAATAACAAATGAATAATAATAAGGTTAATAATTATTATTATTATCATTATTATTATTAATTATCTTTATTATTAGTATTAATTAATCAATTAACACTAATAATAATAATTAATAATAACAATAATAATTATATTTTTCTTATTCACCTTATTTTTATCTATAGTGATTTTACACTATTAAGGAATATAAGAATAATTTATGGTAATTTAATTCTCCTAAAAATAAAATTATTAACTAGTTGGTTCTTTCATTTTTCATACCATTCTATATTAATATACTTCCCTTTGCACTCTTCTTTGTAGGTAGTGTCCTGATGATCAGTCTTGCTATAGACTCGAAACATCGATTTGTAAATGGCTACTCTGGAATTAATTCCAAACACTAAACTAGCTCAAAATAATAAAATAAGGGCTATTAAAAATAATAATAAAATAATAGAAATGGGATAATTTTGGCATGATAGACAAAGGGTAATGGAAATATCCTATGAAATAAGTCCAAACTAAGAAAGACTTGTCTTATGATCTTTAATTCTAGATGGAGGTTCTGATGTTGGAACTATGTCCTATGTTACTATTTGAGCCTTGTTGTGAGTTTGGTGTGTTTGGAGTTATTTAATTTGAATGGGAACCTCTAGGACTCACAATTCATCTCCATATTGATAACTTATTCATTCCTCCCACAACTTCATTGTAGGTAAGGGGTATGTGAGTAAGAAGAGTACCCAAGGAAAAGTTTGGAAGGTTAACTCATGAGTCATTTATGATAAGCAAATCTTAGTGCAACGATGGTAGTAGCTTGAGGTCTACATCAAGTTGATGCGACCCAACCTAGAACTATTTTTTTGGTCTCGTGGTGAATGGTAGATTCATTTAAATGCATTAAGATATCCAATTTTTTCATATTTATGTCCAAAAGAATAATTTAACCAATGTATATCATAATTCATTTGCATGTGTAACTATATAATGAATATGAAATAATTTATAAATTGATGCATCAAATGCAACAATGAAGGTTATTGGTTTTCCTCATTATTATTATTGATGATAATTTCTTATTGATGAAGAGAAAAAAAAAGTGTATTTGAGACTATTGTTATGAGTGTTCGGGTTAGTTACATAAGGGTGTTACATGTCATATCAAGGCCATAGGTTCAACCTCTAAGACTTATGGACCCTCCAAATTGTTTAAAAGGTTTATACAATATATAAATTATGAATCTACTGACATCACATTTGCAATTTATAGATATATACTAGCACCATATCTAAATTATTAAAAATAAGAACTTGAATTCATGGCATTGGATTTGAAATTTGTGCTCTATATGTATAGAGATGACATCATATGTTTTCCTCTCCCATACCTTTCATTCTTGTAGGTGCTCTCTTATTAAGAAGATGGATATATATGGCCATCATATTATTTCCATGCCAAATATTCTTCAGTTATTTTTATGCAATTATCTTAATATTTCATTACTTTTTTACAAGCATTATCATCAAATTTTCCATAACCAACCTTTCTCTCGATAGTTGCAATATTATTTTCACCACACCTATAATATAGTAAATATTGTGTTGTCGTTATAAGAGTAAATATTGTTAATAAAAAGATCTAGTGAAGAAGGATTAGTGTTTTTTTTTTTTTTCTTTGTCTTCTGCAAAACAGAAAGTACAAATCTAATGGTGATCACTATAGATATGGTTATGAAGAGCATATATTTGTTTAATGAAATGAGGTTTTTCATATTGATGCCATATCCATAGCAATCCCCATTTGTTTCATTTTTTATTTTCTAAGAAAACTAAAGTTCACCTCATTTGGATTTTTTTATGGGAATCATGGAAAGCCTCTCAGGACAAGAAATAAAGTGCACATTTGTAGCACAAAATATAAAATGGTAGCTTAAAGCCCATAATTGTCAAATAATTCTAGCATCAACCACTGCAAGAAGGCCTAAACATCTTAATATTAAAGGATGGCATTTAATTGTGAATTTTCACTAAACCAACCAAACATATCACGAGTTTTCAATGAATCAAAAGTTTTATAATGGATATTCCTTGTCCATATAAGAGGAAATAAATGCAGGAATGACGTCACAAAATTGGTTACTAAATCTAATTCGAATTGAATTGCTACTACCATCTTACAGATGATTTTTTACGTTCATGGAAATTGATGTCATACCCCTATCCTTCGTCATCCAAAGCATAATTTCCATTAATCCCTAAAGAAGATGGAAGAAAAACCTTTCTCTGGAAGATAATAATATTATGAAAATAACTTTAAAAAACCTTAATTTGAAAAGATGTTGTAGGTCGGGTTGTGATTAATTACAATGTTTCTAGGTTGTCTCATGTTGTATACTCTTTTAGCTACAACATTGTCACATCTTTCCTATTCAAAAGGTGTGACATTTTTTTAACAAAAAAAAAAAAGAACGAGAAGGTTTTATTCAAGAATCCTCATGGATGGTTCATGGGGTCTTGGATAGATGATGATTGGGTGCTCTGTTAAGGAACTCCTTGATGTGAAGTCACTGATTCAATTCCCCGCCCCAATCGAGGTCATATATTGGACATGATGAAGATGTAGTCCTGCCAAAATTACAAAAAAAAAAGAGAAGCCTCTTGGATGGCATCTCCTTCAACCAATGTGGATAAAACTCACATACATACCTTTTTGCATCTCAACCTCCATCCCTTAATATCCTCTTATCCTTTCACAAGCCCATAAGTAAAACCAACTCCCATGGAGATGGCTAGTTAGAAAATCTTAGAAAATATTTTGGCTTTGGTGAATCTCTATTGGAATATGAAATTTTTTATCTCAAGACTTTTGAACGAAAGGAATTAAGTTAAGGAACAATATGGAAGGGACCTACGACATCAAGGCTCAGGTTATAACCACTTCTTTCATGATTAATAAATTTAATACATTTATTTCCCATAAATATTGTCTACATTTTTTTTTATTACATATCTCCTTGATCATATGTATAAGTCCTTTTCAAATCATATTTGTATAGATGTTCTTTGATCTCTTTTTTGTGTGTTATTTGTAGGTCTCTTCTTCGTGGAAATTGAAGACAAAGTTGGGAGATAAATATTACAAGAAAATAGCAAGGAAAAATGTCGATTAGAAAGGTATGAAACACTCATATCATTGTTTCTCATCTATGATTTGATCATTATGGACTTAGGGAAAGTTTTCTATTCCTCTTTTTTTTGTTCTAGATCTGGTATCGGATCTAGGGACATCACTCTTTTCTGCAAGAGAGATTTTTTTGTTAACAAAATTGGTGACCCCACTGGGAAAAATATTTAGATGTGTTCTTCATATTCATTTTGATTAATTACTTTATGCTTTCTGATTCGCTAGTGAGATAGATATGACTTTCAAACCCCAGATCAATTCAGATTTTGGAAAGAATTTTTATTTTTTCTCGCTTTTTCACTTTTCGCACCCTTCTATTGGGAATGGTGTGACACTATTGCACTGTTGTAGATTATAGATTTTGGCATAGCTTGTTTGTCACACTATGTTGCACTATAGCCTGTGACACTGCCTGGAAAATTAAATATTTTCCTAATGTTTTTCTCGAATTGATCTTATATTTGTTTTTGATATGGTTTTTTAGTTGGTTTATTGTTTCTTTAGAGCTTAAACTTTCCATATCAGGTTTCTTTTATGTTCTTTTTTGTTGAAAATAGCAACAAGAAATGCTAAAAATAGAATCCAGTATATTCCAATTTTAATTTGTCCTTGAATTAAAATTGAGAATTAAAATTCGAATTTAGTCTCACCAATTGCTTGAAAAATAATTAATTAATTTATCTTTGAGAAATTAGTTTGAGAAATTCAATCTAGAAGTCTTTGTGAAGTCATGCAATAGTTATCCCTTAAATTAAGGATATTATCCCTTAATTAAGGAGATAAGGATGAGTTATAATTGAGTTGTAATTAGTTAGCTCAGTTAACTGAGTTATGTCCAGTTCAATTAGTTCCAAACAGTTTGAGGAACTAATTGTGAGTTCAATCAATTAATGCATGCATGCATCCAACTAGTGTACTCCAGATAATTGAAGATTCTCTCATCAATAACTCATGCATGTCTATTCAGAGAAAGACCCAGTTGAACTAAATATCAAGGGTAGGTTACTATCAGATGCATGTGTTTTCCTATAAAGGAAAATCATCCATGCAAGCAAGGCATAGGTTCCTTGAGGATTGCGCAGTTTTACAGGGTGTGAGATCAGTGTTACACTTGGTAATAGTACGATCACCCAGGAGAAATGGAACAAGGGAATAGGAGGCTTGGAGGGCAAAGGAGAAGGTTTGTGAGAAGCCTTGTTTTCTTGTGAGCATCCAAGAGAATTGTACTAAGAGCTGGCTAGCTGTGAGAGCTAAGGCTTTGTGTAATTCTGAGATATTTCCACCTTGTATGATAAAATAGATAATGGGGTTTTTAGCTGAGGCTTTCCCCTAAGCATTTTCTATGCTTCATGTGTATTGATTCTTTTTTTGGTTATATGTGTTCATCTTGATCTTGCTCAAAGTTTTTTAAGCTTCCGCAAAGCTGATAGTAGAAGTAGGTTATAGTATTTTGCTTTGGTATGTTTCATTATTGGGTTAACCTGCAGCAGATTCTCTACAAGATGTGTAGAGAGAAAAATTTCTACATGGTATCAGAGCGAGGTTTTGTAGAAAAAGTTCTACATGGTATCAAAGCAAAGGTTATTAGAGCTGTGAACAGTTTACTGAGAAGAATTCGAAGTTTGAAGTTTGGGGTTACAGGTGCAAACTGAATTCACAATATGGGACATTATGCAACTAATTTCCCATCGAAGAAGTCCAAGAACGGATCCTTGGAAGGATCGGAAGGTGAGGCATTAGCCTCTCAATTCGAAATGGACTTTACCCTCTTTGCATGCATGGTGTCATCAATGATGGGTTGTGTTTGGTATATTGACAGTGGAGGCTCATTCCACATGATCGGTGATAAAATTTTATTTAGTACCTTGGAGGAGAAAGACCTCATGATGCGCATAGAGGTGGGTGACGACGGAAGGTATAGTGTTTCGATAGTGGGCACGGTTACCTTTCAGAGGAAGCATGGAGCTCCTATCACCTTGACGGATGTGAAGTATGTGCCTGGACTGAAGAAGAACTTGGTATCGATCATGATGTTGGAGGACAAAGGCTATGATGTTGTCTTCAGTAAGGGAAAGGTCTTCCTTAGACACATCACCACGAGACAGATGAATTAGTTTGGTTCACAAGTTAAGAACTTGTATGCTCTTGAGTTTCAAGATGCATGCAAAGCCTTAAGGAGCAAGGCAAATGTTAGAAACTTGTTGGTTGAGAGGGAGAGTAAATTACCTCTCAACATGTAGCCTCAAAAGAAGTCTTAGACAATTGTGGAGGAGCCACAATTGGAGAAGGTGAGAGGAGACTGAGTGGAGGCATCCACTCATGCAAAGACCTCCAGTAGGGGGAAAGTTCGAGCCAAGTGTGCAGAGGGATCACATGCAGCCATACCTCCAGGTGTGAGGTGGGGCGATGTGAAGTGACAGTACCAAGAAGGCTGAAATTGGGCAGGGTCCATTGAGAGGTTTTATCTCATGGATCGTACCTTGCTACGGGAACCCAAAGTACATAGTGGCAGGAGGAATCAATGGGATCGATGCAGTCGAAGATCAAAGTGACAGAGGCTAGAGAAGTTAGATACTGAAGAGCATAGAGAAGGACTGACAATAGTACAGAAAGACAGAGTCAGCCAAAGCGCAAAGTTTTCAGTTGACAAAGGCAATAGCAGTCAAAGACTTTGATGATAGATGCATCATATTGATTCAGGTTGGATGTTTTTTTTTGTTTCTGGAGTTGTTGGAGCAACAACACTAGGCAGAAGTGTTGCATGCAGAACATTCCAAAGGTTCAGGATCTAGATCAATTTGAATTCCTTTCTTGTTGAGAGGGAGTGTTGAAAATAGCAACAAGAAATGCTAAAAATGGAATCCAGTATATTCCAATTTTAGTTTGTCCTTGAATTAAAATTGAGAATTAAAATTCAAATTTAGTCTCACCAGTTTCTTGAAAAATAATTAATTAATTCATCTTGGATTAATTGGTTGGAGAAATCCAAGCTAGAAGTCTTTGTGAAGTCATGCAATAGTTATCCCTTAAGTTAAGGAGATTATCCCTTAATTAAGGAGATAAGGATGAGTTATAATTGAGTTGTAATTAGTTAGCTCAGTTAACTGAGTTATGTCCAGTTAAATTAGTTCCAAACAATTTGAGGAACTAATTGTGAGTTCAGTAAGTTAATGCATGCATGCATCCAACTAGTGTACTCCAAATAACTGAAGATTCTCTCATCAATAACTCATGCATGTCTATTTAGAGAAATACCTAGTTGAGCTAAATATCAAGGATAGGTTACTATCAGTTGCATGTGTTTTCCTATGAAGGAAAATCATCCATGCAGTCAAGGCATAGGTTCCTTGAGGATTGCACAGTTTTACAGTGTGTGAGATCAGTGTGTGTGATCAGTGTTACAATTGGTAACAATAGGATCACCCAGGAGAAACAACGCAAGGAAATAGTAGGCATGGAGGGCAGAGGAGAAGGTTTGTGAGAAGCCCTGTTTGCCTGTGAGCATCCAGGAGGATTGTATTGAGAGCTAGCTAGCTGTGAGAGCTAAGGCTTTGTGTAATTTTGAGATATTTCCACCTTGTACGATAATACAAATACTAGGGTTTTTAGCCGAGGCTTTCCCCTGAGTATTTTATGTGTTTCATGTGTATTGATTCTTCTTCTGGTTATATGTGTTTAGCTTGATCTTGCTCAAAGTTTTTTAAGCTTCCGCAAAGTTGATAGTACAAGTACGTCATAGTATTTTTCTTTGGTATATTGCATTATCGGGTTAACCTGCAGCAGATTCTCTACAAGATGTGTAGAGAGCAGAATTTCTACATTTTTCACCTTTTTGTTTGAGTGTGTGTTGGAAATGTTATTCTAATTTGTGTTGATTATTTGAGTGCATGTTTTGTTTCCATATTTTTGCTCGATGATTTGTTGCATCATCATTGAATTCTTTCATATCGTTTGAAAGTAAGGAAGAAAAAATTACATTTCAATTTTTTAAGTGCATTTGGAAAGCAAGCAAAAAAATAAAAATGTTGCATTCTAATTTATAGGTGGAGTATTTTTAGCTTGCATTTTTCAGCAAAGTAAGTTGCATTTTTTTTAAATCAACCCTCACCGCTGAGGGGGGAAGAAAGAATTGTGTATTCTATAGTTTCTTTGATTTTCATTTAGAAAGTAGTTCATGTTTGTTGCATTGAATGTTACACCTTTTTTTTTTCTTAAAAACTCTTACTTGTTACTATAGCTAGAATTCAGCGAAATAAAATCTAGCATTTCATTTCGTTTCACTTGATATTTTAAGTCATGTCAAAATGTCATTTGTTTCAACTGCATATTCCTATTGTGTAAAAAATAGCCATAAAATTAACACTTAATAAAATTTATTCGAAATTTTTACATTTCTTTGGTACTCACCTACATTAGATTAGGTGTAGGGCCTTGGAATAGGTGGTGAGTTTACACTCTCCAAGGCTACAAAACAAACACTATAATCTTGGGTTAGGGAGTGAAAATCCATTTATTACATCACATTGTTTGGGAAGTTCCTCTCACACAAGTGTTATTCAGGAGGTCACATTGGGCCCAACAAAGTAATCTACCTTGCTTCATTTGTCTTGGTCGCATTGGTTTGCATGTTTACAAATGGCATTGTAAAACACTTGGGAATTACTTGGGAGGACTTCCCTCACCTTGAGGAATCTCTCAGGGGAATTTTAGGTTTATTTCCCTACCCTTGTGTGTGCATTCAACTATTGATTATCCACCCAAGCCGTGTTGCTATATCAACCTTTCTCTTGGTATTGGAAATATTTATCCTCCTTATATCATTATGTTGTTTTTAATGGGGATATCAACCTTTCTCTTGGTATTGGAAATATTTATCCTCCTTATATCATTATGTTTTTTTTAACTCCATTGGTCCCAAGCACCCAATATTCTCCACCTCAACAAAACCAACCTCATGTTTACCCTTTTCCTTCTTCACCCATTATGTCTTCTCCCCTTTTTTCTTCCTCACCTGGTGAAAGTATTGATTCTAGAAACTAGGAATCTAAGAAGAAGAAGAAGAAGAAAAGGAACAATAAGAAGAAGAAAAATAAGGATGGGGGAAACCAACCAATCATTGTTGTAATTGTTGATAATGTTGAAAAACCTTCAAACATGCATCAAACCCAAATTCCCTTGCAAGTTTTGTAAGGGTGGACAACTTCTTAATGATTCCCCTAGTGTTTCCCAAGTCTTCGAAGTTTGGTCTAAGGATTCTCATTAAATCTATGTTGTTCCATAAAGTAGTGATTATAAGGTTCAAGGGAAAAAGGATAAAGTTAGGTTCCTTGTAGGTTATGTGAAGGGATTCATCGACCTCACCTTTTCCCTCGTATAGATGAAGCCTCAATTTTTTTGGAAAACATTATTTTTTCTCAACAGTTGCATGGCAGTAACTTCCCACCAATTACCATAATATTTCTCCCAACCCACCATTAGTTAATGAAGTGATCGATTTAAGTCCACCATTGGTCGATCCCACTCTTCCCTTGGAGAGAGAATCCCATACCACTCAGGTTAATGAACCATTGATTGATGAAGTGGTTGACTCAATTCCATATTCGGTCAATCACACACTTCCATTAGAGAGTGAAGTCTATACCATTCACGTTTTTCATGTTACTTCATATCCCACCATACAAGTGGGTGCTTCTCCCATGGCCATTGAACCCTCTCCAAGTACTAAGGTCATTTTCTTCGATTAGAATAGACTAAAAAAACCTTGTCTACCTCCTTTCATGCCTTTCCAAACCATTGTGTAGGCTTATAATAAGAACATATGTGGCACTATTATATATGAGCATGCTTCTATTAGCATTATATCCTCGACTGCTTGGAAAGCTATAGGTCCCCCTTAGCTTGGGTTTGTTACTGAAAATCTGTTGGATTTTAACAAAAGAGCTAGTGAACCTTTCATGAGAAAAAATTAAGGTCTAAAATGGGACTCCAAAATAATATTATAAAATAATAGTGGAAATAATAAAATATGATTAGATTACCTCATCAAGTTTTGGAGGGAAAAAAGAAAAAACTACTTTTTCAACTCGTATTTTCAATTTATTTTCAAACGATTTTACTGAAATTTTGAGTAGGAGCACTTGTTGGATGTGGAATTTAATTTTTCATCCAAGGAGTACCCATGTTGCATACTTTTGAAGGACCCTACTACAAGAAAAATGTGAAATACATAAAAAAAATGTGATTGCAATCGTGTTTTTCTATGCATTTGACATTTTTTGTGTAGTTGGGTCCATTAAAAGTATGCAATGGGTACTCCTTGGATGAAAAATTAAATTTCACCTCAAATGAGTGCTTCCACTTGATATTTGAGTAAAATCATAAGGAGAGAAGTTGAAAAAAGTTTGTTTGTTTGTTTTTTTTTTTTTTTTTTACTCCAAAAAATATCCGCCCCCATGGTTGACATCATCATATTTAATCTTATTGGTCCTTACAATGTTAATTTTTGTTGTACTTTTCTATTTTGAGGCCCATTTTTGAGCTCAGAAATTCTCTAATGAGGGATCCTTTCTTAGCTGCCTATTACCTTGGAAAGAAAATTTTTCTATATTGATGTTACAGTAGTCCAAGGCCCCATGGATTTCAATTTCCTCCATGGGAAATATTATGTCTATGCCATGAAATCCATCGTGTCCACTTTCTTTCAAGTGATGTCTTTCCCTCATAATGGAAACATTATAATTGTTGACCATATTTTGCTCAATTATAATGGAAACATTATAATTGTTGGCCTTGATCTAATTTCCAACCATCCAACCTCCATGAATGTTCCCTATATGCAAGTGGTATCCCCACTAGCACAGGTTAATTATGTGGAAACCTATCCCATGTGTCGGAATATAATCCTAACATCTACATTTATTTTTTAGCCTAAGTATCCTTGACTTAGCCACATGCACTAACAATCATGTTCACACTTGGTTTTTGGTAAACTAGCTCAGTGGACCAACTTTCCCTTGTTTTTTGCCTTTAAAGGCTTAATATTATGGAAATATTGGTCCAACCACTTTCCTAAACCATTTAGACATCTAAGTGCATGTTCACACCTAACCACACCTCATCCACTTGAGTTATTTGAGGATTGGTGCCCCACATGAATATTCCTCCTTAAATCAAGGGATTTGCTCCCCCAAACCATTTTAGCATATTTTAAAGTTGCCTTCCTTGGGAAATGTGCCCCTCCTCATGCTTTCCTCATGGCTGATAGTTGGAATAGGTTGTCTTGAGTCATTGTTTCTATTTTAGGCCTCCCTTTAGCTTTTCTTAGCATTTTCTAGTTTTTTACTAGTTTTCTAGATTCGGAAATTTCTATATAACCACCTCCCTTTGGGATTAGAGGTTTGGTTGCTCATGTATTACTATTGTTCATTAGTTTAATACATTTATTTTATGGAGCAAATTCTTTCTCTGCTCTCTTGAATATCAGCAAATTACTTGTGTTTAATTTAACTAGAATTCTAGATCTATCAGAGTTTCTGTAGGAATTCTACATGGTATCAGAGCTAGTTTGAATCTAGCAGATTGTACATGGTTTTATTTGCAGGTATAGATCATTAGGAGGCAAAGAAATCAGCAATGGATCATCTCTCTCAGCCCACAAAACTCATTCTAAATCCTTTCAATTACTTCAAATGGAAGACATAGATTAGTTTGCTCCTCTGAAGCAAAGGGCTTTACAGGGTATCAATGGGAATGGAGACTAAACCAACTTCTACAGTAGAGAAGATCAAGTATTTCAATAAATTAGATGAAGAAATTGGGCTGATATGCCTATCAATTTCCAGAGAACTCCTCTTTCATGTCAGCGGAGCCGCTACTCCCGATGTAGTCTGGACCACATTGGAAGGACTATTCGGCAAGCAAGATGAAATGAGAGCGCATCAACTGAAGAATGAACTCATATCCCTCAGTCCAACTCATTTCAGCAACCTGCAAGAATATTTCACCAAGTTTAAATCCCTCCTCGTTAAACTTGATGCATGTGGAGTCAAGAAAGAGGAAGATCAACTCATCCTTTTGATTCTCTCGAAATTAGGCCCTGAATATTCTGTATTTGTATCGTCTTTTCAAGCATCTAAATTGGCTCAAGAAAAATGGAAAATGCCTCCATTGAATGACTTCATTGTAGCATTGATTCAAGAGAAAGCTAAGTTAGTCCAAATGGGTGCCATCAAGTGTTCAAAGAACCAATCATTTGCGGCTACTGATGCTCCAAAGAGAAGTGGGAGAGACAGGCAAAAAGGGAAGGGTAAATTTAATGAATCGAAGAAGGTGAGACCTGTACAATCTTCAGAGACCTCTTCTTTGCCTAAGGGTAAGAAGAATAAGGAAATAACTCTTTACAGCTACTATTCCAAAGGTTTTCATCCTGAAGAAAATTGCATGAGGAAAACAATCGATGAGATGGCTAAGCAATTGCAGCAACACAATCTCACCGTGCCCAAGAATGCAAAGAAGAAGGATGATAACAGAATGGGAGATGGGAGAGGGAGAGCACGAGATGGTCGTGCTTTAATGGTTGTCACATCCACTCCATCAGCTTGGATCCTTGATTTAGGTGAATCGAACCATATGGCTGCATCAAAAGATGAATTTTCCTCCATTGAAGAAAGCACCAGGTCCCCAATTTACTTGGGAGATGCCACACCCGCAAAGGTGTGCGGGGAAGGAATTGTAGACCTTGAAGGGGACTGCTTCACAAATGTGCTTCATGTTCCCTCCTTGTCCACAAATTGTCTCTCGATATATCAGATCACTCATTCCGGCTCTGGAAGGAAGGTGGAGTTCACTTTGGACCTCGTAGTGATTACCGACATTCCCACAGGCTCACAGCTTTGCACATGGAATTGTAGATCACAATTCTCATTTGTATTTCTTCTCCCACTTTGTTCCTAAATATATTAGCACTGTATTTCTTTCAAGATCTAATGATATCAGTAGGTTATGGCATGAAATGTTTGGCCATCTAAACTATATGTACATGCATCAACTCCACAAGGAAAACATGGTAGAAGGATTTCCCGCTATTAAATTCACAAGCGGTGTATGTCAAGGATGCATTCTTGGCAAGAATCCAGAGAAAAAGTTTGACAAAGGGAAGGCATAGAGAGCTTCTTCACCTCTTGGGCTGATTCATAGTGACATCATGAGCCCATTCCCACAGCCTTCAATCAGTAAGGCTCGATATGTGCTCACCTTCATAGATGATTTCTCTCGCTTTACTTGGGTATTTTTTATGAAATTAAAATTGGAAGTATTTGAATGCCTTATAGAATTTAAAGCACTTGCTGAGAATGAGTCTGCGTGTAAGATTAACATACTCCGTACTGATAATGGGGGGGAGTATGTCAAAAAATATGTGCAGCAACTTTGTATTGATGCAGGTATATAGCTACAACACATAGTGCCATATACACCACAGCAGAATGGTGTTGCAGAGAGGAAAAACTGGTCATTAAAAGAGATGCCCAATTATATTCTAGAGTCCAAATCATTAGCTCCTAAGCTATGGGCTAAAGCTATTGATTGTGCAACATACATTCAGAACCGCATTCCTCACAAAGCACTCAAAGGCACCACTCCATTTGAATGTTGGTCCAGTAAGAAACCGAAAGTGTCGCACTTTTGCATTTTTGGTTCACGAGGATGGGCTCACATTCCGACAGATAAGAGGAAGGTTTTGGAGCCTCAAAGTGTTGAATGTACCTTTGCTGGATATCTTGACAGTGTCAAAGGATATAGATTTCTAGACTCTCACTCTAAAAATTTCCTTGTAGCTTGAAGTGTGAAGTTTGAAGAAGAATCATTGCATGATTTTTCAGCGGATCCTGCGGAGGAACCGCTTGTTGCCACTGATGAGGAGGAGTCTGAAACTTCTTCGAGCACTTCAGAGCAGCCATCATAGAAGCATCTCAAGTGTGATTCAGAGGATGAGGATTAGGTTATGGCTGCTCCAACTCAGCTGCCAACTTGGGCAGAGAAAACCCTGCAAGATGCGGGTGAACTAGTCGGTGATCCTGCGAATGCGAGAAGGACTAGGTCACAGTTTTTTGGGCTCCTCAAGCCCTAGCTACCACTGAACCATTGATTCCCATAAATTTATATATGACACTTGGTTCAAGTCCACAGTCACACTCTAAGGCTGCTGGAAACCTGCTTTGGGAGGTTGTCATGGATGAAGAGTACTCTGCTCTCATGGAACACAACACATGTGACTTGGTTCCACTTCTGAAAGGAAGAAATCTTGTTCGATGTCGATGGATCTATCGAACAAATATTGCTACAAATGGTGAGATCAAGAAGTTAAAAGCTTGACTTGTTGCAAAAGGATACTCACAGGTACACGGCATAGACTACATAGAGACATTTGCACCTATTGCAAAAATGGACTCCATTTGACTAGTTTTAGCCATTGCTGCTTCTCACAACTGGGAAGTTCATCACATGGATGTGAAGAGTGAATTTCTTCATGGAGATCTAAAGGAGGAGATATATATGAAGCAGCCATAGGGATACATTCATAACTCTTCCCTCGTTTTCAGATTAAAGAAATCTTTGTATGGCCTAAAATAGACTCCCAGAGCCTGATATGCAAAGATGGATTCTTTCTTGCTTTCCATTGGATTCATTCGATGCAAATCTGATTCAAATTTTTATTTCCTGCAACATGATGATTCCATTTTTCTGATATTACTTTTTGTAGATGATTTACTGATTATATGGAACCTTACCTCAACTATTGATTTGGAAAAATCAACATTACACGATCGATTTTCCATGACAGATTTGGGACTATTGCACTACTTTCTTGGTCTTGAAGTTTCTCAGTCTACTTGAGGGATCAAGATGGCACAGTCTAAGTATGCATCAGATCTACTTGTCCGCTTTCATATGAAAGAATGCAAGCCAACAACATCTCCCTTTCTTTCGGGGATCAGATTTGAGGATGCGGGTACTACACCTTTGGTGGACAGTACATTGTATTGACAGTTGGTTGGGAGTTTGTTGTATCTTACTCACACCCGACCTGATATATCTTTTGCAATAGGATTTTGTTCCATATATATGCAAGAGCCCCGTGAGCTTCACTGGAAAGCTACAAGGAGAATCCTTAGATATGTGAAATGTACTTCCAGTTTTGGTATCTTTTATGTTGCAGATTTCCCATTTTCACTAATTTGGTACACAGATTCTGATTGGGATGGCGATGGTACAGACTGCAATTCCACCTTTTCAGCTTTGGTTTAGGGCCTTTTAGTTGCTCTAGCAAGAAGCAATCCACGATTTCTTTATCTACAGTCAAGGCAGAGTATAGTGGTGCAGTGAATGCAGCTACACAAGTTGTTTGGTTGCAGGGGCTTCTCTCTGAGTTTTGTATTCAGTATCCACTTCTGACTGTCATATTTTGTAACCATCAAGGGTCCATTCAGATATCGATTGATCCAATTCAAAGGTAGAGGACCAAGCACATCAAGATTCACATGCATTACATCCGCGAGCTGATTAGTGACCGAGTCATATCACTGTTGTACTGCCCCACTAAGCAATAGGTTGCAGACATCTTCACCAATTATTTAACTGAAAAGAAATTTTCAGAATTGAGAGCTATGCTTGGAGTGGTGGAGATAGCTGAGTAGGCCCTTCTGGCCACTTATCCCTTTTTTCTTCTTTGGGGGGGGTTCCCACGAGGTTTTCCCTCTTTCTTCATTTTATGAGGATCTTTTATTTATTGTACCTCAGTATCTAACATAGCATCTTGGCCGGGACTCAGTTTAGATAAGTGAGTTAGGATGAACAGGGGGTGTTGGAATATAATCCTAACATCTACATTTATTTTTTAGCCTAAGTATCCTTGACATAGTTGCATGCACTAACAATCATGTTCACACTTGGTTTTTGGTAAACTAGCTCGGTGGACCAACTTTCCCTTGTCTTTTGCCTTTAAAGGATTAATATTATGGAAATATTGGTCCAACCACTTTCCTAAACCATTTACACATCTAAGTTCATGTTCACACCTAACCACACCTCATCCACTTGAGTTCTTTGAGGATTGGCGCCCCACATGAAGATTCCCCCTTAGATTAAGGGATTTGGTCCCCCTAACCATTTTAGCATGTTTTAAACTTTCCTTCCTTGGTAAATGTGCCCCTCCTCATGCTTTCCTTGTGGCTAATAGTTGGAATAGGATTCCTTGAGCCATTGTTGCTATTTTAGGCCTCCCTTTAGCTTTTCTTAGCCTTTTCTAGTTTTTTACTAGTTTTTTCCTAGTTTTCTAAATTTGACAATTTCTATATAACCACCTCCCTTTGGGATTAGAGGTTTGGTTGCTCATGTATTACTATTGTTAATTAATTTAATACATTTATTTTATGGAGCAAATTCTTTCTCTCCTCTCTTGAATATCATAAAATTACTTGTGTTTAATTTAACTAGAATTCTATATCTATCGGAGTTTCTACAAGAATTCTACACCATGCCCTCACATACCATTGAAAAATATCCTCTCACTATATGCTCAACTTCCTTTTTCCTAGATTTGGTAGCTGACATGGTGAGCGCTTCAATGGGGAAATTGGAGCCTAATCTTCCCACCCCTATTGATTTCCTTGACATGTATTCCTTCCATAGCATTGTTTTTCCATCCAACGAAGACCTCTTGAAAGCCATGATTGAGATGTGTCTCTTGGCATGTATTCCTTTCAGAGCTTTTTCATCTTGGAAACCATGATCAAAGTAGCCATGATTATAGTTCCTTTTTTGTGTCAAGTTCATCAAAAAATGAAATAGAGAACTATGAGCATCATTCATTTTCTATGTCAAGCTTGTTAAAAAATGAAACAGGTCATATGAGCATAGTTGTTGAGAAATGGCAACAAGAAATTCCAGTTTAATTTGTCCCTGAATTAAAATGAGAATTAAAATTGAATTCTATTCTCGTAGCAACTTGTAAATATTCAATTAAGTTTAATTAACTTATTTATCTTAGGAATTTTGAGTTGGAAGTCTTTTTGTAGTCATGTATATGTTCTCCCTAAGTTTTAGGGTTCTAGTATGACTTTAAATTGATTTGGAAATTAGGTCACTCAATTTATTAAGTTAGGTTTAGTTAAATTAGTTCCAAACTGTTTGAGGAACTAATAGAGGATTAACAGTCAGTTGGTGCACTAATGCATCCACTAGTGCTACTCCAGTTAACTAAAGATTGCCTCATGAGAAACTCATGCATGTCAGTTCAAAGAAAGACCTAGTTGAGACTAGAGTGTAGGGATAGTGTACTATGAGTGGTATTATTTACTGGAGTGTGAACATCATGCATGCATTAAATATTGATCCTATGTTTGGATTGCCAAGTTTTGGAAGCATGAATTCCCTTTAAATAAGGTTTATGCATCCCGGGAATTATGCAAGAGATTAGGGGCTTGGAGAGCTGTAGAATTGGATAATGTTGGTCAAGAGCTATCTTACGAGCTGAGAGAGTTGAGCATACTTGTGCAGAATTGTTCTAGTGAGAAAAAACTTTGTATATTCACCAGTATTTTTGATATATGAAATATAGTTAGCAGGGTTTTGAGCAATGGATTTCCCCAGATACATCTTGTGTTATGCGCCATTGATTTATCTTCTTCTTTTTCATATTGTTTTCATTGATGTATTGGCTTCTGCTAGTTGAAAGTAGAAATAGATTCTTGTCATGTGCTTTAGTACATTACATGAGCTTGTGAATCTATAGGATTTTATACATGGTATTGGAGCTAAGAAAAGTATACTAGAGGAGATTTCAAAGTTTTGAGTTTTGGGTTACAAGTGAAATTCGAATTTACAATACATACTTCAGGATTGTCAGATGGCATTCTACAATTTGCGGCTCGAGTATGCCTTGGAAGGCAGCTCAAATTTTATAGCGTGGAGGGACAGAATGGAGGTTGTGCTAGATGATAATGGCTTGAAGGAATTTGTTGATCAAGAAATTCCTAAGCCAATAGCTTCGGATGCAAAAACTTTGGTCGAATGGAAGAAGTGTGTGGCGAAGGGGAGGTTGATAATCCTTGAGGGAGTTCGAGACCACATTGTCTCGAATCTCCATGGCAAGAAAACTATGTATTCTATGTGGAAAACATTGATGAACTTGTATCAGAACAACAGTGACCAAGGGAAATTGGCACTGAAGGAGAAACTTTGAGAAAACCAAAATGGAGAAAGGTGAGACGATTCCAAAATACTTGATCAAGTTCACTCAATGTCGTGATGAACTTTGAAGTGTTGGAATCACGGTTTCCAAGGATGATATGGTGAGTCTTTCTCTTCTAGGACTCCTAAAGAGTTGGCATAGTTATCAAGACTTTGTCAATGGTAGGGAGAAGCTGCCATATTGGGAACAGCTATGGTTAGATTTGATGCAAGAGGAGATCAGGAGGAACACCAGTGATGGCTCTTCTCAAAGACTAATTATGAAGAGAACTATACCTTAGCGATTAAGGCGAACAAAGGGAAAGGGAAAGCCTCCCATTCCAAATCATATTATATCATGGAGGTAAGAAGAAAGACATGATGAAAGTTAAGTGCTTTCATTGTCATGAGCTAGGCCATTTTATTACAAATTGTCCACTCAAGAAGTCCAAGAGGAAGTCCTCACGAGGAGCGGCAGGTGAGGCTTTGGCCTCTCAATTCAAATTGGACTTTTCCTTCATTGTATGCATGGTGTCATCAATGATGGGAAGTGTATGTTACTTAGATAGTGGAGCTTCATTCCACATGACTAGCAACAAAGAGTTATTCAGTGACCTAGAGGAGAAAGATCTCCATATGCATATCGATATGGGTGACGATGGGAAGTATAGTGTTACTGGATTAGGTATAATTACTTTTCAGAGGGAGCATGGGGCTCCACTCACCTTGAATACTGTTATATATGTGCCCGGGCTGAGGAAGAACTTGGTATCCATTGCCATGTTTAAGGATAGAGGCTATGGTGTGATCTTCTCGAAAGGAAAGGCATTCCTTCGACACATAGCCACAGGTCAAGTAAAGAAGATATGGATTTGGGTGAAGAATCTCTATAAGGTGGATGTAGAGGAGTGTGATGATTTGAGCACAAAAGCAGAAAGGGTGCAGAGCTGAGACATTGGCGAGTTGTGGCACAGGCGATTGGGCCACTTGCATCATGGGGCTTTGAAGATATTGTAGCAGATCTCTATCGGTCTTTCGAAAGGTATGCTTGAGCAAGTTGATACACGCAAGGGGTGCACTTTGGGAAAATACACCAAGTCTTCCTTTCACGATAGAGGCAATCAAGCAAATACTATTCTAGAGCGAGACCATTCCAATGTGTGTGGACAATTCTTGACAGTATCCACGGGCAAAGACAAGTATTATGTTATATTTTTTGATGACCATTCTCGTAAATGGTGGATATTTTTCATGTAGAAAAAGGATCAAACCTTCACAAATTTTTGTGAGTTTAAAGCATTGGTGGAGAAAGAGTCGAGAAAGAATCTTAAAGCTCTATAGAGTGATAACAATGGTGAGTATGTCTCAAACAAGTTTAAGAATTTATGTGCACCGGAAGGGACTAAACAAAATTAACGGCACCCCATAACCCTCAGCAAAATGGGGTGGTCAAGAGGAAGAACAACAACATAGTAGGGGCAGCGAGGGGGATGTTGCATGATCATGGCCTACCACTACACTTGTGGGCTGAGTCATGCAACACAATGGTTTATGCTTAGAATCGTAGCCCACATCTGATACTTGAGATGAAGACACCAGAGGAGACTTATTCTACTAAGAGGCTAGATGTTGGTCACTTCAGGATTTTTGGGTCATCAATATATTTCCATGTGACCAAATATGCAGAAGAAGCTTAAGCTGACAACAGAGTTGGGGATATTTGTGGGGTACACTGATACACCTCACAATTATTGGGTGTACTTGCTGACCAGCTAGATGACAGCACATTAGAATTCGAGAAATTAAGATTATCTAGGATGACAGTGGTTCGCAGGGATGTTAGATTCGATGAGGAGAAGGCCATGCAAGTTTCCCTTGAGAAGGAGCTTGAGCTACATGCGGATGAGGAGCTTTTAGCTCCTAATGTTGAGGAGCCTCGAATTGATGTGGAGTAGCCACATGCAAAGGATTTGGGAGTGGAGACATCCACACATGAAGAGTCTGCGAGAGAGGGAAGAAAGCGCACCAGAGAATCTGATAGATTATTAGATGATGCACGAGATAATGTGGGAGAACCTGTTACAGGGAAAAGTGTCTATTTAGAACTGCTCTATCCCACTAAGGTGTGACAGCTGCCTTAGAAACAAACAGAGAAAAGCTACTTACGTTTTTCCTTTATGAATTATAGATAGAGAGGAATAGAAAGACCAACCTCTGTCTTGCGCTAATCCTTTGATTCGATCCCTCTCTTCTTTGATAGTCCCCAGCTACCTGCTCCCTTGCACGTCCAGCTTCACAAAGTACCTGTAAGATCACAGAAGCATAGCAATATACAAAGACATGGATCTATATTCATAAACAACTTAGGATCAGATTTAAATTGACCATACAAATGTAACAAGCATCAATGATACAAAAGCATGGAGGAAAACTCAAATAGCTTTTATTGATAAACAAGAAAAGATCCAGGAGGAGTTACAACCAGTTGTTCCGACCCAGCATCAACCTCCCAGCAAAGAAGCCCCTATTCACCTCAAAAAAAGCTTAGATCACCCAACAATCTGATGTTTGTCTCTAGAAACCAACAGCAATTCCTTACAATATGCAAAATTCCAGCCTCTGGATCTCTGGGATGAGGGATCCATATATAGATATCTGTAAGGGGGATGAGTCAGCTTGTGATTTGATTAGTGTCTTCTCTCTGACAGTTCTTGCTTCCACTTGGAGACTGAGGGCCTCTTACTCATCCTTGGTCGAATTTAGTGAGGCAAGTGTCACAGGAGAAGATTCTGGAAGCTTCCATTGCCTCTCCACCTCGCGGAATGACACTGCCATTTGTCATTTTTCGCCCATCGCACCCCACAGAAGGGACTTTTGCAATGCAACGCACCCTCACAGTGTACTTGGGTGAGATGCAATGCACCTAGCCAGTGGAGTAGCTGCAATGATCCTGTTTTGACCAATTTTGAGTAGTTTTTCATGGAGAACTTCTGGGAGAAGCTGTAATCTGTTGACCTTGTTTCTTTAGGGGTTAGAACAACACTTTTAGGGACTTAGGAGCCCTTGGTTTATGGACATTTCATGCCTCGTGTTGTAGGGCACAAAAATGTCTATAACAGTTACCCCCTAAAGTATGAGGCCGTTAACCTTTTGGTGTCGGGTGAAATGCTTTATTATGAGGATCCGAAGTTCTTTCAATGCTGGGAGGAGACCTGTAATAAGATACAATACAATACATTATCTTCATAATATTTTCATGATCTAGCTGAGGCGGGAATTCCCATGCTCAGCTTTATAAATTCATTTTCATATACATAGGATAGACAACCGTCTGAGTGTAGACTGATGATTCTGATAGAGCCATCATCCTTTTGGTAGGATGATTATCTGTGCTGCAATGCTGTACATTTAATGTCTTTATTTCCCTGAATATATATCGCAGCTCGGATGGATGAAACTAGATCCGGGGTCTTCAATCTCGTCTGATCTTCACTCGAAGTACAAGTCGATCCATGTGAGAAATGTTCTAAAGTCGAACATGGAAAGACATCGCTTGATAACCAGTCAATGATGTAAACTGTTAACAAGCGCGAGAGGAATCAGTGACCCTCAAGGTACTGCAGTACAATTCACGTGGTGTGAATAAAGGACTTGGCATCGAACACCACGCAAAATCTTTCGGTCGAAGGCCATTGATGTATACCTGTTGCCGGAAGTGAGAAACTTGCCATTGAGGCATGCAAGCTTCAAAGTACTGAATGGGGTGTTCCTAGATCAACTTCTTGGATAATGAGCTGATGTCGACAAGAAGTGATCCATCATAGGAGGGCCTTAATGAATCCCACATCAATGACACGGAAGGGAGCAAATGATTTTGATGGAGGTGAAAACAATCTGGTGATATAAGGTTCAGGGTGGTGGTCATGAAAGAATGGAGTATAATGTATGGTAGTGGGTGAGACACAAGTGACTTCTCTGGATGACTTCTCTTGAACATATCGGCGACACTGATGTGATGGATTGGTAGCATTAACCCCAAATGTGGATGCTATGGTGTGACCATGGTGATGTGACCGGTGAATGAAACAACCCAACCCGACTCGGACACGGAGTGGAAGTGTCATGTTCAAGAGTGACTTGCTACCAATAAAGTTTCTTTGAGTTTTCTTCCCAATTTTTCCCCAGTCATTGCTGACCAGTACCTCTTTATTTTTATCAAGCTTGAGGAGGATAACATATGCTTATTCTATAATTTGCCCTTCGGGCAAACCCATCGCTATGTTTTAACGAGCCTAGCGATAGTGAAACTCATTCTCATCTAAAGACAAGTTTGTCGCTATTAATCTTTTTAACGAGTTTAACGACAAATATAACTCGGTCCTTTTCAATTTTAGAGAGTTTGAAAAGGAACGTAAAGGTAACTCCAAAATTCCTTTTTTGTCATCTAATCCCTTAAGTCAGAAAAAGTATAAAACAATACAGAAGGGATGAATTTTCGATAGTTTTAATGAGCCGAACAAAACAAGCGCTCGATCCTTTTGTGTAATAATCCCTGAGGTCCAAAATGATTAAAATCTAGAGGAGGGATAGCACTTCCTGTCCCTTTAACGAGTTGGAGAGGCCAATGGCTCGACAATCTTTTCATATTTTACGAGTCAGTTGAAAAGAGCTTAAAGGAGACTCGTCTTTTGAGGAACGAGTGATAAAATGGGTAGTAGCTGATTCCAGGTAAGGTTTGGAATTTTCCAATCACGGCAGTGTCACAAGGATGGCTAGTGAAATCACTCTTCGCAGCTGTTCTTCAAAATGGGTAAACAATCAAATGGAGGTGAATGATCGGCCAATGAAAAAGTGGAGGTGATGGTGCAAACACGACCAAGGCTTTAACAGCTGAAGTACTACATTCACGATGGTTATTTACCAGGGAATAGTTCATTTTTTAACGAGCTTAAACGCGGGTGGAAACATTTTCTCAGGTCTTATGTTTATTTTTTAACGAGCTTGAACTATGTGCTAAAACTGCTCGATGCGGGTTTATTTTTTAACGAGCTTGAACCTTGTGGTAACACTGCTCGATTAATCTAGTCTTGTGATAAGAATGTCTCATATAAAACGGCAACTTTTGGAGTTTTGCCCCACATCCTTTTTTTATGCAAGTTAGGAAATGACCAATCCTACGAGTTTAAAGGGTTAGAGGTCCTAAAAATTTAAAAAATAAATAGTCGCTCTTCGCTTGCACTCCAAAAGGTTTGCATGCCCCCAGGTATAAAACAGAGTTTCAAGGTTACCCCTTCTTTAGTCCGTTAAAACATTTGTTTTACTGAGAGAGGCCTACCTCTTATAGGTTACCAAAGATAGTTCTATTTATGGTGTAAACAAAACACTTCTCTGGCGATGTCTACCGAAATAAACAAAGGTGAGCGGCGATGTCCGCCAACTCACATAACTTTGACAAGAGAATCTTGTTCTAGAATAACCCCCTCTTCCAATCACGGACGGGGGTACAGACTAGTCATATTCTCCCGTGGAAACCTACCCTATACCCGAAGTTTTCCTGCCGAAGCAGACCAGGGTGCATGCCCCTGGGTTTCAGTCATATCCCTCCGAATCACTCGCACTCATCGGGAGGACGGACTGGAGATTGAGACATTTCTTGCGTGAAAAGACCATTTAGGGATGGTATATGACTATTTGCTATGCGTGATCCGAGAAATGAAAGCTGGTCTACAAGCTTGACCACTCTTCCTTCGTGCAAAAAACACATCACTCTAAAGAGTGATGAGACAATAGCTCTCATGCAATAAATATAGTCTCGTCCAAGGAGTATATTGTAATCTAGGGGTCCTTGAACTACCATTACGTTCATGTGAACGGTTTTCCCTCTCAATGTTATGGGCACATCGGGAAGGATCCCTAACGGTCGATTGGTTCCTTTATCGAAGCCTGTTAGATTTCTCGTCTCAGGCAAAAGCGATGGAGAACCAAGCGCTTTCCAAGCAGTCGAGGAAAGGATACTCACAGAAGCCCCCTCATCTATGATGGTACCAGCCATAACCATTCTATATATTTGAACAATAATCCGGAATGGTATACTGGCCGGTAAACGGGGTCTGCCTAGTTGATTCTAGATGAAGGAGAGAACTAGGTTGCTTGGAGGTGGGACTGAATAGACGGTCGGGTATGACTCTGACAAACTTCCTTCCTGCGGTAAAGGAACAGGTAGACTGCCCCCATGTTCGTTGGAGTTTGTGCTTATGAAAAGAATTTGGACGGTGTCATCCTTGTTCTCTTCAGTGACTGTATCATATGAAGATGGAACCTCTGAAGGCAAGACTGGGTCAACTACCACCTCGACATTTTGACTTTTGTCTGGTATGGATTCAGATGGTTCATCTTCAATGACAGATGCTTCGGCCGACCACTTGAGCGGGTCAGCCGGATTTTCAACTAGTGACGGACTCGGCAAGAGTTTTCTATATCTAGGAGGAAGTCGTAACGGTGAAACCAGACGATCATCCAAAACTCTTTTAGCTTCGTCTAAGAAGGGACAACGGTGGACAGCACGACCGCCTTCGCACAGTTTACAAGGAAATCTATATTTTCCTTTTTGTCCTGGGGCTTCACTTTCACTAGTTGACGGTGTGTTTTCAACATGATTATCAGAGGTTGACGACACCGGGTTGTGCAAACGAGGAGACCAGTCCCTTAAGATCTGAGGGATGCAAGGACAATCTCTGTGAAAGTGGTCTCCTTTGCAAATGACACATGGCGATTTAGGCCTGGTTGGTGCAGTGTGTGGATTTTCGTTAGACGACACTTGTTTGCCCCCATTCGCTTTTGGCTCCTTCTTCTTCTTCTCTTTCTTCTTCTTTTCCTTCTTCTCCTTAGGTACTTGACTTTTGGCTTTACCAGCCCCATCAAGTGAAGAGGAAGGAGGAGAGGAAGAATTAGAGGAAGTAGAAGGTTGGTGGGTAACTCTGGACTCGTCTAATTGCTGATTCGATTGTTCAGGAATTGCGGTGTTCTGAACGACAGAGGTTGAGAAGAGCCATACAGGCAAACCAATTGTCAGTCCTGGAAGTGACAATGTGGCCATATGGGGTGCACCAACATCTCCCCAAGAGGAGAAAGGACTAGCATTTCCTCCAAGGGGAATTTCTTGGTTGGTGGATTCCATTTTCTCAACCCAAGATCAACGTAGGAAAGGGGTAATGAATATTACGTTTAAAATAAATTTTTAGACGCTTTGACACAACTTTTTTTTTTCAATTCTTAAGAGTCGAGAAAAAACAAAAGATGACTCTAGTCGCCTTCGATTTTTAATGAGCCTGAAGTGACAAGTGCTCAGATGGACCTTTTCTGTTAAGGAGTCTGAAAAGGAACGAAAGGGACTACTCTGGAAGTCTAGGTAAAGGGAGTACCAAACCAATCACAAAACTGCAGAATATTTTTTATGGTACAGCAGTCAATCTTCCCGAATGCTGTGTTCAGTGCATTACGATTGATAGGGTGGCAGACACGGCTTCCTATGGATAAAGGATTTAAGCCTATAGGGGTCTCCCAAAATATACTCGACGGTACGTGGGAGCACAAGTCCGTACTGGCACTTATCGTCTCAAAGTGGAGGAATCATCCAACCATCAGTGAGAACAACAGTTACCAGGCTTTACAATGCCAGAATATGTCTCTAGCCTAGACCTCTAAATGTTGTGCGTTAAGTTCCAAAGCATTGTTAGATTCATTGAATTTATTTTAAGTTGATCTTGCTTATGAAGTTTGCCTTTCAGGTTCACCATGAGATGTAGATGTAATTCCTAAAATGCAATCTAAAGATGATAAACAAACTTTTTATCTCTTTTGTGCAATGAAAATCCTAGCTACTAGGGAAAAGAAAGACAAAATCTTTTCACAAAGAGCAAAGAGCACACTGTAAATGCACTTTCCTAAATCAAGCCAAACAGACTGTCTATATGCAAATGCACATGCATGTATTTGTTTTTCGACTTTCTTAGTATATAGATGCTAAAAAGAAAGTTGATGTACAAATCTGAATTTCTTTTCAAGCGACAAACATAAACAAGCTTCTTTTCGAAATAAAAAATAGAGATGATTACGACACCTTACGATTTTGAAATGAATACTTGTTTTTGACACTAGAAAATTACAAATTCAGACCAAAAGCAATAGTAACAGGATAATCGAACAGCAATCAAACTTTCTCCTATGATCGAAATCGACACTTGCGACAGATTCAAATCAAAGGACGAGAGTATGACTATGCTACTTTTGCAAAGGAAAACTGTAAATGACTCAACAAACACACAAAAACATCTACAGTTCTTTTGTACAAAGGAGGCGGAATAACAGCAAGGAAAAGGAGTTTCAAGTAGACATATACTGATCACAGGCAGCAAAATTCAGGAATAGAACTGGAAAGGGTGATCCACAGAAGACACAACTGCACAGAGCTAGTCTGATCAGCGCACTTGTAACACAGGGAATCTGAAATGCAGTGCAGGTTGTCCCTTCGAGAAGTGCGCTGAAATTCAAAATCTCTGAACAGTACCTACGCTGGGCCAGAAACGAGACTCTGTTTGGGTTTCGGGTCACAGTTTGCAATTCAGTTCTTGGTTTTTTGGCCGAGTAAAAAGTAATCAGTAATGCAACAACCAGGGGTAGATCTAAGGAGGATCTAAGAGCTATCACAAGGGCAATTAGATAGTTTGTGAATCAGTTGTTTAAATCATAAACAGATCCAGTGGGTGGATTGAAGCAGCAGTTATCTACTTTGCATTTGTTATGGCAAATGCAGTTCGAATGCTACTTGTAAGTTTATGAAACAAACAACAAAGAATGATACACAAACAAACTAATTAGCTCCCCAGCGGAGTCGCCATTTTGTTATAGGGAAAAGTGTCTATTTAGAACTGCTCTATCCCACTAAGGTGTGACAGCTGCCTTAGAAATAAACAGAGAAAATCTACTTACGTTTTTCCTTTATGAATTATAGATAGAGAGGAATAGAAAGACCAACCTCTGTCTTGCGCTAATCCTTTGATTCGATCCCTCTCTTCTTTGATAGTCCCCAGCTACCTGCTCCCTTGCACGTCTAGCTTCACAAAGTACCTGTAAGATCACAGAAGCATATCACTATACAAAGACATGGATCTATATTCATAAACAACTTAGGATCATATTTAAATTGACCATACAAATGTAACAAGCATCAATGATACAAAAGCATGGAGGAAAACTCAAATAGATTTTATTGATAAACAAGAAAAGATCCAGGAGGAGTTACAACCAGTTGTTCCAACCCAGCATCAACCTCCCAGCAAAGAAGCCCCTCTTCACCTCAAACAAAGCTTAGATCACCCAACAATCTGATGTTTGTCTCTAGAAACCAACATCAATTCCTTACAATATGCAAAATTCCAGCCTCTGGATCTCTGGGATGAGGGATCCATATATAGATATCTGTAAGGGGGATGAGTCAGCTTGTGATTTCATTAGTGTCTTCTCTCTGACAGTTCTTGCTTCCACTTGGAGACTGAGGGCCTCTTACTCATCCTTGGTCGAATTCAGTGAGGCAAGTGTCACAGGAGAAGATTTTGGAAGCTTCCATTGCCTCTCCACCTCACGGAATGACACTGCCATTTGTCATTTTTCACCCATTGCACCCCACAGAAGGGACTTTTGCAATGCAACGCACCCTCACAGTGTACTTGGGTGAGATGCAACACACCTAGCCAGTGGAGCAGCTGCAATGATCTTGTTTTGACCAATTTTGAGTATTTTTTCATGGAGAACTTCTGGGAGAAGCTGTAATCTGTTGAACTTGTTCCTTTAGGGGTTAGAACAACACTTTTAGGGACTTAGGAGCCCTAGGTTTATGGACATTTCATGCTTGGTGTTGTAGGGCACAAAAATGTCTATAACAGCACCCACATCTCAACACAGAGAGGAGGTCACATGATAGGTACGCTCAATACATGGCTCTTATGGGAGAATGTGTTGTGATACAGCCATCTTCCTTTAAGAAATAAATGCATTAGCTAGTTTGGGTTGATGCCATGGTGGAGGAATATGATTCCATTGTTTGTAATAGTGTCTGGGATGTGCTCCCGAGACCGGAGGACAATTCAATGGTGAGCTCCCATTGGCTTTATAAGGTAAAGGAAGCTACATATTGTAGTGTGGAGAATCATAAGGCTATATTTGTGGCCCATGGCTTTCCATAGGTAGAGAGGATTGACTATGATGAGATCTTTGCTTCTGTTGCAATGTGCTCGTCAATCAGATCTATATTGGCACTACCAGCATAGATGGGTTGGAATATACATCAGATGGATGTGAAGAAAACCTTCCTTAATGGTAAGATTGAGGAAGAGGTGTACATATAGCATCCTGAAGGTTTTGAGAGCTTTGACCATGAGTCACATGTGTGCTAGCTCAAGAGAGCATTATATGGGCTGAAGTAAGCACTCTGTGCTTGGTACACTAGGATGGATAGCTACTTCACTGGGTTGGGCTTCACAAAGAGTAAAGTGGATATGAACATGTACCACATAGTAGTGGAAGGTAAATTATTGATCATTGTACTTTATGTTGATGATCTCATACTGAAAGGTGATGATCAACTGATCAAATCTTGCAAGGAGGAATTTGCAAGAGAGTTTGAGCTTAAGGACATGGGGATCATGCATTACTTTCTTGGCATAGAGGTATGGCAGGGAGATGGGGAGTTGTTTGTGTCTCAGGGCAAGTATTCTAATGAGATACTCAGGAGATTCCACATGGATAGCAGCAAACCCATGGAGACTCCTCTAGCATGTAACTGGAGGAAGGAGGATGCTACTTTATGGGAAGTCGTGGAAGCTATTATTTACAAGTAGCTTGTGGTTTCACTCATGTACTTAGTGAAAAAATGACCAGATATGTGCTATGTAGTTAACTAGCTTAGTCAAGCGATGGTTTGGCCTACCAAACTGTATTGGAAGGCAGCAAAGCATGTATTAAGATACCTCATGGGAACTTCTCAATATGGATTATGGTACACATGGATAGATGGAGTGAAGATTCAAGGCTTCACCAATGTATATTGGGTAGGGAGTCCATCCAAAAAGAAGAGAACATCAGGAGGGATCTTCAGTATTTGGTTAGTGGCACTTTCTTGGTACAGTAGAAAATAGGGGTCGGTTGCACTTAGTTTGGCAGAGATAGGGTACATGGCTTTGATTCAGGTAGTAGGTGAGGCCATCTGGATGAGGAAGATCCTGGTTGGTTTATTTTGTCAAAAAACGGATCCAACTGTCATTTACTGTGATAACCAAATTTGTATCAAACACTCTAAAAATCCATTTTTTCATGATCGGTCAAAGCATATTGATATCCGATATCATCATCTCAGAGATTGTTTATTGAGGTGGATTATGTTCTTAGAGTACATTCCCATGGAGGAGAAAGATGCTGACATTTTGACAAAGGAATTGTCAAGATGTAAATTCCAGTTTCACAGAGACAGGATCGGGGTAGCTGATAATCCCTTTCTTGTTGAGAAGGAGTGTTGAGAAATGGCAATAAGAAATTCCAATTTAATTTTTCCTTGAATTAAACAGAGAATTAAAATCAAATTCTATTCTCATAGCAACTTGAAAATAGTTAATTAAGTTTAATTAGCTTAGGAATTTCGAGTTGGAATAATTTATGTAGTCATGTATATGTTCTTCCTAAGTTTTAGGGGTCTAGTATGAGTTTCAATTGAGTTGGAAATTAGATCACTGAGTTTAATAAGTTAAGTCCATTAAATTAATTCCAAACTGTTTCAGGAACTAATAGAGGACTAATAGTCAGTTGGTGCACTAACGCATCCACTAGTGCTACTCCAGTTAACTAAAGATTCCCTCATGAGAAACTCATGCATGTCAGCTCAGAGAAAGACCCAGTTGAGACTAGAGTGCAGGGACAGTGTACTCTCAATGGCATTATTTACTAGAGTGTAAATATCATGCATGCATTAGAGATTAATCCTATGTTTGGATTGCGCAGTTTAGGAAGCATGAATTCCTTTTAAATATGGGTTATTGATCCTAGGAATTACGCAAGAGATTAGGGGCTTGGAAAACTGTAGAATTGGCTAAGTGTTGGCCAAGAGCTAGTTTATGCGTTGAGAGAGTTAAGCATACTTGTGTTGAATTGTTCTACTCAGAACAAGCTTTCTATCTTCACTCGTATTTATGATATATGCAATATAGATAGCGGTTCTTTGAGCAGTGGATTTCCCCAGATACATATTGTGTTATGTGCCATTGATTTATCTTTTTCTTATTCATATTATTTTCATCGATCTATTGGCTTCCGCTGGTTGAAAGTTAAAGTAGATTCTTGTCTTTTGTTTTAGTACATTGCATGAGCTTGTGAATCTACAGGATTTCCTACAATATTTCTTTTTCTATGCCAGCCTTGTTAAAAATGAAGCAGAGTGTCACGAGCATATTTAAAGTTTGGTTTCAAGCTCACGTAAAAATGAAACCAACTCATGAGCATTGTTCCTTTCCTATCTCAAGCTTGATAAAAAATGAAACAAAAATCCCCACATAAATCTTTGGGATCATGTACCTCTTTTGTTATGATGGGAGAAAGATAACCAATCTCCAAGCATAGTTATTTTTCATTTCAATATAGTGTAAAAAATAAAACCACCCTTAAGCATATTTTTTCTTTGCTTCAATCTTGTGTAAAATTTAAACTCATCTCGAGCACAGTTTTTTCTCTGTTTCAAGCTTGTACAAAAATGAAGTCTATCTCAAGCATAGTTTTTTCTATGTTTCAAACCTGTGTTAAAATTAAACAAATCTTAATCTTATTTTGTGTTCCTTATCATACTAATAAATACATAATAATAAGTTATCGAGTATACTTTTATCACTTTTTATGCCTTGTAAAAACTATATGAACGAGTAACTTTGAAGAGGTCCCATTAAGCTCTTTTCAAACACCCTAACACATGAAAATATTTCCGAGTGAACTTGTTTCCTTTCGCTTTCGTTAAAATATTTGAAAGGGAATCTATTCAGTGTAAGTTTACCCCTTTTTTAGACCAGATATACTAATTATAAAAAAGGTATACTCTAGTCAATCATGGGTAGAAGAGTTCTCCTTTGTATTTTTTTATCCTTTTTCGGACCTAGCAGACTAATTTTATGGAAAACAATTCCCTTGGATTCTTCTATATGTTATTTTAATACTCCCATATAGAAAATCACCAAGCTTTACCTCCTTCAAGTTTGTTAAAATTTTACATTGAAAGAACTAAAGAAGTTGTCTCTTATCCTCTTTTCAGACCCATTAAACCTAAATGAAAAAGGTCATCTTAGAGTTTCCTTTTTATTTCTTTTCAAACTCTCTAAATATGAAAATACATTGATTTGTGCCTTCATTGAACTCGTAAAACTTAAACAACAAAGGACTCATCTATAAATGTGACCAAATCACTCTTTCCTAGGGTTTGTTAAAAACACTCTGAAGGATAATCTTATAGTTCAAGCATATGTTTTCCTCCTCAAAATTTCATAAAATTAAAGAGGTACTCACCATATATGGTAGCAGAAATTTGGGAAGGAAATATGTATATCCTCTATATGGCAGCAAGTTTCTCTTGAACATGACACCCTTTCACTCCCTATGTCAAGGTTGGGAAATTCACTCATCTCTCATTGATCATACCCCTTTTAAAAGTCTTAAACTTTGGTCTGTGATCCACTTTTTGAATGAGTGTTTCCAAGGAAATTGTTGTGTTGTCAATATGTTCAAGAGAAGTTCAACCTGAATTTAATTTCTAAACCTTCTATCACATCAACCATATCTGAGTTAGCTATTTTTTGATATCCTTAAATCCTTATATCATGTTGGTAATCCCTAAGTCAATCATAAATTACTATGTGCTATCTTCCACTTCACATAGTTTTACCTATTTCATGTCATTGATGGGGGATACATCAATACCCTCCTATAGCGAATCACTTATTATTGATTTCAACACATTATTTAGGAAGTTGATTTAGAAACCATTTAGTACCTTGGAGCTTTCATGGCTCAATGACAAGTTTCCTCGCCTTCGACGATAGTATTCTATCATTTACCTTCGATCGATTGATTCTATGAGTGTCCCACTCTAGATCATTTATTCACACTCCATAGAATGTACTCCAGTACCTTAAAATCCATTTTCATTATTGGTGGTTTATTTCACATATGTTAACGGTTTTCATCATTGACAAGTAATCATGCATCTTTTACCATATTCAAACTCAATACACCAATTTGTGTGGTTAGATTCGTATGATGTCATGATAGAGATGAATACCCTAGATCATGTTTGTTGCATCCAAGTTGTGATGGATCTTTTTGATTATTTATGATTGTTGCATACATCCAAAGTGTATGTCTGGTGGTTATGTTCATATTGTGTCATGGAACCATGAATCCATTATATACGTTGGTGGACATAACCCTCCTTATTTGAGATAAATATTTTCATACCCATACTTATACTTTGACTCACTTTTATTCTAAGTATGGGATTTCCTACCTAAAAGATGATCATATTATATTATTGTATTGTAACTCCTTGATTATTGTTGGCGAGTTTCTAACAAGTTGATCCCTTGCTTCAATTCCTTTACATGATAAAGTACTTCAGTCATCACCCCTTTTCTAACTTCATACTTTAGGGGTAATTCTTTTACACTTTCATGGAAATTGATTCCATGTCCCTATCTTTCATCATTTGAAGCATAATTTCAATTAATTCCTGCAGAAGAATGAAGAAAAACGTTTCTCTAGAAGATAACATCTTTGGAAAATACCTTTAAAAAACCCTATTTTTAAAGGATGCCATAGGTTGGATAGTGATTAACTATGAAGATGTTAGGTTGTTACATGTTTTATACCTATTCAAATGTGTCCCTATCACAATTTTCCTATTCAATAGGCGTGACACTATTTTAACAAAGGTAACATTTTAAAAAGAACGAGAAGATTATATTCTAGAAGTCCCGTGGATGGAATCTCCTTTGAGAATTGTGGATCTACCTCGCATCCCTAACTTGTTGGATCTCAACCGACATCCCTTATCCTCCTCCCATCCTTTCACAAGCCTACAAGTACAACCATCTCCAATGGAGATGGCTAGTTGGAAAATTTCAGAAAAGCTTTTGCCTTTGGTGAAACTATATTGGAATACCAAAATTTTGATCTTGAGACTTTTGAAGGAACAAGATCAAAGGGGACCTACAACATCAAGTTTCATGTTGTAACCACTTCTTTCATGATTAATATAGTTATACATTTCCTTCCCATAAATATAATATTGCCTGCATTTGATTTTTTTTAATTACATGTCTCCCTAATCATATGTATAGGTAATTTTAAAATCATATTTTTACAGATGTGCTTTGATCTCTTAGTTTTTTGTTCTATCCACGGATCTCTTAACGTTGAAGAAAAAGCTAGGAGCTAATTATTACAATCAACTAGTGAGGAAAAACATCGATTAACAAGGTACGAAATATTCATCTCATTGTTGCTCATTTATGATTTGATCATTATAGACTTAGGGAAAGTTTTATATTCCTATTTTTTTTGTTCTAGATATGGGTTCCGGGTCTAAGGAGATTTCTCTTATTTGCAAGAGATATTTTTCCATTAACAACCACCAAAATCTTGGTATAAATTTTGAGCTATAGTGACTAAGAGCTAGTCAAAGGTTCTATTCTTTTGTTGCATTTTGCACAAAAAAGAGGATGACAATTTAAATTTATTTTCAAATCCTTTAATCTCAAATCCCCATTCCATCTAATGTTAATGATGCCATTTTTTCAAAAAGTCGGGGTCCAAGGAGAATATTCATGCAGGTCAAGTGTTTGAATCTCTTCAATTCCACGTTGCATTAATTCCAGGCATAGAGCACTTCCCACAAATCTTGATCCCCCAATGACATCATGTTTTCCCCTCAATCCCTTTTTTTATCTTTCAAATGCATCTTCTTTTCATGATTTTCATGCTTCTACTTCTACTTCTACTTCTTCTACCTTCTACTATTTTCATAGTCAATGACATAACATCAATTGTGCATGAAATCCATTCTTACAAATTATTAAAATTTGATTAGCTGGTTGACTGATAGAATAATAATTTTCAATTTAGTTTAACACTACCTAATAGAGATTAGGGAATGCATTGTGGTGAATTTTTCCTAAAAGTAGAATTTATAGTTTAGATTTGTAAGATTCATAAGATATTTAGCATCTAGTACTTTAAAAGATAAAACGATTTTGTTGAGAATTTTACTTATTCTAGGGCTAACGATTTAGAGGCTCCCAAATTTTTTGGTCTTGTGGATCATAGCTCACTATTCTTTATATCTTATTTTTGGTGTTATTTTATAGGTGTAATTCATTTTCTCAAATGATTTCAAGCGTTTTTTAGATGGTTTGCTAAAATTGATTCTACATAAAAGTTATGAATCTTATGACCAATCGTTGCTTGAGATTCATCTAAGTTTATTTTGATGATAAGCCTATTTTTGAAACTTTGAGTTAATTTTTCTCGTCTAATTTTGTAAATAAGATCAAAACATATCATATATATTCTCAAGAGAGGACTAGTTCTTTCCTATTCTCGTCCTTCTAGTAAATTTTTATTTTTGCAAAGGCATGAAGGTGGTAATATTCTTAGATTCTTATTATATGTGTAAGAAATTTTAGTTCATAGGTTATTAGGATATCCCAAATTGCTTTATGAATATCTAACATAGGTGTTAACAATTATATTTGAAATACATTTTTCTCATTATAGTTTTCTAGAATTGGCAATAATATGGAGTCTAAAAAAGAGAAAATATAAGACATTCCAATATGATTATTATGTTGAATAGCTATATTGACTAATATGATATGATTTATTTGGTTTCAAAGGTTATGTTGATGAAGTGGTTATCCTAGGGAGGGTTTCAAAAGGAAATATAGGATTTTTGAAACGTTCAATATTTTTTTTTCATGGCACCAATTCTAAATAAGAAAGTAGCTTGTAATAATCTTAATTAGGTTTTTTTCTATTCTAAGGACATAATTTTAAGGACATATTACATTCGAGATAAAAAAATTCAACAAGATAAACTTGATCTTGGGTTGTTATACTAAGTTACACAATGAAAACATTCATTATGAAATATTCCATGTTTTCTCAATGATTGAGGACAACTATTAATCACCACATCTTGCAATATTTCTATGATGTCATTTGATTTAACAAGAAGTTGTAGTAGAAATTTATTCCTTTTCCCATATCCCTACTGATGCAGGAGCATGAAGCTTGAAGACAAAAGGCTTCGAATTTATTCCAAAAATACAAAAAAAAACTACAAGAAAAGGAGTGCCATCCTTTAGCTGTCAATTTACGAAGTTTTCTAGATAGGATTTGAGCTAGGATTTAGGGATTGAGTGATTTTATAATTAATTCAAGTTGTTTAGATTTAGTTGAGATTTGCAAGGAGAATTTCAAACAGATTAGATATTGTCTAAGATTAGGTAGATTCGATCCATGGATTAAGAATCTAATTGTTAGAATGAAATGGTATTTATGTAACTTCTGAATGATTGTAAAGGGATTTTGACTGATTTGGCTTGATTAGGCCGTATAAGATTAAGTTACAGAAATTGTATCTGTATGTATTTGTGTATAATTGCTCAATCCCAGAGGTGGTGTATTCCTTCGAAATATCTCTGAGTTCTGTTGATTTACAGTTTGGCTTTTGAATTAGAGTATGCAAAATCTGTATTGTATCACACAATCTTGCGTTTTCCGTGTTTTGAAATAATTTGGTTCTATTCTAAAAACATCAGAGAATATGGTTTGAGACAAGTTAAATGTAGTGGAGGTGTTAAGTTTGGCATAAAAGAGAAAAGAAAACCTGACAAAATTGTGTTAACCCAAAGGAGTCTAGAACTGTCCGATCTATAGATCAATAGATCTAACGGTCATCGCGTGTCAATAGGCTCGTGTGCTAGTCAAGGAAGAAAAGTGGTTTTACTTGTGTAGCAGTTTATCGGGTTGGAGAAAAAGTGGTAATCTGTCTTTTGAAATTCTAAGCAATTCCATTTATCGACTGACACGTAACACTCAGTAGAGAGAGAAAACCACTTTATCGGGTGGGTAAACATCATGCAAGATCTATGTCCGATATCGCTGTTAACCATTGGATCAAGTTTGTTTTGATCAACGGTGGAGGATCGCCGATTAGTTTTGTTGATCGGGTGAACCCACAACCGTTGGATTGAAAGGTAATATCAACAGAAGAGAGTTAGTGCGATAATGTTGTGGGAAAAAGCGGACGTGATAACGAATTAACCAGAAGTTTGAATTCCTTTTGATTCCATGGCAATTGAAAGGTTGTCATATTGCAGCTAAATTAAGCAGTTTTGCTAATTTAGTAGAATAGCCAAGTTTGGAGGGAGATGACTGATACTCCAAAGGAAATCCAAGAAGAAGTTCCACTTGAACTGCAGAAATCGTTTCTGGATTTGAATGATTATTCATTACACCTGCACCCAAAGCACCATTTGTGGTATCAGAGTAGCCTATTGACACTAAACAAGATCTCAAGGATCAGAAAAAGAAAAGAATCCAACATGGCTTTCAGAGTTGGAGGAAGAGGTGGTGGTCGAAGAAGAGGAAGACCCATTGCAAATGCTTAAGTGTTGGAAGCTATGCAACAGATGCAAGCTAGATTGGAAGCAATGGAAATGGGAAGAGATGCAGATGCTGGAGATGTCAGTGAACCTGAAGCTGAAGCTATAGAAGAAGAAGAAACTACAGATGTAACTCCTGAAATGAAATTCTTTAAGTTAGTATTGAGATCCACATCCAAGCCTAGTCTTGAAGTTTCAATCTACACAGGGAGCTTAAGCCATGAGGAATTGATAGACTGGATAAATGATATGGAGAAATTCTTCGATTATGAAGAAACAAAAAAAGGAAAGAAGGTGAAGTTTGCTATCACAAAACTGAAAGGACATGCAACACTTTGGTGGGATGGAGTGCAGGCAGAAAGAAGAAGACTTGGCAAACAACCAATTAATAATTGGAATAGAATGGTGGCAAAACTGAAAATTAAGTTTTTTCCAAATGATTATTAGCAAAAATTATTTAGAGAGATGCAGAATCTTAGACAGAGGTCTATGACAGTAAAGGAATACACAGAGGAATTCTACAAAGTGAGCATAAGAGCAGGACAAATCCAAGATAGAGATGAGAAGGTTGCAAGATATGTGAATGGTCTTAGAATGGAGATCCAAGATGAGATAAGTGTATTGTCTCCTAAAACATTAGAAGAGGCTTATCATATGGTTCTAAAGGCTGAAGAAAAACTCATGAGGAAGCAATCTGCCAGAAATAGAGGTACTTTTCGAGGAAGGGGAAGTCAAGGTGGTAGAGGAAGATCTACAGCACCTAGAGATGGAACTAGGAGTAGCTCAAGTTGGCATGCATCCACAAGAGGTGATGCAAGTGGCAGAGGGAGTTTTTCCAGAGGAAGAGGAGGCAGAGGTAGAGGAAGAGAAATCAGATGTTATAGATGTAACAAGCTGGGACACAGAGCTTATGAGTGCCCAAAAAATATAGGAATGAATTAGAGGAATGAAATTGTTGCAAAAACTAAAGAGGAAACAAAAAAGGTAATAGAAGAAGAGAATGTACAAGAGAAAGGGGAATGTTTGGTAGTCAACAAAATTTTGTTAAAACCAACTAAGGAAATTGTTGAACTAGCATAGAGAAAAACCTTGTTCAGGAATTTGTGTAAGGTTCAAGGGAAGTGTTGTTAGATGATAATAGACAGTGGTAATATAGATAATTTGGTCTCCAAAGAAGTGGTGGATGTCGAGTCGTAAAAAGGGTCTTTTTCACCTCTATTTACCCCACATTAAGTTATCAATCCAGGAACGATTTGTTATCTCAAAGAGTATACTCAGTTTGAGGCAGTCATTTGTCAGAGTAATGCTAGTAGTATAGTGCTCAAAATACAAGAGTAAATGGATGCTTAAAACAAGATCTACTTACAGCAAAACACTTTAAGACTTAAATCATTCATTTAGAAAACTAAGTAAATTATCAGTCAAGGGTACAGTAATAATAACTCATCCCTCTGTAAACTGATGTAACTAAAGATAATCAAGGAAAAGATCATCAACCTGGTAACTAGACAACAAATGTCAATGCTCACTACAATTTTAGATCGTTCAAAGCAATGAGAACGCAAATAACAGGAAATGGAACAACAACTATAATTGAAACAGAAACTAGGAAATGGAACAACAACTAGTTCTTATAAACAGTGAAACCTTATTCTAAGGAGATAAAGGCAGCAATCATATCCTACAGAAATCAGATAGCAATCCTTACTCTAAGAATAAATCGGACAACAAATGGAAATAGAACGGCAACTGATTAGCAATGAAATATAGAACAACACTTAGAGCCAATTGTGAATGTACAGTAAACCGAAATAAATAACACACACAGCACACCTTGATATTGAGAGAAACAGTAATCTGACTCCGATACCACAAATATTAATCTTAGTTACAAAGAATAACGATTGCAATTCATAATGGAACAGCAATGTCAATTGAACAAAAATCGTGATTATGTATAAACCACATATGAATACAATAATACCAACTTAAGAATGTTACAGCCCGATTACTCTATAATTGAACAACAATAGCATTCTGTAAGGAACAACAATGCGTTACAAGGTCAAAATGAACAATACGACATTCCTATCATAGAGAATGATATTGTAAATATAACAGAGCCATGATGTAAAATAACAAAACACATCAGATTACCAAACAAATCTAATAATGAAAACCATGCATGAATTAAAGATAATGGTACAGGAGCAAGTGTTCCACCAGGGTCGGGCCCTTAGCCTCTAGGGATACATCGCTTGAGATTATTCCAGGATCAAAGATGGAACAGCAACCAGATTTATATTAAAGCATCCAAGCAGAGTTACAGTGGATCACTTCTCAATGAGAGTCGATGATCAAAGTTTTAAATACAAAGAGAAATTACATAAGAATAACAACCGGTCCCCCCGGGCTAGCAGTGCTGCCCCTTTTTATAACAGCCGAGCGGAGATATCAATGATGCAAAAATAGTTAAGATTGCGATCCCTCAGGATCAAAGGATCCTGAGGGATTTGCCAAACTATTAATTCTAATTATCCCTTTGTTCTCTTGCGCCAATTCGATATCTCCTTTTCCTTTCCTTGGCTGATACGCTTCAATTTGGATCACCTTGTCTGCATATGGTTTCCTGCCACAGGGACAGCAGTTAACTCTGCCCTGTCTTTTTCTTTGGGATGACAATCTTTCGTTTTTCCCTTTTTCTGCATAAGAAAATGGTGATTATTAGTTGTTTTGCATTACATACAAATCTCATAGATTTTGCCATAATTTCTTATTATTTACCTAGTTCATGATGCAAAGGGATTATGAATTTTTAAAGAAAAGATGACAAAATAATCAATAAAACATACCTTCTTCAGTACTCCACAGACCCCCCTGCTTACCCTTTTTCATGCCCTCATGAAAACATTGTAGTTGACATGTAAGTCAGTGAGAGAGTAAGCCGGAGACGGGATCTCATGTGGTGGTCTACAGCCATGATGCCTAACTAAGTGTTCAAAAAGATGGCATGTTTGACCCTCAGGCATCTCATACAGGGCTTGGTACTCAGGTGCAAGGTGCGAAATAATCGGACTCCTGAACCTATATCCTAACCAGGATGGCCTTGCCCTTAAGATAAGTTCACCATAGAGGCTCAAGTGATTAGCGGCTAACTTAAAGTTTTCATAATTAAATGGTTCCCTGAGTTGGATATTCGGATTAGAGGTCTGATATTAAATGGTTCCTTTGCCGATTGATTGTTGTATCAATGGGTCCTAATGCTTCAATCATGCCCAGAGTCCTCATGAGATTCCTATGTTTATTCCACAACTGTAATGGATCTCTAGGCTCGGCTCTTACCCATAAGTCTAATCCGTTTTCTTGTCTTTGGAAGGCATTATAGGCTTTAAGCCATTTGATTTGATTAACTCCAAACGAAACAAATTCCTGTAGTTGGATATCCCCAACGAAAGGGTCGGGGTTCTACTCTGTCTCTTGATCTAACACGAGGTTATGCAGATAGAATTCACACAATAATCTTTGAACCTTTACTCCATAGTGCTTACAACAATTTATAAAATCATCAATAGTATTAATTTGTATAGGGGCTCCTGCTTTGACAGCCTTAATTTTCAATTGCAAATATCATTCCAATAAAAACAAGGCATAATTATTAGCAGGGGCTCTACATGCTAGGACGTCAGTGTACAAAGAGCATAAGTCATCCATCTGCTTGATAGCTACATCTAACCTATGAGTTACCTTTGCGACTTTCTCTTCTTCCTCGTCGCGTAATTCTTCAGGTGCATTTTTGTCCTGAGCAGAATTCTCTTTTGGTTCTTCTTCAATATGGAGGCCTAGCGGGCTGAGAGGTTGGGCATATTCACCCATATTGGCCAGAATTCGGGCCAATTCGTCCTCTTGCAATGGATTTTGCAATGGGCTCTCTTTGCGTTGCTCTGTCTCTTCCTCCTCCTGCCCAGGCTACTCGGTCTCTTCCTCCGTTTCTCCTTCCTCATTTCCTTCCAATCCTTTCTCATTCTCTTCTCCTTCCAATTGCGGGGGTTGCTCATCCCCTGAATCGTCTATCTCTACTAGTTGGCTAGTATTCCCTTGGGAATTTTCCAGCCTCCCTCTAATCCGTGCCAGTCTGACTGATTTCCTCCGTTTCAATGGTCTATTTGGTGTACTGGTAGCATGCTTACGTTTTGGGGCTGGCATAGTCAATCCCCCATCTATCATGGCAATTAGCTCTTCCCAGCTGCTCTGTTGTTGAGAAAGATTGTGGCTAACTATTAGCCGTATCAACCCATGGTGACTTACTACCGATTCTACATGTTGCGATTTTTTCATACTTCGGGAAACATCATGAAGTAATGAATTTAAAAATGCAGGCAAGTTCACAGAGCATTTTTGTTTTAATATGGCTAAGAGTTTAAGGTGTCGTGGTCTTACCATGTCTTTCCTGCCTTCACAGGTGATGTAGCTCTAGATGATCTTTGCCAATTCTTCCCACGGCTCCCCCAATGCTGCTGGTAGGACTCCCTTTCCTTTGACTGTCAGGTTCTGGCCTTCATCTTGGAAGATTTTTATGATCTTTCACAGTCTCTCCTTCTTTAGAGTCCACACAGGTCCAGTGGCTGGCAGTCCCGAGACCTTTGCAATTATGTCATCGGTGACTACTATGTGTCTCCCCCTTACTGTGGAGTGATATTCTTGCAAGTTTTGAAAGAATTCTATTGCTATGGTCTCGTTGGATTCCTGTAAACGATTAAGATAAACTAGCCATCCTGCCCTTGCCAGGATTTCCCGTGCAGCATCAAAAATTGTCAATACCTATGGTTCTCTCCGAATTGATCCTCATCCCATGCTTTAGCTCGCTGTAAAAATGTAGAGACGACAATGGAATAGAAGGCTATTCAAACTATTAGAAATATAGAGAAAATAATGAAACAGCAGGGCTCGTTCAAATCCTAAGTCACTTACTAATTGCTATATAGCATAATACAGGAATGGCTCAGGAATAGCAAGCCATGCAAATTGAAAAACAATATACCGTTGAGCCTTGCTAATTCCAAGTAAACAGTTTTCCGAATAATAGTCTGACACGTATACCAACAAATTATGAGGTCACCTGCCTCCCCCCTGCAATGTGATAGGTTGTCCTTGGCCATCAAATGAGGGAGCGGTGTGCCGAATTTCCATAGTACAGAGTCATAAAGGAATAGTGTATGCCGAAATGCCATGTTTTACAAAAGGAGCAGATTGCAGAAATCGAGGTGTATAGTAGGATCACTTAACAAATAAGAGAATGCTATGATATAATGTGAGGCTGGGAGGATAGGACAACTGATGTGCACAAAAAGTCTGATGCGGTCATTATCAACTTTTTCTGTCATGATTGGTTGTAATAGATTTTCATGTGTTTAATGGTTCGGGGAAATGATATACATAATCTTATGTGACATATTACAAAGGTATAAGATAAATAAGGGTGTTGATGATTACTATTGGTGTATAAGGAATGTGACTTCAATACCATTAATAGAGCTCTGCTTCTGACAGGTGTCCATAACCTTGACAGAGTTGTTTGTTTCACCCATGGAACCATGATCCTTTGTGTATGCTTAGGAATTGTTGTGCGATGTCAAAATGGAGGCCATTATGCTAGCTTGGTAACCAGTTAAAGCATAATGCCATTCACCAGGAACAAGTGAAAGGTGGGTAAGCCGGCTCGTGATGAGACCTCCTGTTCCAAGGACTCTTTATTTTTTCTGATGTGCCTCTTGGATCATATCCCTGTTGTGGTGGCCATAGTAGGAATGCCATTTCACTTTCTTCCTTATGATCATGGTAGGTTGGCTCTTGATGAGACCCCCTATCTTGCATTTGATAACCCATAAGTTATATAAACATTTTTCTCTTTTTTTTTTTTTTAATAAAGTACTTTCCTATGTATACACAAAGGGTGGTTCAGCACTCCTTAAGAGTAGGAATGGTGGAAAAAGTCTTAACATCTCAATAGAAAAATATACCCTTTGTTTTTATTCCTTAATAATGATGAAAGAAGATTATGGGAATTTAAAAAAAAAAACGACCATGATAAATTTAACCAATCATATCAGCATTAGTAGGATAATGACAGCAAAAGTGATGGATAATTGTGTCCTTTCCTCTTTCCTCTTATGAATTCAAAGCAAGTTCTTGTAAATAGCGATTTTATTTAAAATATTGATTTCAGTATGCTCTAGTTTTGTATCCATTGCATAAATGTATAGTTGTGCTCCCAAAGACACGAAATTATTATATATTGAGAAGAACAATAGATGTCCTTTAATTGGAACAGCAAGGAGAACAAGCATAAATAAAAGGAATACAAGAATGTTGTTATTTCAAAAAGGAAGAGCAAAAAAATACAAGTGTTGTTCCTTTGGAAAAGGAACAGCAGAAAACACAAGTGTCGTTCCTTTGGAGAAGGAACAGCAAACCCCAAAAGTGTTGTTCCTTTGGAAAAGGAACAACAAAAATGAAAGTGTTGTTCCTTTGGAAAAGGAACAACAAAAAACAAAAGTGTTGTTCCTTTGGAAAAGGAACAACAAAAAACACAAGTGTTGTTCCTTTTCCAAAGTAACAACAAAAACCAAAAGTGTTGTTCCTTTGGAAAAGAAACAGCAAAAAACGCAAGTGCCGTTCTTTTGGAAAAGGAACAGCAAAAACCAAAAGCGTTGTTCTGTTGGGTCCCTATAATACTAGTGATTACCCCATTAATATTGTAGTTATACCCCTTATTTATATTGTTGTGCCCATATTACCCCCATGTTGTTATTTCTATGCCCCATAGAATCCCTCTATTGTTATTTTTGTGGCTTTATATTATTATTGTTAGGTCGGCTGGATTATATTGTAACTCCTTAGACTCCTATATAGAAAAGAGGTTTTGTCATTTGTATCATCCAAGAATTTTTCATTTATGTAATGTAAAGGAGGTTTCCCCCTCGAAGAGGCTGAATTATAAGGCGTTCATCTATATTTTATATCTTTTCTTGAGCTGGTTTCATAACATTTGGTATCAGAGCTTTGGATTCTAGGGTTTCGCTGCTCCAAACAGGTCATCGTGGCATTTTCGCTATAACTTTTTTTCTGTGACGTTTCAGAAGTCGAAAAAAAAAAAACATTTGAGAAGAAATCTCGGTGAACTTTGGTTCCGAATTTCAGAGATTTTCACGCGATATTTACGGAGATATGATCTGAGGAAGTTGGTCTTTTGCAGACTCCTGAATTACATTCAAAACAGGTGACCTGGGGAAAAGTGTCATAACTTTCTCTCTGAGCATCGGATTGAAATTTCATAAAAATGTACAGAAAGAGGACGGACTGTAGTTTCTTGTATGTGTGTTTTAGATCCAAAGGTTGAAACAGTGACTCGTGGCATGTCGTACAAATTCGCTCTACTGAACCAGTCTAAAAGCAAGTCACTGTGGGAGATTTCACATAACTCTTCCTTGGAGAATCCAATTTGGGTCAGACTTGTGGCATTGGAAAGAGGACGTAGAAGGCTACTACAGGTCACAACTTCAGAACTGGATGATCTGAAATTATAGAGATACATCAGATTCAATATCAGGCTTCTATAAAGTGAAAAAAGGTGTGTAGTTTTTTTTTAAATTTTTGTGTAAGCTTGGTTTAACGGAATTCAAAGGGCATAGTAAAGCATTATTATCGGTAACTGATGCCCCGAGGAAAGAAAATGCAAACACCTAGTAAGGAACCTGAAAGCTCTAGCATGACTCATGAAGAAGAGGAAGAAATGCTACATGATATATCAAAATTACAAGAACAAGTGCAACAAATGTCACGCTCACAAAAGCTAACAGAAGCTAAGATAAATGGAGTGGAATCTAAGATAAATGGTGTGGAATCTAAGATAAAGGGCATGGAAGCTAAGATGGATGATTCGAAGACAGATTTGAAGAGAGACATGGCAGATTTGAAGACAGATTTGAAGACAGACATGGCAGATTTGAAGACAGATTTGACAAATTTTCTACAAGAAATACTTACTAATGGTGAAAAGTTTGTAAAGGAAACTCATGATGTGAACAAAAGTAATGTTAATCATGATTCCATAGACCCTAATGTTGGATCGAAGACCCACCATATTCCAAAAATCGATATGAGGAAGTTTGATGGCAAGGATCCCGCCACATGGATATTACAGATGGAGCAGTTCTTCGATCTCAATAATGTGCAAAACACACAAAAGGTACGTATGGAAATTGTATATTTGGAACCAAATCAGTTTGTATGGTATCAATGGCTTTGCTCTCGTAAACAATTTATCACTTGGCCAATTTTTACGAAAGAATTGATAGCACATTATGAAGATACAAAAAGCAACACTTTTTTTAGCCAATTGATAAGTCTCAAACAAAAGGGTTCAGTAATGGAGCACATTGAGGAGTTCCAAAAATTGAACATAAGGGTAAAAGATATTCCAGAGGAGCATAGGATTGATGTGTTCATAGGGTCTTTAAAGGATAATATCCAACATGATGTTCACCTTTGGGAACCTGATTCATTAGAGAAGGCATTCAGGTTAGCAAGAAAAATGGAAAGCAAAATTATGGCAACCAGGAAGCATACCACTCACAACTATAAAGACGGAAGTGTTGTTGCCCCTAGTCTTCCACAACCTATAAGGTTGACACCACAACAATTGGAAGAAAAAAGAGCAAAAGGGCTTTGTTACAGTTGTGATAGCAAATACACTAAAGGTCATAAGTGTGCTGAGAAGAAATTATTCTACATAGATTGTGAAGAGGAAGAAGAAAAGGAGCAAGAAAGGTCAAAAGAAGAAGATATACTCCAGGAACAAAGCCTAGATGAAAAACAAATAAATCCAACCATATATTGTAATGCATTGGTGGGAATTACCACTCCTCAAACCATCAAGATAGAAGGACAAATCAAGAAAAAAAAGGTAATAGTGTTGATTGATTCAGGAAGCACCCACAATTTTATTCATTGTAGGGTAGCAAAAGAATTGAATTGCTTCCTATATCCAGCACCAGAGTGTCAAGTGATGATTGCAAATGGAGGAACAATAAATTTCTCTGGAAGGTGCCATAATATCAAGCTATCCATGGGAGAATATGTATTGACTAGCCCAATGCTTTCCATTCCAATGGGAGGTGCTGATGTTGTACTAGGAGTCCAATGGCTACAATCCTTGGGTACAATAGCTTTTAATTTTCAAGAACTTTTCATCAAATTTTCTATGGAAGGAAAGGAAGTTGAATTAAGGGGTATTGCAGGGAAACCAGGAAAGATAATCAGCTCTAATGGTATGACAAAGCTTCTAAAAAAGGAGCAAAGAGGTGTAATTGCACAATTATGTTCGCTAGATGTTTCCACATTGGAATCATCTATTTCTCCAGATCTCCAAAAAGTCCTGGACAATCATTCCAAGGTATTTGAGACTCCAAAAGGTCTCCCACCTATGCGTGATCATGATCATGCTATTCATCTGATTCCAGGAAGTGTTCCTCCAAACATCAGGCCGTACAGATATCCCTATGTCCAAAAAAGTGAAATTGAACGTATGGTTGCAGAAATGCTAGAGGCTGGTATAATTCAACCAAGTCAAAGTTCTTTCTCTGCTCCAGTAGTATTGGTGCACAAGAAGGATGGATCATGGCGCATGTGTCCAGATTATAGGGAGCTCAACAAGCTCACTATTAAAGATAAGTTCCCCATTCCTGTCATTGATGAATTGCATGGATCAATTTACTTCACCAAGTTGGATCTTCGTTCGGGATATCATCAAATCAGAATGAAGATTGAAGACATTCCGAAAACGACATTTAGAACTCATGAGGGTCATTATGAATTTTTGGTCATGCCTTTTGGCCTTACCAATGCACCTTCAACATTTCAAGGTTTGATGAATTCAATTTTCAAACCATTCCTTAGAAAATTTGTGTTAGTATTTTTTGATGATATACTAATCTACAGCAAGTCTTGGAAGGATCATGTTGAACATGTTGACAGGGTGCTACAACTATTGGAGGAGAAACAATTATATGCAAAAAGATCCAAATGTTTCTTTGGAGTCCAGGAGGTGGAATATTTGGGTCATATTGTATCTCATGAAGGAGTTAAGGTAGACCCTAGCAAAATTAAAGCCATTAAGGAATGGAAAATCCCCACATCCATAAAGCATCTGCGAGGATTTCTTGGGTTGACAGGGTATTATCGCAAGTTTGTTAAGAATTATGGGAGAATAGCAGCACCTCTAACAACATTATTGAAGAAAGATGCATTTTCATGGACTCTGGAAGCAACAAAGGCCTTTGAACATCTTAAAGAGGCAATGTGCCAAGCACCGGTCTTAGCTACACCGGACTTCACAAAAACCTTTATTGTGGAATGTGATGCTTCAGGAAATGGAATTGGTGCTGTTCTAATGCAAGATGAAAGACCCATTGCTTTTGAAAGTCGTCCAATCAAGGGAAAGTTTTTAAGCAAAGCTATTTATGAGAAGGAAATGTTGGCAATACTCCATGCACTTAAGAAATGGCGACCCTACCTAATGGGAAGACACTTCAAGGTAAAAACGGATCATGATAGCCTTAAATACTTTTTAGAACAAAGATTATCCTCTGAAGAGCAACAAAAGTGGGTCACAAAGATGTTGGGTTATGACTTTGAAATCATCTACAAAAAAGGGAAGCAAAATGTGGTGGCAGATGCACTCTCAAGAAAGGATGAGGATGTGGAAGCATTGTTGTGCGCCATTTCTATTATCCAACCAGATTGGATAAACGAAGCAAGGGAGGAATGGAAGAATGATGAAGAAGTGTGGGCACTTATTCGAAAACTACAACAAGATTCCAGTACGTCTGATACATTTAGCTGGCAAAATGATTCGTTATGGTACAAAGATCGCTTATACCTCTGTAAGAATTCCCAGCTAAAACAAAAGATTCTTATGGAATTGCACACTTCTCCCTTAGGAGGGCACTCAGGATTTTTAAAAACTTACCACAGGGTTAAGAAGGAATTTTTTTGGGATGGCCTTAAATCAGATATTCAAAAGTTTGTGGCAGAATGTTTGGTTTGCCAACAAAATAAAGTTGAAACAATTAAGACACCGGGTCTATTACAACCTTTATCCATTCCAAGCCAACGTTGGGAGGAGGTTTCAATGGATTTTATCACAGGTTTACCCAAGTCTGAGGGAAAGAGTGTCATCATGGTGGTAGTTGACAGACTTACCAAGTATGCACACTTTTGTGCATTATCACATCCATTTAAAGCCAGTACAGTTTCTACTGCATTTATGGAAACAATTCAAAAGCTACATGGAAACCCAAAGATTATTGTAAGTGACAGAGATCCCATTTTCACTGGAAATTTTTGGACAGAATTATTTTCTTGTCTTGGTACTCAGTTAGCTCATAGCTCATCTTATCATCCTCAATCTGATGGGCAAACTGAGATAGTAAACAAATGTTTGGAAGGATATCTTCGTTGCTTTGTATCTGATAAACAGACACAATGGGTCAAATGGTTGCCTCTGGCTGAATGGTGGTATAACACTTCCTTCCATACAGCAACAAAAATGACCCCATTTATGGCACTTTATGGGTATCAACCACCATCCATCACATCATATTTAAGAGAAAATTCTAAGGTTCAGGCAGTGGAACATCACATCGAACATCAACAACAAGTCCTCCAACTCTTAAAGGATAACCTCGTGTTGGCACAAAATAGAATGAAACAACAGGCAGATCAACATCGCAGTGAAAGAAGTTTTGATGTAGGTGATTGGGTATTCCTACGGCTACAACCATATAAGCAAATGTCCCTAAAGCAAGCTAAGAAGGATAATAAATTATCACCAAAGTATTATGGTCCGTACAAGGTGTTGCAAAAGATTGGTACTATGGCATACAAATTGGAGCTTCCTGCAGCTTCTCGATTGCACCGAGTTTTCCATGTTTCATGTTTAAAGAAGGTTATAGGCAACAAGCTCCCAGTTCAAACAATATTGCCAGAACTTGACGAGGAAGGAAAAATTATATTGGAATTGGAAGCAGTCACAGAAACAAGAACTCGACAGCTACGAAATCGATCAATTTTAGAGTATCTTATCAAGTGGAAGAACTTATCCGCTGAAGATTCCACATGGGAGGATGAGAATTTCATGTAGAAGTATCCAGAACTACTCAAGAATTGAAGAAAAAACTTTTTTGAAGGAGAGGGGCATGTTGGGTCCCTATAATACTAGTGATTACCCCATTACTATTGTAGTTATACCCCTTATTTATATTGTTGTGCCCCTATTACCCCCATGTTGTTATTTTTGTGCCCCATAGAATCCCTCTATTGTTATTTTTGTGGATTTATATTATTATTGTTAGGTCGGCTGGATTATATTGTGACTCCTTAGACTCATATATATAGAAAGGAGGTTTTGTCATTTGTATCATCCAAGAATTGTTCATTTATGTAATGTAAAGGAGGTTTCCCCCTCGAAGAGGCTGAATTCTAAGGCGTTGATCTATCTTTTCTATCTTTTCTTGAGATGTTTTCATAACATGTTCCTTTGGAAAAGGAACAGCAAAAAAAATGCAAGTGTCGGTCCTTTGGAAAAGGAACAACAAAAACCAAAAGTGTTGTTCCTTTGGAAAAGGAACAACAAAAAAATATAAGTGCCATTCCTTTGGAAAAGGAACAACAAAGTGAAAAAGGAGTGGCACAAAAAGTGTTGTTCCTCCGAAAGAGGAACAACAAAATAAAAGTGTTGTTCCTTTGGAAAAGGAACAATAGAAAAACAAAAGTGCACACAAATGTTGTTCCTTCAGAAAAGGAACAGCAAAAACAACATTGTTGTTCCTTTTGAAAAAGGAACAACAGAAAAATGCAAGTTGTTCTTTTTGAAAGAAAGGAATCAGCAAGATAGTGAAGGTGTTGTTTCTTCTAAAAGGAACAGCAAAAACAATAGAATGGCTGATTCTTCGAAAAGGAACAGCAAAGTGCAAAAGAAAATATATACAGAGAATAATTTATGCTAACAAAGCAAAAGAATTATGTACAAAATGTAAGAACAGTTGAATCACTTTAATGAACTAGAGGTGAGGAAGATTTCTCTTCCTCCACCAAAATTTGCATGTCGAAGTATTCGTGGAGTTGCTAGTAGAAGGATTCCAGAGTAAGTGGTTTGTGGTATAGTCGAACTCGGTGGCCGTTTTCCTTGAAGATATGTCTAGATCCGTCAATGGTGATTAGGGTAAGGGTGCCATTATCATGTACCTTCTGGATTTCATATGGCCCTAGCCAACGAGTCTGAAGCTTCCCAGGAAAATCCTGAAACCTGGAATCGTATAAGAGCACCCAATCTCCTTCGCGGAAGACTTTCTTTTTAATGAGAGTGTCATGCCATTTAGCTCGCTACTGTTGGATCAATGCAGTGTGTTGAAGGGTAGAGAGCCTGATCTCATATAGCTCATTGATCTGTTGTAATCTATTAATCTGTGCCTCGTTTAGATCTAGACCAACTTCTTGTGTTGTTCGCAGTGTTTGGATTTCGAATTCTATGGGAAAAATGGGTTCCTTTCCGAATACCAATTGGTATGGTGAATAGCTAGTAGTGCTTCTCCATGTTGTTTTGTAAGCCCACAAGGCTTCTGGTAATCTTGCAGCCCAATCGCGTCTATGTGACGCAATGGTTTTTGTTAAGATTGCTTCTATTATTTTATTGCTGCTTTCTACTTGACCGTTTGCCTGTGGGTGGTATGGAGTAGTAATTTTATGCTGGATATGATAGTTTTTTAGTGTTGCAACAATCTTGTTACCAGTAAAATGTGGTCCACCATCTGTAATTATATCTCTTGGAAGCCCATATCGCACAAATATATGGAACAAGAACTGTATGACGGAATCCTCTGTAGCTCTCGGCAATGCCTCTGCTTCAACCCATTTGGTGACATATTCTGTTGCTACCAGAATATATGTTTTCTGGTTCGAGGATGGGTTAATTGGACCAACGAAATCGAGTGCCCGTCACTCGAATGGTTCAATAACCAACAATGGATTCAGGGGCATTTCGTCAGACTGACTAGGGTGTCCTGCTCTTTGGCAACTGTCACAAGCTTGAACGAACTTCTTTGCATCTTTGAAGATCATGGGCCAATAATACCCTGTTTGCAGCACCTTATGTCCAGTTCTCCGATCAGTGAAATGTCTACCACATGGTCCGTCGTGACAAGCTTTTAAAATGTCAAAATTTTCATCCTCCCAGACGCATTTGCTGATGTGCATATCTACTCTTGTATGGAACAGGTAGCCCCAAATCCAAGAAAATCGAGCACTTCCCTGGACAATCTATTTTCGTTCATTGGAGGTCAGATGTTTCGGTAATTTTCCTACTGCTAAGTAATTCGTAACATCAGCATACCAGGGTGTTTCAACAGTGACAACAAACAGATGCTCATCTAGAAATTGATCTTCAACTACTGCTGCATCCATAGGTTTGGGCATCCGCGAGAGAAAGTCAGCTATAGGATTTTCTTTTCCAAGTCGGTCCTTGATTGTGATATCAAATTCCTGCAATAAAATCAGCCATCTGGTTATTCTACCATTTGTGATTGGTTTATTTGCTAAATATTTTATGGCAGAGTGATCTGTATACAAGATAATAGGATATCCAGTAATGTAATGCCTAAACTTATTGACAACATGTATTACAGCTAGAAATTCCTTTTCAGTAACAGTATAATTCAATTCAGCAGGGGATAAATTCTTGCTAATATAATAAATTGCATATGGTTTTTTATCTTCTTCCTGCCCAAGGACTGCTCCAATAGCTGTATCTGAGGCATCTGATGAAATTTGAAATGGCAGGTCCCAATTTGGACCTCTAAGGACTAGGGCCGTTGACACAAGCCTCTTCAGATCTTGGAAAGCACGGTCACATTTTTCTATCCAAAGAAAGTCAACATTACCTGTCAATGTGTATGTAGGTGCAGCAATATGTGAAAAATGTTCTATAAATCTTCTATAGTAACCAGAAAATCCAAGAAAACTGCGTACCTCTGTTTGAGTGGTGAGAGTGGGAATTAGCAAAATTATTTGAATTTTGGTTGGGTCTACCTGTATGCTAGCTGTTGAGATATAATGGCCTAGAATAAGTCCTTCAATCATCATCATATAGCATTTTTCATGGCTCAAACAGAGCCTAGTGGCAATGCAGCGCTGCAGAACTTTTTCCAGTGTGTCCAATGCTGGGTCAAAATTGTCTTCATATGGTGTAAAATCATCCATGTATACTTCGAGTCCTTCATTTATTAAATCTAGAAAAATGTTGAGGATAGCCCTTTGAAATGTGGTAGGAGCATTACATAAGCCAAAAGGTAGAACTTTGTAGGCAAATGTTCCCCAAGGACAAGTAAAAGTGGTTTTGTCTTGGTCTTCAGGGGCAATCTGAATCTGATTGTATCCACTGAAGCCATCTAAGAAAGAAAATAATTTCTTTCCTGCCAGAGTGTCTAATACTTGGTCAATAAATGGAAGGGAAAAGTGGTCTTTTTGTGTTGCTTTATTCAGTTCTCTATAATCTACACAAATCCTCCACTTCCCATTCTTCTTTGATACCACAACAAGTGGAGAGACCCATTTACTATCGGAGATAGGGTAGATGAAGTTCACATCTAAAAGTTTTTGAAGTTCAGCTTTTACAATGTCTTTTAGATGAGGATTAAGTCTCCTTTGTGGTTGGCGAATAGGTCTCACATATTTTTCTATGTAAATGTGGTGTGTACATAACTGGGGATCAATTCCTTTCATATCAGGATAGTCCCATGCAAATGCTTCTTTTTATTTCCTCAGTAGTTGGATGAGATTCTCTTCTTGTTCGGAAGTCAAGTTGGCATTAATGTTTAAAGTCTTTCCTGGGTCAATTTTACTATTTGAGACAGAGGTAGTAGGTATTGTTTGATCGTGTGTATCTTTAAGAGGATCTTCTTCTAATTAATTATCAAATGCTTCTTCTATCATGTGACATTGTATGTGGGATCTGAGTTCAGTTTGGCTAATAAAATTGTTAATGGCATCGTCTTCTATTTGGTCTTTGAAATCGAGGGCCTCTTCTATGGTTAATGGAGATCTAATATTTTCGGTGAGGTATGATACAGAATGCTTATTAGTTTTTATTATTGTGACACATGGCTGTGCTGGGGGATTTAAAGCTAGATTGTTGATATTTTCCCCCCTAGTTATGGTCATACTGCGTTGTCGACAGCCAATATAAGCATCGGTAGTTGCAAGCCAAGGTCTGCCTAAAATCAATGGATGTCCATCAAGTCGGTTTTTGGGTTTTATTATCAGAAAATTGGCCAGATACTCCCAGGAGTCAATGGATACCATGACATCATGTAGTGTGCCTTCTAGCTGAACCACAGATTAGTCAGCCAGTTCTAGTAAAGTGGAGGTCGGTTCTACTAATGTAATGCCCAGTTTTTGGTAAGTGGTGGTTGTTAAGATATTAATTGCAGCTCCTAGATCAACTAAGGCATTTGAGAAGGTTTGTCCATTGATTTGTACGGTTACTATTGGATTTCCTGGGTCTTCGTATTTAACGGTTGTTTCTTTCTCTGATAATAAGTCGGATAGAGTGCCAACTACTTGGACTTTTGGGTTGTTTGTTATTTTCCTGCTTGGTTTCTTTATACATAGCTCTTTGATAGTCTTTGCATATATTGGAATGTCTTGAATGGCTTGGAGGAGTGGTTATGTACAAATTTTGTAGTTCTCCCAGAATGTCAAAATCAAGGTATTGTATAGGTCGAGGTATAATTAAGCATTCTGGGAATGGGGGAGAGGATGTGGTTGTTGGATCATGAATTTGTTGTTTGATCACGTCCTCTTCTTGTGGCCATTGTTCCATAGGTAACTGATTTTCAACTTGAGCTGTTTTATCTCCCTCTGTTTCGATGATACGCCTAGATCTTAATTGAAGGTCATTACACTCCCTTAGATTGGTTCCTATCTCTGGTGTCTCAATTATTTGAATGGATTGGACCGGTCTATTATTTGGATTGGGGTTGGGTTGGGCTGGGAGTTGTGGTCTTAAGTTAGGTTGGGGGTTTTGTTGTAATGCTGGCAGTGTAGGTTGAGGGAGCAGGATGGTTCCTACTAGTTGATTCATCGATCTTTGCCAGTTTGTCTGCCAAGCTTGACTCTGTGAAGTAGGAGGGGTCCATTGTGCTGGATATGCATTGTTTTGCCAATATGGTGGGGTATAGGGAAAATTTGGCCAATTGGGTTGGCTTGCTTGATTCGGCCATGGAGATGATGAAGGAAATGATTGTTGTGACCAATTCGGGAAGGGAGGTTGATTTTGCCACATTGTATTATATTGTTGAGCATGATATTGTGGAGGCTGAAAAGAAGAAACTAGGTCTGAAAACATACCTGATTTTCGTGGCTGCCATTAACGGCGCTGATTAAGTAGATAAACTGATTATATCTCTTCTTCTGCCTCCTTGTATACTGCTTTCAATCTAGGAAGTGAGGGACAGCTCTCTGTGGAGTGGTCTTTTGTACAAATGGCGCAAACTTGGACTACATCTAATGGACACTCCTTATGGTTGTGTTTCTTTCTACATCTAGGACAGAAGATTGCCAAATTTTGTTCTGCTTCTGCTTGCTTTTTTTTGGCCTGCATAATATCAAGTTGTGTTGTCAGTGTCCCCAATATGTCAATTTTAAAATTTTCTAATAAATTTCCAATTTCTACACGAGTTACTCCTTCTGCCGAAGTTCTGTTATCTCTTGCAAACCGATCATGTTCTGCTGGTTTTAGTCTTGTGCTGCCTCTCGAGCTCCTGATACATAGATTAATAATGTCAACAAAATTTTCCTGATAAATATCTCCTTTTCCCATAATATTTAATGTTTCAATCCATTGTTCCTTCATTCCCCTAATTAATGTTGTTTTTAATACATTATCAGGTAAGGGTAATGATGCATAAGGAGATCTTTGAAGATTATACTAGAAATGTTCAACATATTCTTCTAATGTTTCATTTGGTCTAGCTACCATCTGAAATATTTCATCTTTTAACTCTCTAGACCTGCAATAGTCCTGATATTTTTTTAGAAAAGACTCTTTCATTTGGTCCCAGTTATTTATAACACCACCACCTAATCCCATAAACCATCTTAGAGTAGCCCCTTTTAATGTGGAGGGAAATAATTTCAGTTTGTGGGGGTCGATGGCATAGTTATATCCTCTACATAGCACGTCAAATTCAAATAAAAATGCATCTGGATCTTTTGATGTAAGGCCATGGAATGTATGGATATGCTGGAAAGGAATTTCTTTCATAGGTGCATTAGCTGTAGTATCCACAATGGGGTATTGCAGTGTAGAGGTTTGGGTGTTTGGCTGGTTCTGGGCCATTTGGTCAAATATATGCCAATAACCTTATGGGATGTCTAGGAGGGTATTCCTAGGTTATCAAGGGGAAATGGTTCTAATGGGAATGGCCTTAACATCACTTCCTTTATCTGGGATGATGAGAGTATATAATGTCTAAGAGGGTTCAGGTTCTCAAGTTTCTTCAACTTCGTTATAAATGATTTTTGTAGGACTTCCCTTATCTGGGCTACTCAATGGCTGTATTACCCCAAGAGGAGATTTTGGTTCTTTAGTTTCTCCTGTTTCTCCTCTTCCTTCACATAGATTGCTAAGGTTCCCTTCTTGCAATGATTTTGGGCTAGAATTTTCAATTTCTTAAAAATATTGCTCTTCAGTTTGACTATGCACCTCAGCAAAGGCTACAGGTGGTGATCCTGTGGCCTGAAGGGAACTAGTAGGCTATCTAGAAGTAACTTTTCTAGGTCCTACTGAAGGATGAGATTTTTCTTTTTTAAGGATTTCTTCTATAAAGGTCGATCGGCCAAGGGTCAGCGGCCCCTTAACTTTATCGGGCTTGGGTAGAGGTTTGGGATTTTTTTCAGGCTTTTTCTACTTATTCATGCACTCAAATCAACTGCTAAGTTCTACCCAAACAAAATAGAAACAAATCTACAGGAAAGCAGGTAGAGGAGTAGGGCTATTACATACTCCACACGCAGGTTCTTACCTTTCGTTTTTAAAACCCAATTCTTTCCTAACAGGTTCTTACACTACTCTGAAAAAGAAACAAATGGCTACACTCTTCCCCGGCAACGGCGCCAAAATGTCGAGTCGTAAAAAGGGTCTTTTTCACCTCTATTTACCCCACATTAACTTATCAATCCAGGAACGATTTGTTATCTCAAAGAGTGTACTCAGTTTGAGGTGGTCATTTGTCAGAGTAATGCTAGTAGTATAGTGCTCAAAATACAAGAGTAAACGGATGCTTAAAACAAGATCTACTTATAGCAAAACACTTTAAGACTTAAATCATTCATTTAGAAAACTAAGTAAATTATCAGTCAAGGGTATAGTAACAATAACTCATCCCTCTGTAAACTGATGTAACTGAAGATAATCAAGGAATAGATCATCAACCTGGGAACTAGACAACAAATGTCAATGCTCACTACAGTTTTAGATCGTTCAAAGCAATGAAAACACAAATAATAGGAAATGGAACAGCAACTAGGAAATGGAACAACAACTAGTTCTTATAAACAGTGAAACCTTATTCTAAGGAGATAAAGGCAGCAATCGTATCCTACAGAAATCAGATAGCAATCCTTACTCTAAGAATAAATCAGACAACAAATGGAAATAGAACGGCAACTGATTAGCAATGAAATATAGAACAACACTTAGAGCCAATTGTGAATGTACAGTAAACCGAAATAAATAACACACATAGCACACCTTGATATTGAGAGAAACAGTAATCTCACTCCGATACCACAAATATTAATCTCAGTTACAAAGAATAACGATTGCAATTCGTAATGGAACATCAATGTCAATTGAACAAAAATCGTGGTTAAGTATAAACCATAGATGAATACAGTAATACCAACTTAAGAATGTTACAGCCCGGTTACTTTGTAATTGAATAGCAATAGCATTCTGTAAGGAATAGTAATGTTACATCAATGATTAAAAGAACAACAATGCATTACAAGGTCAGAATGAACAATACGACATTCCTGTCACAGAGAATGATATTGTAAATATAACAGAGCCGTGATGTAAAATAACAAAACACATCAGATTACCGAACAAAGCTGATAATGAAAACCACGCACGAATTAAAGATAATGGTACAGGAGCAAGTGTTCCACCAGGGCCGGGCCCTTAGCCTCCAAGGATACACCACTTGAGATTATTCCAAGATCAAAGATGGAACAACAACCAGATTTATATTAAAGCATCCAAGCAGAGTTACAGTGGATCACTTCTCAACAAGAGTCAATGATCAAAGTTTTAAATACAAAGAGAAATTACATAAGAATAACAACCGGTCTCCCCGGGCTAGCAGTGCTGCCCCTTTTTATAACAGCTGAGCGGAGATATCAATGATGAAAAAATAGTTAAGATTGTGATCCCTCAGGATCAAAGGATCTTGAGGGATTCACCAAACTGTTAGTTCCAGTTATCCCTTTGTTCTCTTACGCTAATTCGATATCTCCTTTTCCTTTCCTTGGCTGATAAGCTTCAATTTGGATCGCCTTATCTGCATATGGTTTCCTTCCATAGGGACAACAGTTAACTCTACCCTGTCTTTTTCTTTGGGATGGAAATCTTTTGTTTTTCCCCTTTTCTGCATAAAAAAATGGAAATTATTAGTTGTTTTGCATTACATACAAATCTCATAGACTTTTCCATAATTTCTTATTATTTACCTAGTTCATGATGCAAAGGGATTATGAGTTTTTAAAGAAAAGATGACAAAATAATCAATAAAACATACCTTCTTCAATACTCCATAGTGGAGAAGTTGAAGTTGAATACAAAGAAAGATACAACACCTTACAAGGTGTCATGGCTTCAGAAGGGATATCAGTTGGTATTGAAAGAGAAATGTGAAGTGGAGTTGTAGTTGGGGAAATACAGAGACAAAATCCTGTGCGACGTGATGCCTATGGATGTGTGTCATATATTGTTGGGTAGACCTTGGCAATATGACAGAGGAGCTATGCATGATGGAAAGAAGAACCCATACAAATTTAGCAAAGATGGTGTCAATCATACATTTCTGCCAATAGAAGAAGAGGATACATCAAAGAAACCTAATCCAAAGACCCTTTTGCTGAGTGGAAAGGAGTACTTGCAGCAAATGGAAGAAGATGACATAAGTTTCGCATTGGTTTGCAAAACCAAGTTAATAATTACTTCCACAAATTTTTTTGATTTACCAATTGAAATTCAAGAGATGCTGGATAGTTATTGTGATATCATTGTAGATGATTTGCCTGATGAATTACCACCCATTAGAAAAATCAGTCATCACGTAGATTTGATTCTAGGAGCAAATCTACCTAATAAAGCAACTTACAGGATGACTCCCATAGAGAACGAAGAGATCAAGAAATAGGTTCATGAACTATTAAACAAGGGGCTAATTAGAGAGAGTTTGAGTCCTTGTGCAGTACCAACAGTGTTGAGCCTAAAGAAAGATGGAGGCTGGAGAATGTGCACTAATTCAAGAGAAATCAGTAAGATAATAATCAGGTACAGATTTCCTTTACCTAGAATCGAAGATTTGATGGATTGTTTGAGTGGAGCTAGATATTTTACAAAGTTAGATTTAAAAAGTGGTTATCATCAAATCAGAATTAGAGAGGGAGATGAGTGGAAAACTGCTTTTAAGACAATGAAGGACTGTATGGATGGATGGTAATGCCTTTTGGATTATCGAATGCCCCTAGTACATTTATGAGGCTCATGAATGAAGTTTTGAGATAATTTATTGGCAAATTCGTAATAATATATCTGGATGATATATTAGTTTACAGTAGATCAAAAGAGGAACATGTGAGACATCTTAATTATGTCTTACAGAGGCTACAACAAGAGAAGTTACTATTAAAGTTAAATAAATGTTCATTCATGAAGGAGGAGTTGGTGCATTTGGGCTTTGTTGTTTCTGTTGCGGGGTTAAAGATGGATCCAGAGAAGATCAAGGCTATCATGGAGTGGCCTTCGCCAAAAGGTGTCTTTGAGGTAAGAAGTTTTCAGGATCTTGCTAGTTTTTACAAGAAATTCATAAGAAATTTTAGTAAGATCAATGCTTAAATTATTGACACAATAAACAAGGACATACAACCATTTAAATGGACTACTGAAGTAGAAAATAACTTCCAGCTATTAAAGAGAAAGATTACTGAGAAGCCTATTTTGATTTTTCCTTATTTTAATAAACCTTTTCAAGTGAAGTGTGATGCTAGTAGAGAAGCCATTGGTGCTATTTTGAGTCAATAGGATAGGCCTATAGCTTATTTTAGTGAAAAGTTGAATGAGTCAAAGAAGAAATATTCTTCTTATGATAAGGATTTATATGCAGTGGTGCAGTCTTTGAAGAAGTGGAGACATTACTTGATGTCCAAGGAGTTCATACTATATTCAGATAACCATGCATTACAGTATATTATGCAATAGTTAAATCTTAACCAGAAGCATGCAAAATGGGTATAATACCTTCAAAGTTTTAATTTTGTGTTAAAACATATAACTAGTAAATCAAACAAAGTAGGTGATGCCTTAAGTAGAAAAAGCATTTTAGTTCAAGAAAGTCAAATTCAAGTGTTGGATTTTGATTTTCTTAAGGAGTTATATGAGAAAGATCTAGATTTTAAAGAGGCATTTGAATCTTGTAGAAATCCTATTATGTTAGACAGAAGCAAGTGGCTGGATTATTTCCTACAAGAGGGACTAGTGTTTAAAAGAAATTAGTTATGCATACCAAATTGTTCTATGAGAGAAAATTTGATCAAGGAGAAACATAGTGGTGGACTGGGAGGACATTTTGGTGCAGACAAGACTTATGAGCAGCTGAACTGGTTTATTTTTGGCCAAAGATGAGAGCTAAAGTGGAAAAGTATTGTGAAAAATTGTGAAGTCTATCAGTATGCAAAGGGAAGGAGCCAAAACATAGGTTTGTATGTTCCATTACCTATTCCAGGTAGGCCTTAAGACATGGTAAGTATGGACTTTATTTTGGGTTTACCGAAAACTCAAAGGGGACATGATTCAATTTATGTAGTACTTGACAGATTTTCAAAAATGGCACATTTTATTCCATGTTATAAAACCAGTGATGCTACTCACATTGCTAATCTATTTTTTAAGGAGATTGTAAGATTACATGGGTTACCTAAGAGCATTGTTTTAGACAGAGACACCAGATTTGTTAGACATTTCTGGAGGACATTGTGGAAGAAGCTTGGAACTAAACTAAGTTTCAGTTCTGCTTATCATCCTCAGGCTAATGGATAGTTTGAAGTTGTAAATAGAAGCTTGGGTAATCTTCTGAGAATTCTTGCAGGTGAACATCCAAAACAGTGGGATCAAGTCTTGGCACAGGAAGAGTATGCTTATAATGATTCTCCTAATAGGAGTACAAGGCAGAGTCCATTATGTATAGTTTATGGGATGCACCCAAGAGGAGTGTCTGAATTGAGAGACATGGGAAAAGCTGAAATGAGAAGTGCTAAAGGAGAATATTTTGCTACAGAAGCTCAAGCAATACATGAACAGGTAAAACAACAATTATAGGACAGCAACATAAAATACAAGAGTAGAGCATATTTGCAGAAGAGATAAGTTAATTTTGAAGTTGAAGATTTGGTTTTAGCACACCTGAGGAAGGAAATATTTAAAAAAAAAGGGAGTATAACAAGTTAAAGTTTAAGAAAATTGGACCATGCAAAGTCTTGAGGAAATTTTCTGCAAATGCATATGAAATTGAATTACCCCTTGATATTGGAATATCTCCAATTTTCAATGTTGCTGATTTGTATAGGTATGAAAGTGAAAATGTAGATGACACAACTGAGAATCAAGAAGAACGAGAGATTGATTGGGTAAAACAGTTACCTATAGCAAAGGAATTGAAGCCAGAGAGTATTTTGGACAAGGAATTGTTGAAGAAGACAAGAGGACAGGAGTGTTTTCAACATTTGGTCAAATGGAAGGATCAACTAATTCCTGAAGCTACTTGGATGACAGATGCCATGCTACAGAAGTTGGGCAGTTCTGTAGAAGAGCTCATGGACAGGAGCCCAAGAAGAGTTTTGTCCTTAGGAGTCTGATGCAAGAGCATGAGGCTTGAAGATAAAAGGATTTGAATTTATTCCAAAAATACAAAAAAAAAAGTCTACAAGCAAAGGAGTGGGATCCTTTAGCTGTCAATTTACAAAGTTTTCTAGATAGGATTTGAGCTAGGATTTAGGGATTGAGTGATTTTATAATTAACTCAAGCTGTTTAGATTCAGTTGAGATTCTCAAGGAGAATATCAACCAGATTAGATATTGTCTAAGATTAGGCAGATTCAACCCATGGATTAAGAATCTAATTGTTAGAATGAAATGGTATTTATGTATGTTTTGAATGATTGTAAAGGGATTTTGACTGATTTGTCTTGATCAGGCTGTATAATATTAAGTTACAGAAATTGTATCTCTGTGTATTTGTGTATAATTGCTCAATCCCAAAGGCGATGTATTCCTTCGAAATATCTCCGAGTTCTGTTGATTTACAGTTTGGATTTTGAATTAGAGTATGCAAAATCTGTATTGTATCGCACAATCTTGTGTTTTCCGTGTTTTGAAATAATTTGGTTTTGTTCTAAAAGCATCGGAGAATATGGTTTGAGACAAGTTAAATGTAGCGGAGGTGTTAAGTTTGGCAGAACAGAGAAAAGAAACCCTGACAAAATCATGTAAAACCAAAGGTGTCTAAAACCGTCCGATCTACAGATCAATAGATCTAATAGTCATCGCACGTCAATAAGCTCATGCATTAGTCAAGGAAGAAAAGGGTTTTACCAGTGTACCTGTTTACTGGGTGGAGAAAAAGTGGTAAGCTTTCTTTTGAAATTCTAAGCGATTCTATTTATCGACCGACACGTATCACTCAGTAGAGAGAGAAAACCACTTTATCGGGTGGGTAAACATCGCACAAGATCTTCATCCGATATCGTTGTTAACCATCGGATCAAGTGTGCTTTGATCAATGGTGGAGGATCGCCGATTAGTTTTGTTGATCAGGTGAACCCACAACAGTCGGATTGAAAGGTAAGATCAACATTAGAGAGCTAGTGCGATAATGTTGTGGGAAAAAGCAGATGCAATAATGAATTAGCCAAAAGTTTGAATTCCTTTTGATTCCGTGGCAATTGAAAGGTTGTCATATTGTGGCTAAATTAAGTAGTTATGCTAATTTAGAAAAATAGACAAGTTTGGAGGTAGATGACTGATAGTCCAAAGGAAATCCAAGAAGAAGTTCCACCTGAACTTGTAGAAATAGTTTTTGGATTTGAACGATTATCCATTACACCTACACCCAAAGCACCACCTACTCTCATGTGTTGCATTATTTTGTGGGATTTTCCAACGTGTTCATTAAATAAAAAGTGATAAGAAAACTTGGAAAGTTGTTATATCTTAATATGTTCTTTATTCATGAATGTCATAATCATGTCTTTTCTAAGATTTTTCTAAAAATATTTATGTAAGGATTTTCCATAAACTTTACTAATGTGTTTAAACGGATAATTAGTTTGAATGGTTAGTGTAGGTTATGTCACTTCTCATTCATTTTAATGAGAAATCCAAATCTATATTGTTTTCACATTGTTGGCAAAAAGGAAAACGAAACAAGAGTTTCTTATTCCAAATTGGTTAGAATGGTTTTGGCTATGGCCTATCATGGCAATTAGGTTGTGCAAGTGCTATGGATTTTGGGTTTGAGAACAACCCAATATGGCATCATTTGTAGGTGTTCAGAGTCTTTCCACATCATTCATCTCATGAAGACATTTTGATGAATTCCTTGTAATCTTTATTGTTGATTTCTGGTAGCATCGGATGTGCTATAAGCCTCAAAAATTTTAGGGAGTCTAGGACACATGTATTCTAGAATACCCACAAAAAGTTTTGGGAAATTCCACCCAAGGGCAGTTTTATTAAAATAATTAATCATTTTTAATGGATGCCTAAGTATAAACTTAGGAAATTAAAATAATTAAAGGGTATTAATTAAACTGAGGGTGAAACTTCTAGAAGAAGATGAGGATCAAGTCCAAATGATCTGAGCCATTGATTAGAATCTAATATGGGCCATTGATTGATCAATGAGTGGATTATAAGAATGAATTTGATGGGCATTTGGAAAATGAACCTGGCAGATACTCAGTTGCTCGAGCAGATTGATTTTCTCACTGGCTGAAGTTCGGCAAGAGAAAATCGAATCAAAGGGAGAGCTGCAAGTTGGAGAAAGAGGGCATAAGAAATAATTGAAAGTGCAGGAAGCAGAGAGAAGACGCGGAGTAGAGGAGGGACAATGCAGAGGTAGTGACATAGGGACTATGCAAAAGGTGACACAGTGAGGATAGCAGGTCCTCTCCAAAGTTAGAATTTCTCTATGAAGCATGAGAAAATTGTCTGTAAAATTTCTCAAATAAGTTCTTCTTCCATTCTGTTGGTTGTATCTTGTACATGAGATTTTGTTGAAGATCAATAAAGGAACTCTCATATGTTTCATTGGTTTTCCCACATTCGGTTTTTTAGGGGAAAATTGTCCAAAATTAACTGTTTCATTTTGATTGTACTCGTGCTAGTATTTTTCCTTGCATTTACTTTCCGCAGTATTTGAATTGTGAAAGTTGTAGTAGAATTTATTTAGATATTTTCTGTAGAAACAATGTGAATAACTTATTTATGAATTAATAAGTAGAATAAATAATATCAGTCACTACAGTTGGATTTCTATTTAGAAATTTTCACATTTATTTCCTTTTGTTTCTAGTAAGAAGTATGTAATAGAGAAACTTGTTGATGGGAAGGTGATTTCCTGGAAGAAAGGTCTCATTGATAATGCTTGGTATTGATGGCCCTAGGTATTTTAGCAATAATTCTACAAGTCCCAAGGTCTCAGCTTTAATTATCAACCTAGGATTCATACAAACTTAAAAGGGATTGGAATTGTATATGCACTAGGCACTATCTTTTTCCTGTTTCAATTCTTATACTAGTGGGATGGTGGAGGTTAGTTGAACATAAACATGGTTAAGTTGTTGGAATAAGATATGCTATAGGAAAGTAGATTTTTATAAATAACTTGTAGAAAATGAAATGACACAAACACCTATGATATTTGCATCAAATGAAAAGCACCCATGCTAGAAATAAAGGATTGAAAATCTAAAACTTAAATTGTAGAAAACACCACTCAAAAAACAATTTGATGCAATCATCTATTAGAAATTTTGTGAGGTATCTATGCTTCTAAATTCCACCATCAACATCCCATGCATGTTTTAATACATATAGGACTTTTAACCAATCATTTATTGTTGAATTGGGTGAGAGAGGTGCACTATAGGTGGGCTGCTACATGATTCTCTATTTTGCTACAAGAAGAGTCTAGTGAGCCTGCAAAACAATTAGAGTGAAAACCTAAGATGAATGAAGGAGGTAGTAATCATGGAGGATGATGTCATTCAACTAGTAAAGTCTTGGGAAAACTTAATGCTAGTTGTATCATTTAAAAAACAAGTTATGTTTGTTCCTATAGCCATAAAATCAATTGTACAACAAACCAATAAATTGAAAAATGTATAACAACAAAAGGAATGTAATGGGAAAAGACTTAGAAATGTATTAATAAGTGATATGATCTATCAAAAATACTAAAAACTTACATAAATTACTTACAATGAAGAATTTCTTAAGAAATAACCTACTTAATCATGCACAAAACCATTAGATTGTAGTTTCTAGAAATGCTAATGTTAGAAGCTAAACAAGACAAATGCAAAGCATAACATGAATAGATGTAAAAGAGGGATTTGAAGCTCCCATGGTGGGCCCAACCCAAGTATGCTTAAAGTACTTAAATAAGGATCAAGATAAGAGCTAGAATAAGGCACTACATTAATTAACTGAAAATACATTCTTGCATTATAAGACTACAAAACTTGCTTGGGAATTAAAAAAATCCTAATATTTCTTCTTTACTTGCCATTTTACTCTGTCACTAGGCTAATTTGAGCATCTTGTTCATACATCAAGTAGGGAGAAACCTCCTAGAGAGGAGGATGAATTTTCCCTCCAAAAATCCTAAAAAGTGGAATCTTATCCCATATTTAACTTGCAACAATAGGAGGATGAATTAAATACCTCGAGCCAGCTGAGTTTAAGTCTTCATACTGCAAGGAGTAGGCACCTAAATTCTCTCCAGTGTTGGATTCCTCATAATCTAATCAATATCTTTATAAATCATGCACAATAAACATGTTAAGGCACATGCGTATGAAAACCGCATTGAATTCTTTAGGAACTCATTAAACTAGGAAAATATAAAATTAAGTGTCAAATGTGGGTTCAAACATCATTTTATGTGCTTAGGAGTGGAATGATGGGCCTTATAATTTACTTCTCCAAATCCACATAGGCACAATTTTTTCATCAATGAATCTATGTGGAGATGGGGAGGCTACAATCTTCTTATCTCTTACCTCCATTAGTGAATAATTTGAAGGTAAATCATACCCCCCTATAGGAATCGTTGCTCACCCTTGAGTAACTCAATATTCTTCTTTTATTTTATGTTGTTCATTCAACTCTTGATTATATTCTTGACGTCCTAGGCTGAGCAAGTTGTGGTTGCCCCTACTAGGTAGAATCCCACATTTTCCTCTATATCTTTCAACACTCAAGATTCTTCTTCTTGGCTTTGGTGTTTTTATAGCCCTAGTAGTAAAGGGGGATTGAACTTGAGTCCTATCCACTAAACCCCAAGACTCTAGATGATTCTTTTATATATATAGGGGTTCTTACTAGTGCTACTTGCAATCTATTAAGAGAATGATACTCCCTTATATCCATGAGTGAGGAAAGCCTTACCATATTTTTTAGAAAGCTTGTGAACTTTCTTCTCCCATTAGTCTGAAAGTATCCTCAAAATGTAGGATAACTTATACCTATATTATCTTCCATATATCTTCTATCTCGGTATCCTCTAGAAGAATGGCATGGGATATTGTAAGTATTGAGGGGGACAAGTGTTCTAGTCTAATCCATAATGGCTCCTTCAATTCTTGAACCAATTTCCTTTTTACTTATTCTTCTATAATCTCTTCGTGTGTTAACCAAGATGATAGTTCCAATAGTTATGCATCCCCTGGGTACGGATTGGGGTCCCATATCAACATATTGGTGAGTAAAATGTTATATATATATATATATATATATATATATATATATAAAACTCAACTAGATTTTCCTTATCCTCCATGCTACATTCTAGGCATAATTCTATGAAGTGTTTGGTTTCTGGCAATTGTATTGTTCCTCTTAGAGTTATCTAGTTAATATGAAGCTACACAACTATTCTTTTACGAACAATGAGTATGTCTTAGAAGGTTTCCTATAGTTGAAAACTTTCCAAGAAAGTTGTTCCATGGTTCCTACATATATCTCCATTTTTGTCATTAGAGCATCATTTTCCTTTAATGAATCTTGTGTCTATTGTAATTGATTTCCTAGGTGTTGATTTTCTCATTCAAGTCACTTTCTTCTATTAACATCTTCCATTATTAATAGGGTCATTTACTCCCTCATATTTTTGAATCCATATTCCATATTAGGAAGAGCAACCACACTTTTATCCTATGAAATCCTCTTCTCTCTATGTGTTTCTACTTTGACTTTCACTACCTATTGATGATGTTGTAAGTCCACCAACACAAGTTTCTCCCCAATTTGAAGTCCCAACTAGAACTCACACCATTTGGAGTATGAGCCTCATCCGGGTAATAGGCCGGGTATAAACAACATAAGAGACTATGCACATATCCTTTGAAAAAAGCAAGTATGTTGACATTGTGAAGCATACAATTGAGATGTATATGAGGTACATTCACAGACGGAAGAGAGAAAGTGAACCTTTAGAAGAAAAGTAATAGTATTATCCTAATAAAGATGCATGGGAGCATAGAAAGAATCATTAATTAACCTACAAAATAGTCCACAAGATAACAACAATCATAAAAGAAAGTAACAATGCACATTCAACAAGATGTACACCAAAGCCAATGAAATAGTTCAGTACATTTGAACACAAAAATATACCATAAACATTAAAATAATAATATTATGGCATTCAAAATACATGCGTAAAAGTGCGCTGACTCGAATAGCTTTAAACATTAAGTGCAAGTTACAATATACACAATTACAATGGTGCAACACTATCCCCAATAGTGGAACATTAAGTCACTACTTGCTCCTCCAAAGAATGATATTCTCTCCTATGCCAAGGTAGAGAAGCCAAAGTGAAAAATCATTTTCTTGAGTTATGTGGGTTTATTTATAACAAATGGGGTGACTCTTCATCTGCCATGTGACTCTTGAACTCCCTCATGACTCTTGAGCTTCTATGTAACCTTTAAGCTCCTACATGACTCTAGGAATTCCTAGTGATTGTTCATGTTCCATGCATGACCCTTATACTTCGACACATTTTAAATTTTCTCATTTTTTTAATTACATAATTACATTTCACCAATAATGTAAAAATACATGGACAACATGAGAATTTTGTGATGATGCTTTGAGAAGCCAGTATTTGGCGACTGTAACATGAGACTTCATTGTAGTGTATCAATTCCAAGTTCTTATATTTGTTGTTATGTCTTCAATCCTTCATGATACATCTTGATTGTACTTCATATTCACCCTCCAAAGGGTCCGGATAATTGTTGGAGCCATCTAAGTAAACATGAGTTTCCATCTCTCTGTCTTGGTCCCAGACTCTTCTACTCATGCATGATAACACTTTTGTGTCTTTTCTCCACAAGTTTTCTTCTTGTAACCTATTCTTTAAAAAATCCTTGATCTTCATCATACCATGTTAGGATGATAATATCTACAAATGAATCTCACTCATGAAAAGAAAACATCAGTCCCAAAACCACATATTCTATCTTGTACAAATGCTAATTGTGGTGGGACATTACACAAGGACTCAGAGAAGAGCCGGGGGATGTGTAGTGCATAGATTCAGGAGGTAGGGAGTGGATGCTTGGTTCATTGTGATTGTGAAATGCATAGTGGCAAGGGAGAGGCAAGTCATGGATTATGCATTGGGCAAGTCCAGGAGGCAAGGAGAGTGAGCTTAGGCACTATGACTATGCAATGCCCAATGCTTGAGGGAGAGGATCCATGTATTGTGCATTTGAGCACAACAAGATCTCATAGATGGCTATATTTTCTGCTTAGATTATGTAATTCACAATGAGGGCAAGGCTATCCAAGCCATTGCAAAAAGAGCAAGTGTAGGAGACAAAAGAGGCAATTTTGGGCATTGTAACCGCACAATGCACAATAGCTAAGAAGGTATCTCTTGGGATTGCAAAATTGAGCACTGCAAGGGTTCAGAGATGACTCTTCTTTCTAATGATACTATCCAATGTGAAATATAAGGCAAGATGGATCAAGGATTGCACAATGGGTAAGTGTAAGAAACAAGGTTGGGGGTTTGTACTCTGAGGTTGCTTAATTCACAGTTGGAGGAGGTTTTCCTCAAGATGGGCACAATGCACAGGTCCAAGAGTTAAGGGTATCCTCACTAAGGCTTATAAGTGTGCATTGCACTCATCACTTGACTAGAAGGTTGAGTGTGCTCGTGACTTGTGCAAGATGTGAGGACAAAGAAAGAACCCAAAATTGACTAAGTGTGGGATCATTGCCACAAGAGAGTAAGAGTATATAACAGGTCTCGAACATGATCACACACTCATATACACCCAAGCACATGACAAGAATACACAGAGTACCCAAAACCAACAAGTGTACAATTCAACGATAGTAAAACAATACTTATCTCCAAGTGCGACACTTAAGATGTACCTTTACAACACAAGTGTCAACTGTAACCAATAGGTGCACTATCCCATAAGAACGTATCCAACTCATGTTCTAATGATAAATAAAATTAACTAGTGCATTGGAGCTGCCTCTAGAAGGTGTGCCCAGGTGCTCTTAAGATGTGTGAAAATAAGCGAAGGCGACACATGCAAGAGTGAAAGTGACACATATAAACAAAACAAAAACACAAGCGATGCATATAAGAATGAAAGCAGACAAAAGAGACACTTGAAAAATAGAGAGAAAGAAAAAACAAAACATGTAGGACTAAAAGAAAGAAAAATCAACACTTGCAAAAGAAAAAGTGATAGTTGAGAAAATCATAGAGAAGATGTGGCATTTGCAACCACGAGTGAGAGAATTATCGTTATACTCCAACAATGTGTAGAGCTAGAAAGAAAAATATGAATACAAAGATGACCTCTAGAATGGACTCTTTATACAGGGAGAACAGACATGAAATTAGGGTTAATATTGGTGAGTACACTCTCACTTTCAACAAAGAGTGTACAATTGTTATCTACAGAGGATTCCCTCACACTGTCACTGACCATATGGATTGTGCATTCTTTGTCTCTAGGAATTTCGTAAGCACTAACATCAAGGACTGCATAGGAATTGTCCACAAGGATTGTGCAAGCACTATCATCAAGGATTGTAGAGTCACCATCTCTAGGAATTGTGTAGTCACTATCATTAGGAATTGTGCAATCACTGTCATTAGGTACTACACAGTCACTGTCATCAAGGACTACACAATGCTTAACTTCCAAGGGTACACATTGACTCCTAAGCTTGCTTAGAATAAGTTTTCTATGCAAGCATCACTTTATAAGCATGTAAACATAGGTCACTTTGACACTTAGAATTCTTAAAGGGATCAAAAACCCACCATATTCTAAGCAATCACTCAATATGATGGGTTTTCAATCCCACATTAGAGTCTAAGAAATCATGATTAACATTTCTTTTGTTCGCATCATGAGTTTCCTTTACTACCTTTTCACCATTGGTAAGTATTTCTTGTAGAAAATTTGTCAAATCTATCTTCAAATCTGCCATGCCTATCTTCAAATTTGTGTTCAAATCTATCTTCAAGTTGTCCATCTTAGCTTCCATGCCATTCATCTTAGCTTCCATGCCATTTATCTTAGCTTTTGTTAGCTTTTGTGACAGTGACATTTGTTGCACTTGTTCTTGTAATTTTGATATATCATGTAGCATTTCTTCCTCTTCTTCATGAGTCATGCTAGAGCTTTCAGGTTCCTTACTAGGTGTTTGCATTTTCTTTCCTCAGGGCATCAGTTACTGATAATAATGCTCTACTATGCCCTTTGAATTCCTTCAAAATAAATTTTGCAACCAAGCTTAAGCAAAAATTTAAGAAAATCTACACACCTTTTTTCACTTTGTAGCAGCTCGATATTGCCTCTGATGTATCTCTGTACTTTCCAATCATCTACTTCTGAATTTGTGACCTGCAGTAGCCCTTTGTGTCCTCTTTTCAATTCCACAAGTCTGACCCAAATTGGATTCTCCAAGGAAGAGTTATGCAAAATCTCCCACAGTGACTTGATTATAGACTAGTTCAGTAGAGCGAACTTGTACGACGTGCCACGAGTCACTGTTTCGACCTTTGGATATGAAAAATGCATACAAGAAACTACAGTCTATCCTATTTATGTACCTTCTTATGAAATTTCAATGCGATCCCCAGAGAGAAAGTTATGACGATTTTCCCCAAGTCACTTGTTTGGAATGTAATTTAGGAGTCTTCAAAAAGACCAACATCCTTAGATCATATCTCCACAAATATAGTGTAAAAAGCTCTGAAATTTGGACCTGAGGTTCAGCGTGATTTCTTCTCAAATGGGTTTTTTTTCAACTTCTGAAACGTCGCAGAAAAAAAAAAAATTATAGCGAAAATGCCACAATGACCTGTTTGGAGCAGCGAAACCCTAGAATCCAAAGCTCTGATACCAAATGTTATGAAACTAGCTCAAGAAAAGATAGAAAAGATAGATCAACGCCTTAGAATTTAGCCTCTTCGAGGGGGAAACCTCATTTTTTTTTCCAAGGAAAAAAGACGAACTTTTTTATTAGGCATAAAAAAGTTACATAGTATATGAGTTAACATTCTGCAAAAAACTGCATGGTCAGGAGCAAGAACTCCTCTGAGTAAGTGCATCAGCATATCTACAGAAATCTATAAAGACTCCTGTACCCGGCCTAAACAGCCATACCAAAAAGAAATTGAAAAACCAATGTGTGTCCTGGATCTCCTTTCATGAGGAAAACAACCCAAAAAAAACACATACAGTAACCACAGTTTAAACATCCCGCTCTATCAAGACAGAGCCTCATAGTATATAAAAAAGAAACAGTTTTTATATGCCACCATTTTCAAATCTGATAAAAACTGGTGCATATGAGTAAACAAAACACAAAAACATTATATGTTTGGAGGGAGATCCGACACACAGATCTGATCCTGAAGCTGTTCTGTTACTCTCCATGCACCCACAGCTTGTTGCATACCTTCTTTAGAAAGCCGGTCGGCCTCTTCATTGCTGTCCCTGTAGATGTGATCAATTGAAAAAACATTAAACTGCAATTTTAAAGATTGGATTTCCTCTAATAAAGGCAACAACATGTAATGCTGACATCTGTATTTCCCAATGACCCAATTAACAACATTCATCGAATCTCCAAAAATCTGAACTGCAAGGATATTTCTGTGGATGAGCCAACAAAGGAGAAGCTTTAAGGCTGAAAGTTCTGCAAAGTTATTTGTTCCCATCCCAAGTCCCACTGAGGCTTTTAACGAGTGAACGGCACTAAGGTGAATACAGATCCCAGCTCCTGTGATATTATTTTGGGCTGCCCCATCGAAAAAAGCCCACGGAATCCCATCTCTAAGACGCAACTCTTTCCGCTGATCATTTTTTACAGGTCCATCCGGCTCAGGGATGCTGGCGAGGATGGCATTGCTTTGAATAGCAATAGCTGCCGCTGGGGTCGAAATTTCTTTAAAGATACTTCGGTTTCTGGCAATCCATATGCCCCAGCAGATGATGGGAGGCAAGTTTCTCAAATTCTTTTCGTGAAAATGGTTCCACCAATAATCCCAGGCAGTGGACAAAACATCCCCCTCCCACCTAACCTTTGCGTTTAAGAGCTTTTCCGCTTCACTCCAGACTTGCTTTGTGAAAGGACAGGCGAGGAACATGTGTGAGATGGATTCTGAGTCTGCTAAGCATAGAGGGCATCTACCAGGCCCCTGTTTAAACCGAGATTGAAGGACATCCCAAGTAGGAATTTTGTTTTTTAAATCACACCATAAAAAGATCCTAGATTTTTTAGGACACTTCAGTTTAAACAGAGGCTTTGCCCACCAAACAGGAGGCTCCCAACCCTTTTTCTTCATCAAAAAACTGTACCCAGCCTTTGGAGAATATCGCCCTGTCTCAGCATGTGCCCAAACCAAAGAATTCGGCCTGTCTTTTATTCTGACATTTGATCTTTTAAGCTCCTGAAGAAAGAGCTGCCATTCATTCCTCCAAATGAAATCTAAGCCTAAATCATCTGCAGACTTCCAAGCCTGCCCCCAAATAGATGACTGCTCCAAATTTGCTATCTGGTTTAGGCATTTTATTCCTTTTTCCTCCAAATGATTTAGCAGTTCAGGAGATAGGGCGAATCCTTCACTGCATCCAACCCACGGGTCCCTGCCAATCCTCAAACATTCACCATTCCCTACCCGCCAAGCCAGACCTTGTTCAATTACCTTAAAAGCCTCTGTGGTGGCTTTCCAAATAACAGAACAGTTCCTTCCTTTTTTGTTTGGGCACCTAATCCAATCTTCAAGAGGAGTAGGAGCAATGTACTTCCTCTTTACCACCCTAGTCTCTCCGAAGAAATGATTCTCCATCCAGATTTAGCAGCCAAGGATTGACTAAAGTCGATAGGGCTTTTCAGACCCCACCCGCCCCAATCTTTTGGCCTAGCGATCTTATCCCAAGCCACCCACGGGAGAACAGTGTCTTCTTTTGACCCAGACCACAGGAACCGACTGCAAATCTGCTTTATTTTATAGAGAATCCCTTTTGGTATCCAAGTCAATGCAGCCCAGAAAACCGGAATAGCCTGCAGAACCGAATTTACCAGTGTAAGTCTGCCTGCCCGCGATAGCCACTTGAAGCTCCAATGGGATATTCTTTGTTCAATTTTCGCAATCAACCAGTTCCAATCCTGCTTTCTGTAGGAGGATGGTTTTAGCCAAAAACCAAGATATTTGAAAGGCTGCTCCATATTACAGGTTCCAAAGGGCAAGTGAGAAGCAATCAAGATCTCCTCTTGCCTACTGAAACCTTCAAAAATTAATTGGGACTTCCTTTCATTTATTTGAAGTCCTGTTGCTTTCAGAAACTGATCAAGAATGAGTTTAAACTCTTTAATTTCATTTACATTCCCATTTGTAAACAAAAGAATATCATCGACAAAAAGTAGATGGGTAATGAATAAGTTAACAGCAACTTCCAAACCTTTTACCAAACCTGAACTCTTGGCCTTTGAGATCAGTCTGCTTAGTCCTTCTGCTGCTAGGAGGAATAGCAGAGGGGAGAGCGGACAGCCTTGACGCAGACCTCTTTGGCTTTTGAAGAAAGGTGATGCAGCTCCATTTATCAGAACAGCAAAATTTACATTTGAGATGCATCCCATGATCCAGTTTATAAAACCCACCTGAAAGCCTAAATGGGTCAAGAGCATCCTTAAATATGTCCAGCTGACCCTGTCATAAGCTTTTGAAAGGTCGATTTTGATCACTACCCCCTTTTTGTTTGCTTGCCTGATACTATGAATAGTTTCCTGGGCTACCCCGATTGCTTCGTGGATTTGGCGGCCATCCAGGAAACCAAATTGCTCCTTTGAGATACAAGAGGATAAAATAGGTTTCAGGCGAACCGCAATGATTTTTGCAATAATCTTATAGATGGTATTGCACAGCGAAATAGGCCTGAAATCTTCAAAGGACACCGGGTCTTCTTTTTTTGGAATGAGAGCTATGAAAGTAGCATTAAACGGGCCATAGATTTCTCCTTTCCTCCTAGATTCCTCCACTACTTCAGTAAGTTCTGCTCCAATAGATTCAAAAAAGTGGGAGAACAGCTCTATAGTCCATCCATTGGGTCCCGGGCTTTTATCTTTCGCCATAGATTTTATTATGCTTTCTACTTCCTCCTTTGTCACTTCTCTAAAAAGATCTTCTGCATCTTCCTCCTCCACAAAACGGGGAAAAGCTTGGGCCGTTCTGATTATTTCAGGCAAAGAGATCCCCCCAGGGTCAGAGAAGAGGGATTGGAAATGGGTCTTTCCCATATTTGATAACTCTTCAAAAGATGAGGCCTCTCTGCCTTCAGAGTCCCGCAACTTCCAAATAGTATTTGCATTCCTCCGGCCCTTTGCATAATTGTGGAAGAATTTTGTATTTTCATCCCCCGCTTTCAACCAGATAGCTCTGCTTTTCAGCCTCCACTCCTCCTCTTTATCCAGCAATATCTTAGCTCTACTCTTTTCCAGAGCCAGAATTCTTTCTTTCGATTCCTGAGTTGCATAGGCATCAGAATCTGGGTCTTCCAGAACCCCAAGAGCCTCATCAATACTGACTAACTCTTCGGATTGCTTTTTCCTCCTAGCTGATGCCCATTCGATGACTGCTTTCTTGAGTCTTTTTAGGTTATCCATGAAAAAGGCTCCTTTGTTCTCCGAATGCCCCAAACTCGAATGTCTCCAAGTATCATTGAAGAGTTTAATGAAAGAGTCCTCCTGTAGCCAGGATGCGTTAAATTTGAAGGGAGCAGCCGGCTTTGGAGGAGGCTTGGAGAATTCCAACAAAATGGGAAAATGGTCCGAATTTCCCCCTTCACCTACCCATTGCCTGAACAAAGGGATGTTTGAAGCCAACCTTTCACTGATGAGAAACCGGTCCAATCTTTTTGCAATTCTTTCTTCCCCCGTTCTTCTGTTCCTCCAGGTAGGTTTAGCTTTAATGATATTTACATCAATCAACTTGTGAGAGAGGAGGGCGTTTGAGAAGAAATCTGTCAGAGGATCCTCCCTCGCAAGAGGCCCCCATGCTTCAGCAGTCCCCAAAGAAAAATTTAGATCACCCCCAATTATTAGATTTTTATCCTTTATCAGGCCCTTTGAGAGGAGATCGTTCCAGAAAGAAACCCTACCCTGACAGGGACCGTAGACATTTACAAACAACAGAGGAATATCAAAGTCTGGGGAGACAACCTCCAATCCCAGAACATTTGAAAGGCCCCATTGATTTAACAGTTTCAGTCTTCCTTCCTTAAATCCAATAGCCAGGCCTCCAGAATGACCGGAGGCATCAATAGCTATGAAGACCCAGCCCGGTAAGAAAGAACGAAGGGCATATTCAACATCTGCGCTTTTGCCCAAAGTTTCTTGAAGGAAAACAATGTCCGGGTTAAGTCGAGAGATAAGGTCCTTTAAAGCCAGTTTTTTGGGTTTACTGGCTAAACCCCTGCAATTCCAAGAGAAACAAATCATTTTTTAACCACCTTAGGGGTTTTTGCTGCTCTAAGCGCCCCAGGAATTGACATTTGTTTTCCATCAGCTACATCATAAATTGCTTTAACTTGTGCTTTTGAAAGAAGAGATTTTCGACCTCTACCTTTTTTTGATAGACTCTTAGACGACTCAGCTCCTAACCCACCTACGGATTCCATATACTCATTCGAAACCGCTGGCTTCTTACTGAGGGATCTAAGGTTATAGTGGCAAGCAGCAGAGGAAGACCCAGCACCCTGACCCCCCGGGGGAATATCCTCACAGTTCAGATTGGAGGGCATATCGACTGACAAATTTTCTAGTTTTTGCATGACATCATTACAATTTTTAAACAGAGGAATATCCCCGACTACATATTCAGAATTTAAAGCAGAAGTGGATGGAGAAAACTGCATACCAGGTTCTTCAACATCAACATCGGCGTCCGGTTCAGCGGGAGACGGTTCCATGATTGGTTGGACATCTGGAGGACGCACCGGAATACCATCCTCCTGAAGTTGTTCCTCCGCTGACTGATGTAAGGGTTCTTCTGAATGAGTGCCAATTGGAACAGACCCCGCCATCGGCTTCACTTCATGCTTCCAAGACCCCTCCCACTCCTCTTCTCTGCCTTGAGTTCTTCTCCTTCTCCTTCCCATCGGGCAATCCCTTACCAAGTGCCCATACTCGTGGCACCGATGACATCGAAAGGGAAGAAGTTCATAGTCCAGTGGCTGTTCGATGACATACTCCCTGTATTGTAAAGTTATTGATTCTGCCAAACCATCCGTCGGATTGAGCCTCACTAGAATCCTTGCCACAGCTTTTTCATAAGTATGGAGATATGATCTATCAACATCCAGAAAGGTGCCCAAAAGATTCCCTATTGATTTGAACACAGAGTCTGCCCAAAGAAAGGGGGGCAGATTTGGAGCCCTAACCCATACAGGAAATTCTTCGACCCTTTCTTTTGAAGCATCGAAAAGAGGGGTCCATCTCTTGAAGAAAACAGGCCGGTTCTCAAACTCCCAGTTCTTTCCCTCGACCCACTCCAGATCCTCCTTACTATCGAAACTTGCCATGAACCAACCTTTAACTAGCAAGTTTGTTTTGAAGGCAGAAGCTGGGGTATCCATCCACTGCTTCTCCGCCCATTGCCTAAGGGATTTTCCCGAAACAGGCCGTCCTCTAATTCTGCCTACAAGAGTAACCTCTGCCACATCCAGAACCTCCTCCACCTGCACATCCATGCCGAGAACCAGATTTGCAAACCGCTTCTTCTTCAGAGGTTTGGTCTTCTTCCTTTTCTCCCCTGACTTCCGCGACTCCGACTCCGCTCCCTTGACTCCGTCAGCGGGGTTTCGATCTCCAGCTTCCCTTGACTCCCCATCTTCTTTGCCTGTTGATTGTTCAACCCCATTGCTGGGCGGGGTTTCTATCAGCCCTTCAATCGGGCTGCCCACATCTCCTTCAACCGCAAAGCCCTCCTCAAAACCCTTAACTGCGCCTGGAGATTTTGATTCAAGCCCCTGCTTTTCAGGTCTTCCAGCACCGGACATAAACCCCTCCGGCCCTGCTATCCTCTGAGAGGAGTCCTTTGAGAAAAGAACTATGTTAACAGCCGACAGATGGGAGGTACCTCCGACTTCGCTCCCTGAAGTTTGTATACCTCCTACGGGCCTCCAAATTCCTATATTCTGAGTTGAGCTGATGATATCTTCAAGGCCGCCAGTCGGGCAAAAGATTTTTGAGGGAGAAAAAGACTTACCACCAGATGGGACGAAACCCTTGGCACCCCACGCACTTTGATTTGCTTGAGGGTTTTCACCTACAGAGCCCTTGCCATTTAGACCCAAAACGCCCGAGAGGTCCCAACTCTCGTCCAACAATCCTTTTGCAGATTTTGAGGCCCGCGAAAACCCTGCCGAGAAAGCACCAGACCCATGACTGTCATGTTTTGCAAAGTATTCACCAAGGTTCTGCTCATTGATATCCTTTCCCCACACCGAAAGGATGTCTTCAGGGGTTGGGTCAAGCTCCACCGACTCGTTAGCAATTACCATGGTAAATAACCACACCAAACCTCTTAATAACGACCCTCCTTGCAACCGTTACCTGGGAATAATGCTGAAACCGCCTGCAGACAAAGGAAACTATCTTGCCAAGAGCTCGAAACAGCATAAAACCACGAGAAAAATCACGGGTATAGACTTCAGTAAACCGCTCTCCGTAAAACCCCAAACCGAAATAGAAAACTTCGCCAGTCTGAAAAGAGACTTTTGACTCCCAGCTGTCTCCTAACCCGGGTGCCCAAAACGAAAACGCAGACAAGCTTGAAGAGTCCGCCAGCGCTGCAAAACCCCGTACCTGCGTGTCACAACTGCAAAGTCTGCATCACCTAGGCCATAGGCCTAGGGTTCCCGGGTCGAAACCCACGCTCGCCATCCCAGCTCATAATCCTGTGCCCGCTTCATTTCTTACTCCATTTTTTAGATACACTATCACAGTTGCTCGAGCCTTTGTGATTTTAACTATCAACGAGAAAACTATCGGGAAACCTCATTTACATTACATAAATGAAAAATTCTTGGATGATTCAAATGACAAAACCTCCTTTCTATATATAGGAGTCTAAGGAGTCACAATATAACTCAGCCGACCTAACAATAATAATATAAAGCCACAAAAATAACAATAGAGGGATTCTATGGGGCATAGTAATAAGAATATGGGGATAATAGGGGCACAACAATATTAATAAGGGATGCAAATACAATAGTAATGGGGTAATTACTAATATTATAGGGACCCAACATGAACAACTAAACAACATGGCTTGAAATGAAAGATGGCATGACCATAAGTTGGCTCCAAAGTTTGGATGTAGGAAAACTTTTAGAGGATGTTTTCGCAGTGACAACACTACCTCAATCATAAACTGGGGCACTAGATGTGCATGAAGTAATCTTCTTGATGTCCCTACAACAAAAGGGTTAGCCCTTAATTTCCAAGAGAAGAAGGAAAGTGGATTCCTTGGTACAAACTATTATGTATCTTGCTATTCCTCCTACATTTATACTTGTTCTTGTTGTAGTTGTACATGTTACTCTTGTAGATGGAAAATTTCCTTTATTTTCTTAGGTAGTACTATTATCCTCCCCTATTGTGTCTTAGTTTCTTGTACCTATGGTTGTGGAAACACCAATATTTCTCTCCCCTATAGATCTTTCCCTTTAGCACAAGGTGTCTCTTCTATTGTAATGGGAGTAGCAGAGGGAGGTTGAGTTTTCCCACTAAACCTAATTCTAGTGCTCTTTCTCCTTGTCTAGGAAATCTATTGAGTAGGCATACTCACCTAAGGCTTTGTAGGGGCACTTAATCCTACTGAGGTAGTTGATATTTCCTTTTCCTCTTCCTTCAATTATTCATTTTTTTGAAGTGTTCGTTATTGCCTTCCCTTTCCTCTTTTTAGTTGCAATCTTCTTCGGCCTACTGAGATATGCTTAGGCTTCTCTAAATGTCTTCCTATCCATATCTATAAATTCAAGCCAAAGGATCAGATGGTGTACGTCTTCTATTTCATTTGTAACAATCAATTTGATTATACCATGATGAGCTAAATAATTATGTTTACCCTCATTTACCTTAGTACTCATCTCCTTTAGAGAAGATAGGAGGAAAAATGGAATTCTTAGTAATTCAGAGGCTAGAAGGTGGGATTGGAATCTTAAGTTATATAATAGCTTGAACTAGTAAGAATAAATTATTATTAATCTACCCTCACATAAGATATATTTAAGGATGTGATTGACCATCTCATCCCAAACACTAAAAGAAATTTCTCTCCCTACTACATTCTTATCTTCATCAGGAAGTTCATTTTGGAGGAATAATCATTTCTTGACGATTATGGTCTCCTATGCTTCTTCCCTGTTCCATTGCAATCCCTTGGGAAGAGTTGTGATTCTACTTATTTAGTCTTCATTTATGTAGATTACTAACCTTTTGACTACAACAACAAATTGTTTCCCTTCAGGGTTCTATAAGTTCATGGAAAACTCCATTGGCAGCTCATTATCAAAACCTTAGAGTCTCTCAAGGAAACCTAGCCATTGATAGTTCTCAAATATGGTGGCAATGTCAGGATGTTAGTATATGTTTCCATTATCAATGGGCTCTCTCCTATTGAAACTTTCAAGTTCCCCCCATTCTGCCTACACAAAGTTCCTTCAAGCAGGTTTTGGAGATCAATTTCATACCACACCTGGAGGCTCCCTTCTTATAACTTCCTAAGACTTGGTCAGGATATATAATTTTATCTGTGGTTATGAAAGTTTGGAGAGAAGGTGGTGTGTCTGTGCTACTACAACAAACATGTTTTCCAATTGTGGCACTTATGTGGGGTGTTTTTGTGAGTGGATAGAAATATCATAATCTTGAATTTATGCCTCTGTCAAACCAAGAATCAACATATAAAAAAGAGACTAGTTAACCCTCTTTCTTTCCTCTCACAATTTGACATAGAAAAATTCTTATTAGGATCGGGAACCTAATTGAAAATAGAACCTGATACATAAGTGATTGGATGAAAAATTATAACTTTTTTCTACAAAATATCCTTGCATTATTTTTGATAAGTCACCCTCTTCCACCCTAAATTATCATAAATCCACACACATAGATATATCTTGAGCAACTCAAGGTATCATTGCTTATTGATTAGTTATTTTATTATTGTTTTTAGACTAGAACTAAAGGATGTTTTAAGAGTCATTTTGATATATTTTATGTATGTGTGGAATAAAGGGGCTAACTTAAGTGATTGTAGAAATATAATCATCTATTATTACCAACTGTCATTTTTTTATGCCAAGAAGGAAATACGTGGCATGTACATTCTCACGACCACTTGCATATTATTTGAAGATGTTGCGTGCTGTTTCATTCTCCAACTAAATCATAAAGGATGGATTTAGTCCTAAGTTAGAAGTTGTATTGGTTAAATCACCAAATAAACAATTATTTATGCAATTGGTATGGGAATGAACAATATGCCTCAAAGTGTAACACCGATATGACATCGAGGGAAAAGTCCTAGAGTAACGTTGTATCGTTTCAACTTTCACACAGAAATTTACGCAACTAGTTGAGGAACGAACAAGATGCCTCATCGCATAAACTCGCCACGTCACCAAGGGAAAAAATGGTTACGGTTGATTGAAATGAACTTGTTAAGTCACTACTTAATTTAGACATTATATTTTACACATGATAAGACTATATCAACTAATTTAGTTAACGTTTCCAAATTGTGAACAACCTCTTAAACCATTTTCGGGACATAGGTTCCCATTTTCTTATATAAATATGTACTATGTTTGAATGATGATATAGATAATATAAAAGTTTATTGCCCGTGGATGTTATGGAGTACTTGCTAAAGCTTGTGGTATCTCATGAAAACCTATCACAGATGTGAATTATACAATGCCTCAAATTCAAGTCACCAAGCATATTCAAAAAATTTAGTGTACAATGGCCTCTTTCGCTATGTCGGATGATCAAGAAATATTGGGAAACGTCACAGCCTAAAGGGATGTATAATATCCTTTCTATCATCACTACGTTACGTGTAAAAAAGAGTGTTATATCTTTGAATACTTCTTCCTAAGAGATCCAAAATTCACTGCTACATGCCATATCTATGTATTTTTGCAAAGGGTGGTAATAATTATTGGCAACTTCTGAGATATTTATCTGCTCAACTACTACTAATCCTTGATCTCTTTGTTAACTACCCTCATATACCCTCATATCCTATTGATGAGATCTACTATGTTTTGAGTAATAAAAAATTGTTGGAAAACTAGATCCTTATGAATTACTTCCTTCGGAACAATTATGGTAGAACATTTTATTTATTCCAATTCATAGTTTTCTAGTGCCTCCTTTCAAGATTTAGCTTTCTTATTTTTGTTTCATTGGCATAAATTTGGCACTCTAGTTTTCCAATATTTTTGTGACATTGGTAGCTTGTTTTTCTAGATCTTATATAACACTTTCACACTCATCTGCCTTTTATTTATACCCATCAACTTCCTTTCCTATCCCATCTATCTAACATATGGCATCACCCATTGTTATTTTAGTTTCAACCTCTTAATTTTGAACTCTTTTAAACTCCTCATATAATCTAATTAGAGAGGATTTTAATTTTTTGATCAAAGCCTCAATATCATGCATCTATTCATATTCCAACTGGTACTCTAGTTTTTCCATCTAACTCGTCAACTTATGCCTTCTTTTATAAATTTCTTATGCTTCCCTTAGTTAGTTTTCTTCGTACTCATGAATATTTTCTACTTCTACTGACTCACTAAAATCTTTGTATATTTTTTCCACTATCTCAATGATTATGTTGTCATCTTTGTTATGTTCTTGCTTCTGTTGGAAATAAGTCCTTTCAACTTTTCAATCTTAGGTTTCATTTAGTCAATCTCCACCTTGATATTTACTCTCTCCTACTATACTTTTTATAGTTTTCCCTATATAGTTTTCTTTTCAATTTCAACATATTGAATCTTTCTTTCAAGTCCGTTAATATTCCCACTTGATTTTTCATCTTTGATCTACAATTCTCTTATAGATCCTAGCTTTTCCATATCGAATTCATAATGCTCAATTTTCTTCTTAAGATCTTCAATTTCCCGATCATCCCATTATTGGGATCTAGCTTCCCTACCACTAGTAATTCTAATAGTCATCCTACCAGCTTTTGTAAGCAGAATACCATCCATGGTAACCACTCTATAGTGCTTATTTTCACAACCAATAAATTTAGCCTCTTCAAGGCCATCACACACTAATTTATTACTCATTACATACAAAATAGCCCCCTCTAAGGCGCGATCAAATTGAATAACATCAAAAATAACTTTGTAATCCCTACAACTATGCACAACTTCTCATGGATTGGTTTCACACAGACTACTTGATTGGGGATAAAGGTTTGAGGAAGATGTCGTTGCTCCTTTAGAAACTCGATACATTCTTTCCCTATATTTTCATCATATACTAACACTGAATTAATGAAATTTCCCGTAGAAATAGTAATTGCAAGATTATGCTTCTTCCAAATAAGCCTCCAAAGCTTTGTCATTCGACAAAGTACATTGGGAAATAGGCACTTCAAGATTTCAACAGTCTCAGAGAACTTAGCATCATGTTCAATTTCAAACTTTTCAACCAGTTGTGACCATCAACAACCCCCCTTTTTATTAGTGTTAGCAATAACATTAATAAATGGGGACCCTTCTAAAAAAATAAAACTTAGCACTTAAGATTGTCTTTTTGTTTTCAATAAAACACGATATCAAAGTAAAACTCCCAACAATATGAATTCCTACCTTTTCACGCTTCATGCGCATGAAAAACGTTATAATTGTTAAGCCTCCTTATGAAAAGTGTTATACAACCACAAAGCTAGGAAAACCATTGTAAGCAGAAAATCTTGAGTACAAAGCAAAACTTTAATAAACCTGATCTTTAATGATAAGCATCGCATCGCAAAAAGGGTAATGGCGGGCATCCTTTACTAAGAAACTCTTCGAAATGTGAAAAAGCGAGAATGCGAGATCGCAAGCCTTACAAACTTATCACATATCGCAGATTCCATTGACCACAGTGCCACTTAATACAAAATGCCCAGATATTGCGAAATGTGATAAAGCTCTCGCAAATCGCATCTCGCAGCTGCACGATGAAACAAATGATTGTTAAAGATAATAGGTTTTGCGATATCGCGATCTGTGATATTGCGAAGCAAATCACAAAATCGCTTTATCGCAAATCTAAGGGCTCAGAGTTCAATGATAGTACTTTCCGTCATTCTATGCAAGAGTTATGAGCATTAATGTTAACTTAACAGTCCATTGATGGTATTTATTAAAAATGAAACAGATCTGGTTTAAAGGATTATTTCACGTAAGGTGATATCTTTGATATGATTTTAAAAATTAAAAGCTTTCCCGTCACCTTATTGTTGTTCATTATTCACCATCATCCTTATTGTATCTTTGTTCTCTGCTTACTATTTTTAGGAGCAGTACACAGAGCAGAATGCAAAACAACACGCAGAATGTAATGGGAAAGAAAGGCAAAGCTCCTGCATCTGAAAAATCAGAGATGACTCCGTTATTTACTGACACCACTTATACTAGGGAAGCAGGGATATCTACTTCGGAAGGCATGTACCGGCTGTTAGAAGAAGAAAGCCCGAGAGTTATGGAGGTTACAGTTATGGCAGATGGACATGGGTCATCTGAAGCATCACTAATAGAGATTGCATGCTCGTTTCTACACCGTATTGTAGGGAGGCTGAAGATACTCCCTTACACGGATATGGTAAAATGGATTATAGACCACGCTGATATATCCGACAGCGAATTCAAGACACGGAACCAGGAGGTTATGGGGTCATTTACCCTAGGTAATTTGAGGCGTATTTATCACCTGCGAGAAACCCAAGCCAGTTATAACAAAGAGTTTGTGGAAAAATTCACCAAAGAGAATGAGGATTTGGTAGACTACACAAAGAGTTGTCTGTGAAGGAAGAACCATTAAAGAAGGAAAAAAATGGTATGTACGCCAATGGCTCCCTCGCTTCTCCCTATTGTTTTGTTGCTGCAATGTTATGTAGACCATTTGGGAAGCCAGATATAAATAAGTTTTTGTCAGAATGGTTGCCTTTATTGGATGCGGCCACCAATGCCACCATCATGGATTGGCCCAAATTTTATCGGATAATTTAGCTTCTGCTATTTTGAATTATCGAACTAAAAGAAGTTTTGCTCAGATGTTTTATCCTCCATTCTTTTTAGCTTCCTACGTCATGGATGCTATTTGTTTCGTCTCTGATTTTCCCACCATGGGGTGGAAATGGACAGTAAAAAACCCTCTACCTATTCAAGTCTACCATAAAGAACTATGGGAATCTAATTCGTCCCACATTTCTATAAGATTTGTCATGGAGTAATGCTTCCCATTCATAGAATGTTATATAACACAGACGACCCAAGATTCTCCCCAGAAGCTGAAATTGACATTCTCCCTGTGGGAAGGTGGTTTGGGGAGGATTTATTCACCTACATTAGGGTATTTTGGAGCATTGCCTCGCCTCATGTGCTTCTTTTGTACGTTCCCGACAAACTTATGGCCTGAGAGATAGCTTACCAGACCTGTGGTGTTGGGGGAATGAGTAGAGAACTCAAGGATAAGAAGAAGGCTATCTGGCCTCAATTCCCTGTGGTCTTCAGGGCCTTCGCATTATTTGATTTGGGACACGCTTTTAAAGAGGCTTATAATATGCTAAGTTTGAAGCTACCAAATTTCTGATGGAGGCAATATGATCCCTTGGTTACTATCAAGAATTTTACAACGATGGTCAAAATAAAAGTGTTTACTAAAGAAGAGGATATCTTCGATGATGCCTTTTGGTAGAAGAGCTCTCTCAGAGAGATTCTACATATGGCACAAATTCAGTTTGACCAAGAAAAGCTTCAAGAGTTTAACCATTACAAAGAATGGAGATTGGCCAATGTCCCGTTGGACAAATTGTGCATTAAACCAATAAGGGAGCCCACTCCCAGTATTAGCATAAGTGGAAGTTCAGGAGAAGAGAAGTCTAAATCAAAGTCTGAGAGGGAATCAGCAGAAAAATCTGATGTGTAGTCAAAAAGTGATCACAGCAGAAGTGAAGCGTCAATCAAAGATATAGCTCAATCTATAGAAAATTCTAACCAGCAGGTTTTTTCCCCAAAATAGGTTGAGACTCCCGCTCCCCTCGCAAAGCCAACAAGTCCAATTGTAGTAGACCTAGAAAAGGAGTGGGAGAAGTTTAATGAGCTAATCAACACCGAGGAATAGAGTGCAGAGCCATTAATAAACCCAGGGGAGACAAACACAAAGATGATAATAGAATAGGTTATTAATACTCAAGAGATAAAGCATATTCCTATTGCTCCATCGTCCGAATTGTGCTGAAAATAAAGGAGATCCCTCCTCTGGATGTATTTTATAGCCTATAGCATAAGGCTATTGTCAGGAGACAAAGAAAGAAATGAAAAATAGATACTGTACTTTCTCTAGAGGCTGAACCTTTGGATGTTCTTTGGCAAGACTCGACCACCGATCCAACAGAAAACCTCACTAGGCTCTCTCATATTGCAGGGGCATATGCTTCTATAACCATTGATAAAGCATCAGAAGTTCAAACGCTATTAAAAGAAAAGGAGGATAAGATCCTATTTTTGGAACAACAACTACAGCAGGCCAGCGTCAACCGAGAATCAAAAATACAATTGGCAAAGCTACAACAGGATTTCCAACAAATGCAGTTGGGTTACCAAAACAATCTGGCTGATAAAGAACAACAGTTACAGGCCACAATAGAACTGCATAAGGACGACCCTAAAATTAAAGAATTTGTCACAGAAGCCCTTGCCCTCAATGACCAGCTCTTACAATAAGAAGAAATGCTTTGCCAAAGGATCTCGCAATGGAATTCCCATTGCGAAAAAAGCGACTACATTACAAATCAAGTCGTAGACAAACGACTTGATTATGATTTAGTTTTTAAGAAAGTTTCTAACTTTGTGAATTGGCAGAAATCATAGGAGGGAAAAAGAGCAGAATTGCCTAGGATTGATGAATCCCACAAAGGAATTCTATTTGCAAAATGGGATGCACAGCTCAAGGAAGCAGAGCAAGCGATGGAGGAGGCAGCAATAGCAGCAAGCAATGTCATCGACTGCATCAACGAAAATCTGCATACAGCAAATTTAATATCAGAGACCACTCCAGGATTCCTCCCAAAGGCATAGCAGCTTCAAACTAAGTGGAAGCAAACGGCAGAGGAAAAGGCAGAGTCAATTAAACAGATAAGCAAGTTAAACAGGGATACTTATTGGGAGTTCTTGGTAAAACCACATAGCCAGTGGATGACTCTGAAATGCCTCATAATGTACATCGAGAAGATAGCGCCAGCACTTGCCGATTCCATATTCGTAGGTCAATTGAAGGCTGAAGTCGACCAACTGACGCTCCTGAAGCCCATGCTAGACATTTGCAACTTAAAATAACATATACATGATTCAACATAGATACAGTTTTAGTTTAATTTTAGTTCATTTTTGCCTAAAATGAGGATGGCCATTTTGAACCTCCTCATCTATTTTTGTAATAACTATTTTTAGTTTTCATTAGTATTTAAAACCCTCTCAAGCATTTAGAGAGGGGTCCAGAAATTTGTCAAAAACAATTCTTCAAAACGTGCACTTTTGCCCCCCACTAAGGAGGTTTTGATAAGTGAATGGAATGAGATTTATTTATATCTGAGTTTAATGCCTGCTACTGAAATGCACTTCTGTACTCTTAGTGGATATTGAATTATTTGAAGATAAATCTATATTGTTGAAGCTCATGAGCAAGACCTATTATCAATGGTACTTTTATCTCTTAATACTTTTTGCTTATGTGCCAAGTGATATATTATTTTTAGTTGTTTATATATGAAAGCCTAAATGTTCAGTTATCATTTTTTCACTTTTGTACGGTGATAACTAATTCTTTTTATGCTAAGTGTATGAATGACTCATTACGTGATGTGTTTATCATGATTGTTTCGGCTAATTTCTTATACGAAACAATCATCTTTAATGTACTCTTTTCTCGTAGTGATTGAATGATTTTTATTACCAATCATTGTTGGAAATTATTTTAGATCGCATATACAAAGTGTTACTCCCAGGATAGTTTAAAATTACATGTTTTCCTTCCTTAGAATAAAATTTCATATGTTAGATTAGATTTAGAATAAAGCATTCTCCTCATAAACCTTTAAAAAAGAAAAACATCATCCCATTAGTGTACCATCATAAACAAATTGGGAAACTGGTCCCATCACCCCCAGTCGGAGCCACTATTCCAAACGGAAAAGGAGCTGCTTTCAAGGTCCGAACCAGGTGGTTATCCCCCTTGTTGTAGACCCAATTTTCGGGCCTTCAACATATTTGGCACTAGAAGGAGGGCTTGAACTATGAATGGAGAGAAAATTTAAATCCATAACCCATTCCAAGAGTAAATCTCCCTAAACATCTCCCCCAACTTCTCCATCACATTTTGAAACTCTAAATTCTAAGTGAGAAGTTGAGAAAACAACAATCGTTGCTGAAGACCTGAACATATCAGATAAATCCACTCTGGAACCTCTTGTAGTTCAGTCTTTAATTCATAAACTTCAAGGATTTTCCATATCACCGTAGAAGTCTGAGTTATCTCAAGGTAGTGTGACTTCACAATACATTCCTTCCCATCCTCTTACTGGATTACAGAGTGAAAAGCTTGGTATTGAACCAACATAATTCCCTCTGCCCAAAAGAAAAAGAGCAAGGAAGACACTAGAAGGGTCTGATAGTGAGACTCTTTCATCATCATCATCCATTTCATCTAATCCATTAAAAAGTCAACCATCCACTCCCCAACTCCATATCATTATCCAACAGGGTATTGGAACTTCAACATCGTCTTCCCAACTACTTGTAACTTCATCTGCACTTTCCTCTGTTAGTATCTCAACAATGGCACAGAAGCCATGGAACAATCAGGGGCAGTCACAATGCTTGCACCCTTAAGTCAATTTCCAACTCATCCCGAAAAATGGCTGCCAAAGTTTAACCCAGATGTAGGCATACTGGCAGAAGAACACATAAAAAAATTTATGTTGTCAATAAACTTAAATGGAGTTACGGAAGAAGACATTGTTGTTAGGCTTTTCCCATATACCTTACAAGGAGCGGTCAGGTCCTGGTATTTTTCATTACCCTCAGGATCCATTACTAGTTGGAATATTTTCCAAGAGCAGTTCTTGACAAAGTTCAGTGATGATAGGTCTACAGCGACATTAATCAATGACCTCTCAAATCTTAAAACTGAGTCAAGAGAACCTATCAAAGATTTCAACTCGCGATTTAATAAACTCTAAAATAAGATTCCTACCACATCTAAGCCTAGCGAAGAAGTTCAAAGTGAATGGTACATATCTGCCTTACCTTCAAACAATCAATCTTTGTAGATAGGGCTACCAAGCCAACATTGGTTGGAAACATGAAAGAAGCGATAGAGGTGGAAAAACGTATCTTAGCTTTAGAAAATAAAAACGTTGTTGATGAAAGAAAATCTAAAAAGGTTGCTTTTAAAGATGACCCTAAGAAAAATCAATCAAAGGACCCATACGACTTGGAAGGGTTACAGAAAGTTTAAAAACGATGTCTATCGAAATGGTTGATATTAAAAAACAAGTGGCAGGGACTTCTTATAAGAAACCTTATAAGCCTTTCAGACGAAATCCTTCAACCGATCCAAAGCCTCCCAACGCTATAACAAACACAGAATCGGAAGGAGAAGAAGAGGAAGTTTCGAATGAGGAACATATTGATGATGTCCAGGTTGTAGAACTACAAGGAATGTGGGACTTCATTCTTCCAGATGAAGAATATCAAGATGCATTATCAGTCACTACCAGAAGTAGAAATCAACTCAATCCTCCACAATCTAGTTCTAAATAGAAAAATCCAATCCCAGCTTCCAAAGATAAAGTCACAGGTAAGAAATCATCACCAAAAGTGACTCAGACAAACCTAGTCCAATCTGATTCATCAACTCCATCTAAAACACATATCATTTCCGACGAAATGGAGTATAATATTGTTGAAGACATGAAGAAGCCTAGGGCCAACATTAATTTTCATGAGCTAAGTAAATTGAAGCATCAACAGAAACTACTTTTGAAAGAACTACATGCAGTACCTATTGCACCTCTACCTACTGTTGTAATCTCACAAGATACTCATGAAATGGGGAGACCTCCAACTGGTATGTCAAATAAAGTTGAACCAAATGACATTGCTTTAATTGGAGGAAGGTAAAAATCCCATACTCCTGCATTCCTCCTTACTTTTGAAGTCTTCAATAAAAATTTGCATAACTATTTGATAGACTCTGGTGCTTCATCTAATATTTTGCCTAAGACAGTTTGTGCAAAGTTAAACGTCCAACCTCAAAAGTCTGTAGTACACATAGTGTAGCTAGACCGGTCTCAAGTTGAAGTCATTGGCGAACTAAATCAAGTGACCATAAGGCTTTCATCAAATCCAAAGGTATGTCAAATCATTGATATTCTTGTTGCACATATTCCTAAATTTTATGGTTTAATTCTTAGTAGGGATTGGTCTGAAAAGCTTCACGGTTACTTTGCGACTGACTGGTCACACATGTGGCTCCCTTACAATGGTAAACCAAATCAGATAAAGGTTGAGTGAGAAAGACACCAAAAGTACATAGTAATGGAGTTAGAAGGAGAAAATGAACCTATAGCGTACAGCAATAATATAATTGGAAACTATTATGTTGACTCGTTCTTAGGGAATTTCAATGCTCATACTTCACCTTTCTTAGAAAATTCAGTTTTATCTCAGGTAGAAAATTTTTCTCAAATGGATACTTCTAAATGCATTAATTTTGTAGATAGTCCTGTAAATAAATCTTTGTTTTGGAAATTATTTTTCGACGGTTCTAAGTCTAATGATGGAGCAGGAGCAGGTTGTATATTAATTAGTCTAGAAGGAGAGAAAACCATGCTAACCTGTAGACTTGAGTTCGATTGCACAAATAATACTGCAGAATATGAAGCTCTAGTGCAAGGGTTATACAAGGCAATCGGACTTGACATCAAGTATCTACAAGTCTTTGGTGATTCTGAGATTGTTATCAAGCAGGTACGAAATACTATACATTGTCTATTAGGTCACTTAAAGCATTATCAATCATTAGTACAAGACCTGACTGCACACTTTATAGCATTTAATATTTCATCTATTCCCAGACTCCAAAATGCTAGTGCTGACCTCCTAGCTAATGTAGCTTCCAAGCTCATTCCCTCAGAAGACTATAGTCCAGACAGATTCTCAATCGAATTGATCTTTAGACCCTCCATCCCGGATAATGTTACCAACTGGAGAGTTTTTAACGATGATCCTGATATTGTAAGTTTTCTAACTTCAAAAGGCTCTTACAATAATCAAATAATTGATGAAGACCAACATGACAAGCAGTTACAACAAGGAAGCACCAATAATGTTATACCCAAATCTGTAGTCAAATTGGAAGACCTATATGATCTAAAAGACAGATTCAAAAGGTCCACCAATTCAAAACTTCAGAGTTCAACTCTGAGATATGAATTAGTGAATCTAGGAACTGACATAAAGCCGCAAAATATCAACTTAGGTCTTGGTCTAACTCCAGAGGAAAAATCAGCCTTCATTTGACTTTTGAAGCAGTATAAAAATGTCTTTGCCTAGAATTACGATGACCTCAAAACTTATGATACTTCAATCATACAGCATACAATTCTGATGATCTCTGACGAGAAACCAGTCCAGCAGAAGTTGAGAAAAATCCATCCTAATCTGGAAAGCCAGATTAAGTCTGAGCTAAATATATTCTTGAAATCTAAAATTATTTTTCCTGTTCGACATTCTAGATGGGTTTCCAACCTGGTACCAGTCAGAAAGAAAAATGGAGACATTCGGATTTGTATTGATTTTCGAAATCTCAATAAAGCCTACCAAAAGTACAATTTTCCATTACCACCTATGGAACAGATATTACAATTAGTTGCAAGGTCTGAATTGATGTCCTTTTGAGATGGCTTCTTAGGATATAACCAAATTTTAGTCCATCCAGAAGATCAATTGAAGACAACGTTCAGACCCAAATGGGGCACATATGTATATCAAAAGATGGCTTTTGGACTGATTAATGTTGGCACCACATTTCAAAGGGCCATGGATATTGCATTTAAAGGATTAGTGAATAAGTCAGTGGTGATTTACTTAGATGACATAACAGTGTATTCTAAAAAATGTAGTAATCACCTCAGAGATTTAAAGCAGATATTTCAATGTTGTCAAAAGTATGGGATCTCACTTAATCCAAAAAAGTCTTTTTTTTTGCATTAAGTGAAGGAAAGCTTCTCGGATTCATAGTGTCTAAATCTGGAATCCATATTGATCCAGATAGGATTAATGAGATTTCTGAGATATCTTTACCCCATAACAAAAAAGCAATGCAATCCTTTCTTGGTCAAATCAATTCTTTAAAAGATTTGTCCCCGACTTCTCAAGAATTGTGTCACCTCTCCAAGCAATGATCAAGAAAAACTCTCTCTTCAAATGGGGTCAGGCAGAACATGAAGCGTTCAACCTGATTAAACAAGCAATTATAAATGCCCCATCTCTAGTGACTCCAAACTTTTCTAATCCCTTCATTTTGTATACATTTGCCTCTGAGAAATCGTATGCTGCAATACTCACACAAGCCAATCAAGATAAAGCAGAAGCCCCAATTGCCTTTTTCAGTTCAAACTTGCAAGGAGCCGAACTAAATTACTCCGACGTTGAGAAACAGGCTTATGCTATTTTCAAAGCAATCAAACACTTTAGACCCTTTCTTCTCAAGACCCATACAAAAATAATAGTGCCATTTCCAGCGGTAAGAAATCTTTTGGTATAGAAATACGTGGGTGAAAAGAGAGCAAATTGGGTCACGGCCCTACAAGAATATGATGTTGAAATCAAGCCAACAAATATTGTAAAAGGTCAAGGTTTTTGCAGGATGTTGGCTGGAGCATCGCATATATCAGAAATATAGTCCCCTGATCATGAGGTACAAATGTATGAGGTAAGCCTAAACGATATTGAATCAAGATATGTTGATATCATGTTTAACTAAAGAATGGATATGCTCCTTCACATTTGAATCATACAAAGAAAAGAGCCCTGAGATTAAAAGCTAAGCAATATCAAATTGTAAATGATGTACTCTTTAGGATGAATTATGATTCTATTCTTCTTAGATGCCTTGAGAAATCTGAAGCTAAAAAAGTATTGTAGGAACTTCATGATGGACCAACAAGTGGACATTACGCAGGAGATGCAACAGCACACAAAATCTTGCGCGCAGGCTACTACTGGCCAACATTATTTAAGGATGCACATAGCTATGTAAGAAGATGTCAGATTTGTCAAACTGCTGCTGGAAGACAGAGGAAACCATCATTGCCATTGCAACCGGTCAACATCGATCAACCATTTGAGCAATGGGGATTAGATATAATAGGTGAGATCGTTCCTCACTCTTCTAAACAACATAAGTACATCCTTACAGCTACCGATTACTTTACTAAATGGGTAGAAGTAGTTCCTCTCAAGACAGCCAACTCTGAAAATATCATCGATTTCATAGATCAATTCATAATTACCAGGTTTGGCTTACCTTCCGCTTTAATGTTTGATAATGCATCATATTTTTCTGGTAATGCTATGACTGAATTTGCGCTCAAAAGAGGCTTTAAACTTAAGTATTCTGCCAATTATTACCCGCAAGGGAATGGATTGGCTGAATCAACAAATAAAAACCTGATCAGAATCATTAAATGAACTATTGATCAAAGTCATAGAAATTGGCACAAATCTTTGAGGAATGCTCTTTGGGCAGATCGAATAACTCAAAAAACTTCTATTGGCACTTCTCCCTTTAATTTAGTTTATGGGAAAGAAGTAGTTCTCCCAACACATCTAGCTATTCCTTCTTTAGCCTTAGTTCAGTTCATCGAAGAAACTCCTTCTTCATCCTTGCAACTAAGACAATTGCAGATCCTTAAGCTAGAAGAGGAACGAGAACAGGCCAAAATTACCCATGCACATCATCAAGCATTAGTAAAGGCTTCTTTTGATTCAAACCTGGTGTCCAGAAAAGATTTTCAAATTGGAGATTTAGTATTGAAATGGGATAAAGCCCATGAAGAGAAAGGCAAACATACTAAATTCCAACAGATGTGGCTTGGACCATTCCAAATTGTTGAAATCATAGGTCCATTGACTTTCATGTTACAAGACTTAGCAGGAAAAAGAGAGTCTTTACCTATTAATGGACAGATCCTTAAAAAATACTTTCCATAGAAGATGACCTCTTCTATTTTCTGTATATTATTATTTTTAGTTTATTTTTTTCCTTTTGATAATAAAACAGGTTGAAAATGTTTACCTTTGGTTTCCACAAAAAATATTAGTGTCTCTTGTCAATTTTTTTTTTCACTTGTATAAATGGAAGTGATTAGGAAAATTATTCTTTAGTTTTGAAAAATACAGACAAGTGCTATAATTCTGAAGGTTTTACTTGTTCTTTTGTTTCAACTTTACAAGTTCTGATTAAAAAACAACCTCTAGTAGGAGTTTGCTTCATATCAATCATGAAAAGCATCAATAACAAGACAAAGATTCTCTATAGAAAACCTACTTTTAAAACTCTGCAATTATCATCCAGAAGAACTCTTAAGGAGCCAATGACTTCCTCCCCACTTTAGGAAATTGCAAGTTTCAAAGAATAATCTAGTTATGCATTATAAACTTAAAGATAAGAGGTCTCATCAAGAGCCGGCTTATCATGATCATAAAGATTACAACAAGCTGACAGTGCCAAACTGCATACCAAAACAGGGTAATGACTCAAGATTGTTTCAATCAAAAGACAAGGGGTCTCATCACGAGCTAGTTTTTTCAGTTAGTTATAAATCAAGTGAATGCCACTATCAAAATTGGCCACCAAACCAAGACATTGCTCTTTAAGAATTAAAAGAAAAGAAAAAACAATAAGTGTAAATGAAGATTTATCTTGGAAAATTGCATACTTCTTAAGTAGGATACAGGATCATTGTTGGGTAATAGGTAACCCTGTCAAGGCTATGAACGCCTGCTGGCAGCAAAGGCTCTACCTATGACAAATGAGTACACCTAAAACTGATCTACAAAGATGTCTTTGTTTTTATCTTTATAAACCAAGTAATCACTGATGTAAGTGCGATGACTAGCATTGGGAAGAAGATGATCAGAATTAGAATAGATGGAACAAGATGTTGTTATTGGCAAATAGCACTTTGTACCTTATATTTCTACAATAAAGTTTGATTTTCCAAAACCATTTCTATTTTAGAAGTTTTAGAAAATTCAAAAAACTATCAGAGATAACTGGTTCTTTCAAGTGAATCGCCAATTGTTGTGACCATCAACAACCCCCTTTTTATTAGTATTAGCAAAAACATTAACAAACGGGGACCCTTCTAAAAAAATCAAAACTTAGCACTTAAAATTGTCTTTTTGTTTTCAATAAAACATGATATCAAAGAAAAACTCCCAACAATATGAATTCCTACCTTTTCACGCTTCATGCGCATGAAAAAAATTATAATTGTTAAGACTCCTTATGAAAAGTGCTATACAACCACAAAGCTAGGAAAACCCTTGTAAGTGGAAAGTCTTGAGTACTAAGCAAAACTTTAATAAACTCAATCTTTAATGATAAGCATCGCATCACAAAAAGGGTAATGGTGGGCATCCTTTACTAAGAAACTCTTCGAAATGTGAAAAAGCGAGAATGCAAGAATGCGAGATCGCAAGCCTTACAAACTTATCGCAGATTCCATTGACTGTAGTGACACTTAATAAAAAACGCCCAGACATTGCGAAATGCGATAAAGCTCTCGCAAATCGCATCTCGCAACTGCACTATGAAACAAATGATTGTTAAAAGATAATAGGTTTTGCGATATCGCAATCCACGATATTATGAAGCACATCGCAAAATCGCTTTCTCGCAAATCTAAGGGCTCAGAGTTCAATGATAGTACTTTCTGTCGTTCTATGCAAGAGTTATGAGCATTAATGTTAACTTAACAGTCCATTGATGGTATTTTTTAAAAACGAAACAGATCTAGTTTAAAGGATTATTTCACGTAAGGTGATATCTTTGATATGATTTTAAAAAAATTAAAAGCTTTCCCATCACATTATTGTTGTTCATTATTCACCATCATCCTTATTGTATCTTTGTTCTCCACTTACTATTTTCAGGAGCAGTACGCAGAGCAGAACACAGAACAACACACAGAACGTAATGGAAAAGAAAGGCAAAGCTCCTGCATCTGAAAAATCAGAGATGACTCCATTAGTTACAGACACCACTTATACCAAGGAAGTAGGGACATCTACTTGGGAAGGCATGTACCGACTGTCAGAAGAATAAAACCTGAGAGTTATGGAGGTTACAGTTACGACAGATGGATGTGGGTCATCCGAAGCATCACTAATATAGCTTGCATGCTCATTTTTGCACCGTATTGCAGCGAGGCCGAAGATACTCCCTTACACGGATATGGTAAAATGGATTATAGACCGTGCTAATATATCCAACAGGGAATTCAAGACACAGAACCAGGAGATTATGGAGTCATTTACCCCAGGTAATTTGAGGTGTATGTATCACCTGCCAGAACCCCAAGCTAGTTATAACAAAGAGTTTGTGGAAAAATTCGCCAAAGAGAACGAGGATTTGGCAGACTGCACAAAGAACTGGTTTGCGAAGGAAGAACCATTAAATAAGGACAAAAATGGTATGTACGCCACTGGCTCCCTCGCTTCTCCCTATTGTTTTGCTGCTACAATGTTATGTAGACTATTTGGGAAGCTAGATATAAATAATTTTTCATCAAAATGGTTGCCTTTATTGGATGTGGCCACCAATGCCACCATCATGGATTGGGCCCAAATTTTATCGGATAATTTATCTTCTGCTATTTCGAATTATCGAACTAAAAGAAGTTTTGCTCAGAGTTTTTATCCTCCATTCTTTTTAGCTGCCTACGTAATGGATGCTATTTGTTTCGTCTCTGATTTTCCCACCATGGGGTGGAAATGGACAATACAAAACCCTCTACCTATTCAAGTCTACCATAAAGAACTATGGGAATCTAATTTCGTCCCACATTTCTATAAGATTTGTCATGGAGTAATGCTTCCCATTCATAAAATGTTATATAACACAGATGCCCCAAGATTCTCCCCAGAAGCTGAAATTGACATTCTCCCTGTGGGAAGGTGGTTTGGGGAGGAGTTATTCACCTACATTAGGGTATTTGGGAGCATTGCCTCACCTCATGTGCTTCCTTTGTATGTTCCCAACAAACTTATGGCCCGAGAGATAGCTTACTAGACCTGTGGTGTTGGGGGAATGAGCAGAGAACTCAAGGATAAGAAGAAGGCCATCTGGCCTCAATTCCCTGTGGTCTACGGGGCCTTCGCATTATTTGATTTGGGACATGCTTTTAAAGAGGTTGATAATATGCTAAGTCTAAAGCTACCAAATTTCCGAAGGAAGTAGTATGATCCCTTGGATACTATCAAGAATTTTACAATGATGGTCAAAATAAAAGTATTTACTAAAGAAGATGATATCTTCGATGATGTCTTTCGGCAAAAGAGCTCTCTTAGAGAGATTCTACATGTGGCGCAAATTCAGTTTGACCAAGAAAAGCTTCAAGAGTTTAACCATTACAGAGAACAGAGACTGGCAAATGTCCCATTGGACAAATTGCACATTGAACCAATAAGGGAGCCCACTCCCACTCTTAGCATAAGTGGAAGTTCAAGAGAAGAGAAGTCTAAATCAAAGTCCGAGAGGGAATCAGCTAAAAGATCCGATGAGTAGTCAAAAAGTGATCACAACAGAAGTGAAGCGTCAATCAAAGATACAACTCAGTCTATAGAAAAGCCTGACTAGCAGGTTTTGTCCCCAAAACAGGTTGAGACTCCCACTCCCCTCGCAAAGCCAACAAGTCCAATTGTAGTAGACCTAGAAAAGGAGTGGGAGAATTTTAATGAGCTAATAAACACCGAGGAACAAAGTGCAGAGCCATTAATAAACCCAAGGGAGATAGCCATAGAGATGATAATATAAGAGGTTATTAATACTCAAGAGACAGAGCATATTCATGTTGCTCCGTCGTCCGAAATTGTGCTGGAAATAGAGGAGATCCCTCCTCTGGATGTATTTTATAGCCCACAGCATAAGACTATTGTTAGAAGACAAATAAAGAAACAAAAAATAGATATTATACTTTCTCCAGAGGCTAAACCTTTGGATGTTCTTTGTCAAGACCCAACCACCGATCCAACAAAAAACCTCACTAGACTCTCTCATATTGCAGGGGCATATGCTTCTGCAACCATTGATAAAGCGTCAGAAGTTCAAACGCTATTAAAAGAAAAGTAGGATAAGATCCTATTTTTGGAACAACAACTACAATAGGCCAGTGTCAGCCGAGAATCAAAAATACAATTGGAAAAGCTACAACAGGATTTCCAGCAAATGCAGTTGGGTTACCAAAACAATTTGGCCGATAAAGAACAACAGTTACATGCCACAATAGAACTCCATAAGGATGACCCTAAAATTAAAGAATTCATCACAGAAGCCCTTGCCCTCAATGACAAGCTCCTACAACAGGAAGAAATGCTTTGCAAAGGATCTCACAATGGAATTCCCATTGCGAAAAAAACGACCACATTACAAATCAAGTCGTAGACAAACGACTTGATTATGATTTAGTTTTTAAGAAATTTTCTGACTTTGTGAATTGGCAGAAACTAGAGTAGGGAAAAAGAGCAGAATTGCCCCAGATTGATGAATCCCACAAAGAAATGCTATTTGCAAAATGGGATGCACAACTCAAGGAAACAGAGCAAGCGACGGAGGAGGCAGCAATAGCAGCAAGCAATGTCATCGACTGCATCAATGAAAATCTGCATATAGCAAATTTAATATTAGAGACCACTCCAGGATTCCTCCCAAAGGCACAACAACTTCAAACTAGGTGGAAGAAAATGGGAGAGGAAAAGGCAGAGTCAATTAAACAGATAAACAAGTTAAACTGGGATACTTACTGGTAGGAACTGGTAAAACCACATAGCTAGTGGATGACTTTGAAATGCCTCATAATGTCCGCCAAGAAGATAGCGCCAACATTTGCTAATTTTGTATTCACAGGTCAATTGAAGGTTGAAGTCAGCCAACCGACGCTCCCTGAAGCCCATGCTGGACATTTGCAACTTAAAAGAACATATACATGATTCAGCATAGATACAGTTTTAGTTTAATTTTAGTTCATTTTTGCCTAAAATGAGGATGGTTGTTTTGAACCTCCTCATCTATTTTTGTAATAACTATTTTTAGTTTTCATTAGAGTAGTATTTAAACCCCTCTCATGCATTTAGAGAGGGGTCCAGAAATTTGTCAAAAACAATTCTTTAGAATGTGCACTTTTCCCCCCACTGAGGAGGTTTTGATAAATGAATGGAACGAGATTTATTTATATCTGAGTTTAATGTTTGCTATTGAAATGCACTTCTATACTCTTAGTGGATATTGAATTATTTGAAGATAAATCTATATTGCTGAAGCTCATGAGCAGGACCTATTATCAATGGTACTTTTATCTCTTAATACTTTTTGCTTATGTGCCAAGTGATATATTATTTTCAGTTGTTTATATATGAAAGCCTGAATGTTCAGTTATCATTTTTGCACTTTTGTACGGTGATAACTAATTCTTTTTATGCTGAGTGTATGAATGACTCATTATGCAATGTGTTTATCATAATTGTTTAGGCTAATTTCTTATACCAAACAATCATCTTTAATGGACTCTTTTCTCGTAGTGATTGAATGATTTTTATTACCAATATCTATTGGAAATTATTTTAGATCGCATAAACAAAGTGTTACCCTTGGGATAGTTTAAAATTAGATGTTTTCCTTCCTTAGAATAAAATTGCATATGTTAGATTAGATTTAGAATAAAGCATTCTCCCCATAAACCTTTAAAAAAGAAAAACACCATCCCCTTAGTGTACCATCATAAACAAATTGGGAAACTGGTCCCATCACCCCCAGTGGGAGCCACTATTCCAAACGGAAAAGGAGTTGCTTTCAAGGTCCGGACCAGGTGATTATTCCCCTTGTTGTAGACCCAATTTTTGGGCCTTCAACACAACCTTCAATTCATGCAATTGATATTCTATTTCACCAACCTTTAGCTCCAAGTTATGTTATTTTATCTTGGATATACAATGTTTATCTTGAATTTAACCTAGTTCACTCTACACGTTTGATATTTCCTTTTTATTTTTTCCAAGTGATTCAATAATTATTTTCAGTTGAGATGGAATTTCCTCCTCTTCAGATGCCAATTTTTTATCCCTATTAAATAGTTGTTAAATATTCTCTTCCAAATTCTTATGATCCTCAAAATCAGCTTGCTACTAGCTCTCACATACCTCCTTTTCATCACTTAATTTTGTATTTTTTAAACCGACTTCCTCCTTTAAGTTGATGAAGATGTAAATATTTGTTCTACTTATCTATCTAAGTTGTGCAACCTCTCTAAGTTGTATCTTTGGTTCCTTCTTCCTTATTGGAATATTTACCATTTTTTGTGTGCATTGGTGATTATGCTCCCAAGGTCCATTGTAAGAAAATAAAATATTTTGTTCCCTAAGTCTATTCTTGCTACCTTCATTATTTCTCATGCTAGAATAAATATTTTTTTGTGTATCAACTGATAAGTGAGATTCCAATATCCCATAATGTTCTAGCAATTTTGTTAGATCCCTATCATAGTTTTCAAAGTTCTGCAATTTTTTTTATAGGAAGTCATGTTCATCAAGGGTTCTCGTTCTTTTCACTAAAATAACTAATTCCTAGCTACAACTAACTAGAAACACTTTTGAAAATGAATATTAAAATAAAAACCCCTTAGTCTAGTAGGATGCACATCATTGATACCATTGTAATGTCACTTACTAAAATATACTAAACTTGTGATTCCTTGATTTTTATCTTACAGACATTTTTTCAAGCAATTTGCATGTAAACCTTTCTTCAAATGCTTTGCATGTAATCAAATAGGAAGCATTTATCTTATAGATATTTTGACAAACATTTTTCATGTAATCAAATATGAAATATCTCTAACATGATGATCACACAACAAAAGTGTTGGCCATGGAATCCCCCAAGGCATGTTTTGGGGCTTAAAGCCCAATTTTTTGACCGAATCTTGTTGTAAAGCTCCGAAAATTGCCGATGTGAGGCGCGAAAGTAGGTCAAAGTCACAAGGTTGTCCACCCCAGTTTTGTAATGTAATGTTGGTTGGATAAACCTACCCATGATTCGCGGACCATGGGATTGTATAAATAGAGTGAGGCTCTAAGTGTAAGAAAGAAATGGAGGATAGAGAAGAGGGAATAGAAGAGAAGCATGATAAAGTCTAAGTGATTGAGTCGTAGGTTGAAGTGTGTCTTTGGGTTGTAGAGTAAGAGAAGGCTCTGCAACTGAGTGCGTAGAGGCCTAGTAGTCCGCAGCTGAGTGCACGGACCCCTGCAGCTGAGTGCGTAGGGCGAGTCGAATTTGTAACCGTGGAATGAACTAATAAAAAGAAGTTTTTTCATAATTTTGTGTATTTGTTCTTGGGTTAATGCATGATTGATATAATTTGCAAATATATTGTTTATTTACTACGCGCACCTATATGAATGGCTTATGTTGTTAAGTATAACTTAAAGCACTCAAGTAGGCAAAGCTAATTAAATAACATTGGAATACCAGTAAGGTCTTGGTAATAACACAGAACGTGGCACTCAACCCCTGGGTAGGGCTGCGTGAAGGTAGCATATCAAGCTGCGAGGTACGGGAAAGTGCACGAAGAAACCTGCACGCAGGGTCAAACTGCGGACCAATCGAACTCATCAGACATCTCTAGGGTTCGAAAACCTGGTTCTACCACCCTCGCATACTACTTCAGGTGAGACCTCAGTCCACGCTCTGTGGACTGTTACTGAAAGGGCCAGTAGTACTAGGATTTGTTTGGCTAAATTAACTCTGAACCTGGGTCAGGCCCCAACAAGCCAACAAATGGTTCCGTTGCCGAGACCAGGATTTGCATAAAGATGTCTGATGTTGTATCATTGGAATCCGACAAAGAAATGAATTGAAGAGTGGTTGGACAGAAAGATTCACGAGTTTGCGGCGCAGGAAAACACGAATCCGCGATTATCAAAGGAAGAGTGGTTATATTTCTACTTATATATAGAAATTCATGAAATTTTCTTTGCATCCTTCCCTACTAAGTTATACAACTGGATCGTGAGGCTAGTAGATAGCCAAGGGAGGTGTAAACTCAACAAACCTATTATGTGGACTCCGGAGTTGGTGCGCAGACTGAAAGCATCTTAAGATAGAATCGCGCACGATGTTTATCACTAGATGGATCAGATCATAGGAGGGTTCATCACCAAATTCACAGTAGATGCTTCGATCAGCTATAGCGAGGCAAAACGATGCTTCCTCAAGGCACCACAAGGTAAGTACGTTAAATCTTTGAACACTTGGATTAAAATGCTACAGTGTGAAAAGCAGGTTATGCGAATAAATTGATGTTTAGGGCTACGCAGAGTGGGAAGATCTACAGAAATGAAGGGAGCTCATAACTAGAAACTAGCCCCTTGATTTCACTCCGGCGAAGAGGAGCTCGTGAAGGTTTCACCAAGAAGTGCGATTAATCTGATAAAGCAGAGAATTCTGTGCATACCACCCCCACCCACACCACCACCAATTTCACCATCTTCACCCCCGACTTTGCCCATACCACCTCCGCCCCCACCGCGAAGTAGTATGGCCAGCGGGATAAAGCTACCATTGTTCAAGGGAGTCAGAAATGAAGATCTGGACCAATTTTGGTTCGTGGTAAAAGTGGTATGGGAAGCACAGGGTGTCATGGACGACAATATAAAGGAGGCATGTTGGTCAACACTCTACTGGATCGCGTGTTGACCTGGCACATTAAGCATTCCAATGAAAATTTGAATGCGGGGATAGCAGATATCCAAACTACGCTAAACAAGGAATTTAGTAAACCAAAATTAGAGGCACAATTGATCATTGGATTCAAGGAAATTGTAAAGCTACCAGGCGAAACCCCATGGGAGTTGGATCAAAGACTGAAGTGCACAAATCGTGAAGCGAACATGACCTTAACAGATGGGAAACACCGCGAATGGTTTGTACCCTCGTTAACACAACATCTATGAAATGCACTAGCGCAATAAAGGCTAACCACTTAGGCTGAAGATTTGGAGGTCGCAATGAGATTGAACGAGACTGCGATGCAAGATCCTAACCTAGGAGTCCAGCAGATTCACACGTAGTTGAAAAACTTGTGCCTTGAGATGCAGAGTTTGAAACAAGACAGGATGGCTCGTCTAGAAGTGTGCGACGAGGTATGGTGCGTAAAGTGCAAGGGCCAGGGGCACGACAAGGACCACTGCCTGGTGTTCGCGAATTACCTCGTGGGAGGAGGACCAATGCCATTGAGACTGGAGACACAAGTAGGACCAAGCACGGCACCTGCGTTATGGTGTGCAATTTTTCAAATAGGAGGGAAGCATGCTATAGATAACTGCCATCTGTTATAGAAGCATACACAAAATTCTCAGCAGTTGTTCTGTAATTTTTGCAAGTCAGTGGGCCATGATGAGTGCACTTGTAGAAGTTACGAACTAATGTTGGATCAAACCCCTACCTACAAAGTTCAGGCCGAAACACGGGCCCTCGATCAAAACATAGGAATGGAGCGCACTAGATTTCAAGGGCACGGACGAGGTCGAGGTGGAATGGTACCAAGAAGAGGTCGTGGACAGTTGATATGTTACAATTGCAGAGGACCGAGGCATTATGCCTGCAATTTTACAAATCCAACGTGACCATCATGCTTATATTATACACAATTTGATCATGAGACTGAGGACTGTCCCACGCTGATAGTGAGGTTGCGCGATAAAGGAGCACTCCAACATTCCCCAACTTAGAACCTGCAAATGATGAGGTATGAGCCACGCGAGGAAGACCTGAAGCTCCGGAGTGGTATCACGACAGGGGATGATAAAGGCAAGCAGCCCGAAGAAAGTACCTCGGTTCACAAGGCTCCAATAAAAAAAACCAGAATTTGATTTGGAGCGCACTGAGGAGACATTCATGGAAGCTAAGAAGAGCTTCATGGATGCCTCCACTTCAGGAAGTAAAGAGATACTGGAACCAGAAATGGACCCATCAATGCTCACTACATTCTTGGAGACATGCATGAAGCCATTGCGCAACAACAAAGCTGCGAAGGAGCTACAGGAACTCATCAATAGATGTGTTGGGACCGTGCCAGGAGAACTGCACGTAGTCCGGAAGATCGGGAAGCACACGATGCGAACAGGAAGAGAGATGAGATTGACCACGCAAATCAGGGAATGAAATGGATCAAGTAATTTTGGATCTAAGATCAGACGCAAATGTCCTGCCAAAGCAGACGGAGCACATGGGCAGGCCTATGCTGCAATGGTCTCCTATTCAACTGCAAATGGTGAACCAGCAAAAGATCCTACCTATGGGAAGATTGCAAGGAATAACAGTAGATATCGAAGGTGCGAGTGTGCTAGTAGATTTCGAAGTGATAGAGATTGTTGATGACAACAATCCCTATCCCGTGTTACTGGGAATAGATTGGGACACTGACATGAATGGAGTGATAAATCTAAAGAAGCACAACATGATTTTTGAGAAAAAGTCACTGCACGTAGTGGTACCTTTAGACTCTATGGAAGGATCGCGCTACACAGAGCTAGTAGGCGACTACGATAGTGATGACGATCTAGACTGCATCTACAAGATAACTACGCGGGAGCAATATTGGATAAATCAAATCGTGGATGGCCACATATCATGGGAGCGCGAAAGCTCCTGCACATCAAATTCTGACGAAGAGAGATGGCAGAACCGGTTACACAGGTAACCACGCTCAACTATAACATGATGACAAGGTCGTTGTGCTTTGTGGCAACAAAGGTAAGAGATCTACCTACGTATGATGGGTTGAGCGAGGTGGATGATTTCCTGAACAAATTTGAAAGAGAAGTATCGGAATAGCAGTGTTTCGACGCTTTGAAATGGGTTCTACGTGCTACACCCGCAAGATGGTGAGGTACGTACCAAAGAAGTTTTGAGGACTGGTGCGAATGGAGAAGGATGATGCACCTACAATTTGGGAAGCCTCAGATGTGGATAAAATCCAAGTATGATGGATGAAACAGCCCACGCATCCACCTTTCCATATGGATACAGGTGATGGTGCACAACCTGCACGAAGGCACACCATCCTCATGGTAGGAAACACAATCAATAATTAGGAGCGGGCAAGACAATGGTGCAAATGACCTCTCCGGTTGGGTCCATGAAGTATGGTAAGACCAAGCATGCAGAAGCATATTCACGCAGAAGCTTTTGAGAAAGTATGCGAAGCACTGAACACGGTCCACCATGTGAAGCGGGTTGACTAGGACCTTCATGTACCAATGTTTCTTTGGGCATATAGGACCATGTGCAAAACCCTGACCACATGGGCACCTCCAAAGCTGAAGTATGAAGCGAATGATGTCATCCCCATGGAGCATGAAAATCCTAGTCCGCACATAGTAGCACCAGTAGATACAATGGTTTGTGGAGCCTAGAAAGAAGGGATCACACAGCCACAAGAAGCAGAATGCATGGGACCTGGGTAAGAATTCCAATAGGGAAACCTTAGACTCCACAAACTTGAAGAAGAAAGGTTATGGTTAAGGAAGAAAAGTGCTCTGGTGGACACGGAAGTCAAGAAGTTGGAGGACGAGATAAAGGAATAATTTCTCGGCAAAAAGACTAGGGTGGTAAGGTAGTATGCATATGATCACAATGATAGGGTTAAGGCATATTGCCGTGAATTGATAAGTCTGATGCCTTGGCTTGGACCGCATATTGCTAAGCATAATGACCATGGTAGCATGTTGCAAATGATAAAGTGCGCGATGCCAACCATAACAGTAAAAGGTAGGGATTCTCCAAGAAACATGATGAATGACCGGACGAAAATTTTCATGGGTGGTGTGACCACTTGACTAGCCGAAGGAAGGACAGTCTTAGCACTCCAGGCAGTTGGAAGGGAGCACGGGACTATAAGCTATTCTTCCTAGGAGCTACGCGATATTGGAGATGCGCACAGAAGCAAGGAGTCACAAGGTCCGTGACTGTGCACGGAGGGCTGCGCTGCCGCACAGTTTGGCCAAAAAGTGATCGTTGAAGTCACTATTCACGATGGGATGCTCGACTTGAGGCCAAATGGAGTGGGCGGCAGACATTTAAGACGCGATTTATGGGAAAAATCTGGGAAAATCTGTCGCCAAGGGAGCATTAATGAACCAGATTTGGGGGGAAGGGTCGAATTCAAATTCCAAAAGCGCTATAAAATATAAAGTGTTGCCCAACAAACAAAATTTGGTCATTTGCGAATTGAGCGATCAAGCAGAACCCTGATTGTTGTGAGCTGAGCATTGATTGAGCCCCTGAGTTTGTGAGTGATAGATTGCTACACAGATACAATGGCAACAACTAAGGATGGTATGGAGATAGCAAAAGTGACCACCAAGGGGGACGCGTAGGCCCTGACTGTGGGGGATGTTCCAGAAGGTTATAGGATTGTGGCAGAAATCTTGAAATCATCGTGCATGCCAAGACCCAAGAAGGACAAACAAGCAATGGCTCCCATACGTGTGTCCCCACAGAACCTGCTGCGCAGCAAACTGTCAATGGAGGAGAAGGGGAAAGCTGTCACTATAGAAACAGATGAAGAAGACGAAGATATGGAGGATCTTATCATCACAAAAGAAGAGGATGAAGGCATGGAGGAGAATACTCAACCTACGCACTTTGCGACAAAATTTCCTGCCTATGTCCCCCCATGAAAAGGGAAGGCTAAAGTGCCCAAGGACCTGGACGAGACGAAGAGCTCGCTCTAGACCCTACTCCTCTCAGATAGCATTATGTATGAAGGCACGTACCTGGGCCGCGTGCCGAGCCTGAAATTTGAAGATTGGGACCTCACTAACCACGAGAAGTTCCCTCACCTCATGAAGTAGAACACTGTGACATGGGTGATAGAATTAGAGCCGCGGAAGTGGTTGCACAAAGTGGAAAAGGCCAGGCTACTGAACCTGCTCTCAGTGCCGCACTTCCACCGCAACCCAATAACCATTTTCATCATCAAGCAGCTGCTTTTCCTGGTGCATGATGGGTGTTTATGGCTAGATCAGCCCATCCCCATCACAATAGACATGATTCATCATGTCTCTCAACTTCCATACAAAGGAGAGGACCCCATGGCCATATTGGAAGGGAAGGGCAGTGATTTGTCCATCGCAGAGGCCATGAAGAAAAAGTACAAGCTAGAAGAGAAGAAGAGGGGCTACGCTATCTCCAGCATCAAGGAGAAAGAAATGCACATGGCGACCCAAATCCTAGCAAGAAAGGTCATGCACAAGTGCCGCGTGGATGAAGTACTTGCATCAGTGGTAGCACTGGCTGAGCAGTGCGCGGAGATGGTCCAGTTTAACTGGTCTGAGTTCCTCTGCAAGCATTTTTTAGAGAATTTTCGCGAAGCCCAGGAACAATGTAAAACTTTCCACTATGCATCGTTGTTGCTGTCCATGGTGCTCGTCATTGGGGAATTGTCGGAGGATAGTCGATTCCCCATAATTGACAGGGATTTATTGGAGGCCGCAAAGTGCTCTTCGCTCTAGGCCACGAAGGATGCTAAAAGGATACGCAACAACAAAATCTTCTGGGTTTTCATGGAAATGAACCTCAAAATGGGGATCAACCGTAAGCCGCGGTTGTCACCTATGGTTTATAACAGTCTGTAGAGTTTTGTAGAATTTAAAGTGGACATACATAACATATATATCAGGGCACACAAGGACCCGACTAAACAATGGACAAAGATACCATTCGTAGCCATAGACGATGCCATTTTCAATGTCTTGGAGGCATGGTCGCCGAAGTGGCACGCCCTAGACATCGTAGAGATTGAGAATTCGGCGGCGCAAAGAAAGAAAGATGATGCCAAGCTGTGCATCGCACTATTGGCCAAAAAACAAAGGAAGGATGTAGTGGTAGTAGAAGTGCGGGCAGTGCAGGACGCGGCACAGAAAGCAGTTGAGCAAGAAAAGTCTGCAGTAGTAGCAGCAGCACAAGAGGCAGCCGCGAAGGCGGGCGAGGGCCAAACAACGCCTTCGCAGGGGTAGGAATCAGAGGAAGTAGGGAGAGAATAAGGAGGCGCAGACCCCCAAACTACGTCAATGCAGCTGAAGCATCAGTGTCCAGCAGAGAGGGCAGGGTCGTAGAAGAAGGTTAAGGCCTTAAAGTTGTCCATTGACCCGATCACCCTAACTGAGGGTGATCTGCATGACATTGGCGAAACTATGCGTGATGTCACCTCTGAGGCTCTCCAAGATTTCATGCAGGAGAACCAGATTGTGTTGGGGGTCCTTAGAGCGTAGCTGCAGGAATTACAGGCGTGCCCCCCCAGGCTAGTACCCTTTCGGCCAGCCTCGCGGTCGACTCAACAACAGTAGAGAAGATGTTGCGCGCACGGATGACGAACACCATAGTGCTGCCGGAAGGAGCACTAGTGCCATCAAATGAGGCTAATAGGCCTTTGGTTAGCGCATTGAAAGGTCTCAGTATCAATCTAGCTGCACTCCCACATGAGACCTTATATGTGTTGCAGGATGGGATAACTGCAGAGCTACGAGCTAGGGAGAGCTGCGCGCTCCAAGTCCTTAGTGAGCAGAAAATAAATATGGAACAACTAAGCTTGCAGGGTGATGAATTGGTGTCACAAAATCAATAGTTGGTACAGGTGGTAGATGACGCTTTCCAAAGTGTCCCGAAGCTGGCCATCCTAGCAGACATAGCAGCAGAGGCGCGGATCCACAGGTTAGCAGCAGGGGTCCGCAAGGCGAGGGAAGAAATAACAAAGATTCAGCTGGAGCTGAACCTTCAGATCGCCAAGCTGTGGTTAAAGGCGCAACCATCCACTCCCCCAGAAGTCAGAGAACAGCGCACTAGCGCTATCACAGCAAGATTGGAGGGAATTGGAGATGTAGTGTGAGACTGCACCAGTATGTTGGAAGAATCACATGCGGTCCTCTCAATTATGCAGGAGGACCCCAACATTCATCGCATAGAGATAGAGGCATGAGAACTCCAACGGCAGTATGATAGTATCTGAGGAACTGTGCAGACGGTGGTCCTCACTCAGCGACTTGCACAGGTGCAGTAGGCTAAAGTGCTGAAGGAGCAGGTGGACGCGGCTTGGCATAAGGAAGCAGTCCTAAAGGCATGCATCCAGCCTTGGATCGACGAGCCCTTCACCATCACGGCAGAAATCAAAGGCAAGCTCGCACACATGTAGGGGATGCACACATTGATGTAGAGAAGCACTCCCAACACAGAGGTCTTGGAACAACGTATGCAATAGATCGAGCAAGTAGCAGCTCAGTGCACTACTAACCTCTGCATAGTTCGAGAACAGTTGGAGGGACTCTGCGTAAAGAACACTGCGACAACAGAGTGACTCGAGGGTGAGTCACGATGTTTGTGTTGGGGGCCTATTGGGCATGGAATCCCCCCAAGGCAAGTTTTGAGGCTTAAAGCCCAAGTTTTTGACCGAATCTTGTTGTAAAGCTCCGCCAATTACGGGTGCGGGGTGCAAAAGTAGGTCAGAGTCACAGGGTTGTCCACCCTAATTTTGTAATGTAATTTTGGTTGGATAAACATACCCATGGTCTGCAGACCATGGGATTGTATAAATAGAGCGAGGCTCTAAGTGTAAGAAAGAAATGGAGGATAGAGAAGAAGGAATAGAAGAGAAGCATGAGAAAGTCTAAGTGATTGAGTCACAAGTTGAAGTGTGTCTTTGGGTCGTAGAGTAGGAGAAGGCTCTGTAGCTAAGTGTGTGGACCCCTGCAACTGAGTGTGTAGGGCGGTCGAGTCTGTAACTGTGGAAGGAACTAATAAAGAGAAGTTTTGTTATAATTCTGTGTATTTGTTCTTGGGTTAATGCATGATTGATATAATTTGCAAATATATTGTTTATTTACTGCGTGCACCTGTATGAATGGTTTATGTTGTTAAGTATAACTTAAAGCACTCAAGTAGGCAAAGCTAATTAACTAACATTGGAATACAAGTAAGGTCTTGGGTAATAACATAAAACGCAACTCTCAGCCCTTAGGTAGGGTTGTGCGAAGGCAGCATATCAAGCTGCGAGGTACGGGAAAGTGCACGAAGCAACCTATGCGTAGGGTCAAACCACGGACCAGTTGAACTCATCATACATCTCTAGGGTGCGGAAACCTGGTTCTACCACCCTCCCATACTACTCCGGGTGAGACCTCAGTCCACTCTCCTCGGACTGTTGCCGAAAGGGCCAGTAGTATCGGGATTTGTTTGGCTAAGTTAACTCTGAAACTGGGTCAGGCCCCAACAAGCCAACAAAATGTACCACAAGTAAGATTACCATAGTAACACCTCAGCAAATGTACCTTGATCTATTTTATTAATCCTACCTTTTATTAGAAGACATGGAAACATTTTTAGGAGCAAGAATCAATTCTAGGAATCACATGAACAACCTTGAATGTGGCATGATTAGATAGGAGAAAGAGAATGATAAAAGTTTTGGAATATCCCCTCTCCTAACTACTGAAAGATATCATGTTGGATAGACAAGTTATAGTAGATTGATCATCCTTTTTATGCCATGAATCAACAAAAAGCACCATAGTTTGAAGAGAGAAATAGTGTTGGGAATGAGAAACAAGATATGAACCAAAGCGACCCATTTAAATGTTGATAATGCAAAAACTAAATGACAATGTGACCTCCACACTCCATGAACTTGAGTTGTAGCTATGGACTGGCCAAAACAAGTGAATAAACCCTCGAATCACTACGTGTAACTGCTATGCCTTCCTAAAATAATTCTTTGGTATAGTTATGAAATGGATCTTCAAAAATAATTACCTATGAAAGATATGAGTTATATTTCCTCCTAATCAGCTATGATGGATTTGTTTGACCACCAAAACCAAGCTGAATCAAATCTCTTATATTCCCAATGTGAGAAACCAAAATGATTTGTTCAACTTATTAGCTAGGGTTGAATCTTTCATAATCAAAACTAGAATACCTTTAGGGTTTCATCTAATAGTTTGAAACCAATAACTTTACAACAAAAAATAAAATAATAAAGCATACTCCAAGAGTGAGCTCCAATCTCTCTTTTATCATCATAATACCATAGGTCATCAAAATTCCATGGGTGTCTCTTTTATAACATTTTCCCCTTTCCCACTCAATTAAATAATATAAAGAGACTTTATAAAGTTTTCCCTTTTTCTCCCATAGTCACTTAATAACACCTTTTTCTAATTTAATTATTTAATGTCACTTTCACATATTTCTTTTCACCCAAACGACATTTAAATAATTGAATTAATTGATCCCATTTTTACTGACTTTAGCCTGTGGGAATCAAATAGGCTACTAAGTGGAAATCAAAATTACATGTACTGAGAGGAGGCATGAACCGTTATAATTACAATTATTACTCATTTAAACATTTGAGAATCATAAAACATTAATCTCATCAAATGAACAAGTAACACAAGATATAAGTGGAAACACCTATGGGAGAAAACCACAAAAATTCTTTATATGAAGGATCTTGTAGCCACCAACCTATTATTACATCAATTTGTAGGCACCAACCTATAAGAGAAATAATTATTCTTTGTTTCTTTGTAGGCACCAAACTATAAGAGACCCAATCCCCTTTGCTACTTTGTACGTACTAACCTACAGGAGACACCAATCCCCTTTGTGTCTTTGGAGGCAATAACCTACAAGGACACCAATCCCATCTATTACTTTGTAGGCACTAAGCTATAGGAGATATCAATTCCCTCCACTTACTTGCAAACACCAAGCTACAAGAGACACTAATCCCCTCTACTGCTTTGTAGGCACCAACCTACAGGAGGAACCAATACCCTCTACTTCTTTGTAGGCACCAACCTACTTCACTTAGTCTTCTTGATTCTTCACAATGCTTTTTATATACTTCTAATTTCACCAATTCTTCTTGTTATTTTTGCCTTCACATGTCTATTATTTTATTTTTCCTTTACCAAGTCCACTTCTTGCTTCTTCCTTCACTAGGTCTACATCCCCAAAAATTGTTTCTTTTGGCTTCTTCCCATGAAGTAAATTGCACAATATGCCATATATTCAATTTTTCAAATATGGTATTGAAATTTCGGTCACAAGTACCTAGAGATTTCTTCTCTATCCCCTCCATATTTCATAGACTAAAGCATCTTAGAAATAATTTTACTGTGAAAAATCCAAGCTAACTTGTTTGAAATATGTTTTAGGAGCATTCAATAACACTAGCTTCCTCAAATCACATCTCTAAAATTATAGTGAAAAAAATGTTTGGAAGTTATAATACAAGTATCACGAGATCTCTTCTTTATATCCTCAAGATTTCAGAGCTTGAAACATCATAGAACAAAAGTTATAGCATTAGAGAAAATTTCAGCGTAAAAGTGCCCATGAATTTTTCATGTAATTTCCATGTCATAGTATATAAACCAATCAAAATCCTTTAAATTTAAAAGGAGGTACATGTAAATATTTTGGAGGGAAAAGAAGAAAAAAATGTTTTTGTAATTGTATTTTTGGCTTATCTCCTTATAGGTTTACTCAAATTTCAAGTGTAAACACTTGTTGGATGAAAAATTAAATTCCACGTCTAACAAGTACCCATTATGCATACTTTTGAGAAGACAAACGTTGATAAAAATTGAAGATACATTAACAAAGTGTGTTCAACACGTTTTTTTAATGTATCTTCATTTTTTATCAATGTGGCTCTTCTCAAAAGTATGCGTAATGGGTATTTGTTGGATGTCAAATTTAATTTCACATCCAACAAGTTTCTACACTAGAAATTTGAGTAAATCTATAAGGAGATAAGCCAAAAATATGATTAAAAAACAGTTTTATTTTTTTCCCCCAAAATAAATAAATCTTATTTTATTATCTTATTTATTATTATATTATTTTTCCTTAGGAGGCCCCTTTTAGGCTTAAATTTCCTCTAATGTGAAAATTCCAGGCTAACTTGCTTGAAGTAAATTTTATGAGCATTCAAGAAGCCTAACTTCCTCTTATCATATCTCTACAATATAGTGAAATAAAGTATGAAATTTGAAACACATGTACATGAATATCTCCTCTTTATCATCTCCAACTTTCACATTCTAAAACATTACATGAAGAAAAATTATAGTGAAAATTGCAAGCTCACTTATGTGAAGAAGATTTTAGGGGCATTTAAAAAGCTAACTGCCTCAAACCATATCTCCAAAATTACAGTGAACCATGGCCTGAAATTTCAATCACGGGTACATGAAGATATTCTATTTTTATCCTCCAAGTTTCACATTCTAAAACATCCTAAAAGAAAATTTATAGAATGGCTTGTTCACCCCATAAATCACATTTTTTGCTTCCACCTTTACACTCCAAGAATCACCCCAAAAAATATACCTCAACTCCTCTTGTGACCTAAGATAGATTATTTGTTGGATTATATACAAAATAACACATATTTTGTTTATGTATAGTGTTTGTACATTCACTAATGGGGATGACTTGTAAAACTAGTTGGGTCAACCTACTTGTACTTTGAATGGTTCATTCTAATGAAATATTTCATATCTCCCCATTCCTATAAAGTTAGAGGGAGTTCCACATACTATTGGAAACATATCATAATAAGTTTTCAAATCATATATCTTGTGCTCAAATTTGAGCTATGAAATTAGAGTAAAATTTCCATCAAATATAAAGTGTCCAATTTGGGCACCAAAAGTCCAGACCAATATTTCCAACAATCTTCATTTCCAATGTTTATATTGGACATATGTAGACTCCCCCTATCCTTGACATCAATGAAAACAATATTTCCAACAAGCAGAAATTGAATAATTAGATATGATTTTTCTCAAGGAGACTATGACTAGTGTGTTTTACATTATGGATGGCCTACAAAAGAGATTTAAGGATTCAGAACTTTCTGACATTGATTCATCTAGATTTTCTAGGGGAATTCTTATAAGTTGGAACCATAGGTTATGTCTACCAAAATATTTCATTTTTATTTCAAGTCTATGCATAGAGCTCCATGGTAAAAGAATAAAAAAATATTTTACTATCTTAAATGTACATGAACCTTATGAAGAAAACTATAACTTATGGTATAGGATTTTCAATGTTTAGGAAATGAATGAAGGGTGATTGATTATTTGTGAGGATTTGAATTTTATTATAAATATGTCAAAATTGTGGGGTGATACTACTAAGGTGGATATGTTCGAATTTGTTTTGCATCAGATAAAAAGGGACGGCTTGGTTGATGTAGAGATAATCACCCTTAAACAAACCTTGTGGAATAATAGGGCTAGGAGAGAAGCATTGTTAAAAAGATTAACAGGTTATTGGTCTCAAATCCATTGTTGCATCAAGTGAATAAGGTATAAGTCATGGAATAAGGATGATAAGCTTTCATACCATTTCCTAGTTTTCTTCTATTGGAAATTTATTTCCAAAAGTAAAAGTATTCTCTTCAAACTAAATTCGAATTGGCTACGGAAAAAATAATTTTAGAGTTTGTGAGGTATCATTGGAGGTGTTACAACCAAAATTATAGAAGTTTTCCAAGTGAGAAATTTGTTGTTTCATTAAAATATGTAAAAGAAAAGACTGTCACTTGTCTAGGTGAAAGACATAGGATATAGAAAAACTTAAAGGATATTGAATTGGACATAGGTGATATTTTCAAGAATAATACAATTAACATTTTTAGGGATGTTAACTAGGCTAGATTGAAACATCTAGAATACAAGAAAGGGAACTTTTTAGAAGATAGAGAGGTTAATGGAGATTGAAAAGTAGGGATACTTGGTTAAAACTACAAGATGAAAATAGAATATATTTTCATGAACTTGCGAACCATTTGGAAAAAACTACCACTTGGTATTTGTAGGTCTAAAACATTTTGATAATACCTAGCTAGATCCAAGAGTAGTCAATATTGTGGACGATATTAAATTGGCTTCATAATTCGCTTGAACAGTGATGGAAGAGGATGATATATTTGAGGTCATATTTAAGAATGAGTTATCTTTTGGCCTTTCCACTTTCAAGAAGGAAAAACCCAACCCCGATAGCTAAACAATAGATTTCTATTTGCGAATATTTGACATATTATGTGATAACCTATTAAGGGTGGTAGAGGATGTCAATACTTTTGGAAAGGTTCTAAGATCATTCAAATAAAAATTTGATGCAAGAGCATCCAGCTAAGGGCACCATGACCAGGTGTTTGGTCTCGGCTAAAGAGGAGAGGTTCATTGTCATTAGATTTCATTTATTTTTGCTGATTAAAAACAGTGTTAGGAACTTGTTTTATTTCATTATCAGTTAATAGGTATTTAGGGACAGTACAGTTAGGTGAAGGTGGTTACAGCCACACTGTTGTTTTCCTTTTATTTATTTTACAGCTATTTACTTAAAAAAAAAAAAAAAAAAGATATATATCATCTATGTATTCCACGGAACGAGAAAACTAAAACACTAATATAGTTATCAACTGTGTAACTGAAGAAACAACTGCAAACAGTTTGAATAACTGTATTGTAATAATACAAAACGAAGGTACCACAGTGTGCAAAAGTTTCGGAATTCTAGCACAGAAGAGTAATACAAAGAAAAACATTTTCATTCTTGAATCCATCTATCCAATACTTGTTATTTTTATCTAATTACTATCATCTGTAACGAAAAGACAAACTGTATATTTTACCAGAAATCCTTCTAGACAAACAGTGACGAAGTTCCAGAAACCAAGTGACAAGCAGAGACATAGTTTCAGAAATCGAAGACAGGCAGAGATACCATGTCAACGTGAGATTGAGCAGACAATCCCAGCCACTTCAACAAACTACAGAAATGCAAGAATACGCAATAGCCATAGCAGAGAATAAACTAAATACAGTCACAGTGAAATGCATTTATAAGACAGGTAACCTTGTACATCGAAATCTCTTTTTCATTCATCTTTAAAAGTATTTCAGTGTCAAGACCAGTATATAGACTATATAAATACAAGTTCTAACTCCAGCAACCCTAAGGCCGAACAAACCCTCCTTCGAGAGTAAGACAGAGAAACGAGGGTCAGGGTTATGACCTTGAAACAGTTACAGACCATCGAAGGACAAACGAAATTACATTCAACTGAACCCGAAGGCTGTTCGACATCAACTAACAAAGGAATACGACAAAGACCCTAGTCCTAGCCTATCGACTGAATAAACCAAGGAAGAAATTAACTTGGAAAACCCACAAACCAAACAAGTTGCAACAAGGAACAGCCCTACCGGTTGCATTTGGAGGAACGGCCGAGTAGCAGCTCGACCAGAAGTCGCAACAACCTACACAGAGACCACAGTAAAGTGTTAGCATTGTCATATCGAAGACTAAAAGAACAAACGACTAAAGTGAGGGAGAAGACAACCCCAAGATAACTTACCTGTTCATTAGTTAGCGCTGGACGAATGAACCCACATTTGGGTCGCGGCCATTGAAGGAAACCCTACTCACAAGGGGAAGCAAGTGTTAGCCCTTAAGAAAAACTGATGAAATAGAATATAATGGGGAAGGAGGCCATTACCTTACCAAGAGCTGAACGGACGCAGAGGAAAGGGTCCTTCGAGGCCGCAACCTGTGTTAACCAAGATATTGCAAACAAGTCAAATGAAGAAATAAACATGCAGGCAGCTGGAAAATATCATTGAAGAAGTTCAACAGAACGTGTAAGGAATGGAAGGATAAAAAAAGTGACCACCAAAAGAGCACCAGACCACAAGAAAACAGAGGAACCCTCGGTAAGAGCCACGAAGCCAATAACTTAACGATAGAGCCAAACTAACCAGATAGCAAGATGATATAGAGCAGAGTTATACCACCTACCAACAGAGAAACCCATAGTCGGGCGTGAACAGAGCATCGGGCTCGAAACATTTACAGTCACCAATAGAACCGGCGGACAGAGCTCTCAACACCAAACAAAGCAGAATGAAAATTCCGGAGTAACAACGTAAGGGTTAGGGTTTAGTCCAAAAGTGGGAAGGAAACCCGAGGCCAGGACAGCTATCCACTCAACGTACAGATCAATCAATACAACCATCAATACACCCAAAATATCAGTGCTAACTTTTCATTACAAAACTAATCACGCATTTGTTGATTAAATTATTGGTGTTAATCATCACTGTTAGTGTTAAAACATAAGTCACGGGTTGGTCCCATCATAGTTGTATTAGAGCAAGTTTTAGAGTTTTCCTGAGAAATGGAGGTTGGAAGAAGAGGTCGTGGAAGAGTTGCTCGGAGAGCAGCAGAGGAAGGATTGCGGGAGGAAATTAGGATCCTTACTGCCTGTTTGGAGGTAGTTGAAGTAGGAAGGAGAAGGGATCCAGAGGTAGGAGATGATAGCGAAGAAGAAGCCATAGTTACAATAGATGGATCGGATGAAGAAGGGCCGGAAATGAGATTGTTGAGGTCGGTCCTATTGGCTAGTAGCAAGCCTAAACCAGAAATTCCAAATTATGATGGTAGCTTGTCCACAAAATTTTTGTTGGATTGGATCAGTGAATTGGACAAATATTTCGATTGTGAAGAGATCAGTGAAGATCGGAGAGTTAAGTTTGTTGCAACAAAGCTGAAGGGACATGCAGCCCTGTGGTGGGACAGTGTCCAGGCGGAAAGAAGAAGGATGAACAAGTTGCCAATAAAGAAATGATCAAGAATGGTTGCCAAGTTGCAAGGAAAATTTCTGTCCAAAGACTACTAGATTGCATTGCATCAGCAAGTGCAGAATTTGAGGCAAAAAGGGATGACAGTGAGAGAGTATACTGAAGAATTCTATCGAGTAAATTTAAGAGCTGGTTATATGGAGGGCACCCCAGAAAAAATAGTAAGGTATGTAAATGGTCTGAGATTGGAAATATTGGATGAAATCAACATTCTTTCCATGAAAAATATAGAAGAATCCTACCAAATTGCCATGAAGGCAGAGGAGAAGATCACTAGAAAACAAAATGCTAGGAGAGGATGGAGAACCGGCAGAGGAAGAGGACAGTCCTATGGCAGAGGATGAACTTCCAGTAACAGTGAAGAGGGCAACAGTTCCAAAAATACAGGGACAACAAAAAAAGGAGACAGCACTAGAGGTGGTAGGCCATATCAACGAGGAAGAGGGAATGGCCGAGGCAGAGGAGCTAACTATCAGTGCTACAAGTGCCACAAGTGGGGGCACAGATATTTTGAATGTCCTGAAGCGGAACAAGCTGGTTAAAGAGGATTGTTTGTTGCACAGCTAGAGGAAGCAGAGGCACCACCTTAGGAAGTAGAGAATGTGCTGGAAATAGGGGAAGCCTTAGTGCTGAATAAAGTATTGTTGAAACCAGCCAAAGAAACAATTGAACAAACTCAATGGAAAGCATTATTCCGGACAGTTTGTATCTCGCACATAAAATGCTACAAGTTGATTATCGACAGTGGGAGTACGAATAATCTGGTTGCCATGGAGATGGTAGAGAAGTTGGGTTTGAAGCGGCTGAAACACCCCACTCCTTACAAGGTATTGTGGTTGCAGAAAGGCCATCAGTTTTTGGTTAACGAACAGTGTGAAGTTGAGTTCCATATTGGTAGGTATAAAGACAAGGTTATTTGTGATATTATGCCAATGGACGTATGTCATATACTGCTAGGAAGGCCATGGCAGTATGACCAGAAAGTAGTGCATGATGAGAAGACAAACTATTATAAGTTTGTCAAAGATGGGATCAAGCACACACTTGTGCCCATCAAGGAGGAGGAGACAACAGAAACAAGCGGGACAAGAGTGTTACTAATGGGTGGAAAATATTTTTTGAAGCAGATTGAAGATAGTGAAGTGAACTATGCTATTGTAAGAAGGGAAAAAATAGTGCTATTACACATAGAAGTGTCTAATTTTCCTGTATAAATTTAGAAAATGTTGCAGGAATTCAACGATATTGTAGTGGACGACTTACCAAATAAATTACCCCCTAAGAGAAGTATAAGTCATCATATTGACTTTATACCCGGAGCAAGTCTACCGAACAAGGTAGCATAATGGATAAGCCCCAAAGATAACGAGGAAGTCAGAAAACAGGTGCAGGAATTGCTGGATAAAGGGCCGATAAGGGAGAGTTTGAGCCCCTGCGCAATTCCAATAGTTTTCGCTCCCAAGAAAGGAGGGGAATGGCGAATGTGCACAGATTTGAGGGCCATCAACAAGATTACCATTAGGTACAGATTTCCACTGCCACGAATGGACGACATGATGGACTACCTGAGCGGGGCCACATACTTCTCGAAGATTGATCTGAGGAGTGGTTATCATCAGATTCGAATTAGGGAAGGGGATGAGTGGAAGACAACCTTCAAGACCAATGAAGGGTTGTATGAGTGGTTGGTAATGCCATTCAGATTGAGTAATGCACCCAGTACCTTTATGTGGCTGATGAACAAAATGCTGAAAGAATTCATTGGAAATTTTGTAACAGTGTATCTTGATGATATAATAATTTTCAGCAAGACTAAGGAGGAACATTTTCGACATGTTTGAAGTTTGCTGAAAAAATTGCAGCAGAATAAGCTGCTAATAAATCTAAAAAATGCACTTTTCTTAAAAAAGAACTGTTTTATCTGGGTTTTGTGATTGCAAAAAACGAGTTGAAGATGGACCCAGAGAAGATTGCAGCAATTGTTAACTGGCCATCCCCAAAAAGTCTATTTGAGGTACGTAGTTTTCATGGGCTGGCAAGTTTTTACCGTAAGTTTATAAGGAATTTCAGTGAAATCTGCGCACCTATGTTGGACACTATAAAGAAGGAAAGTCAGCCTTTTCATTGGACTGAGGCAGCAGAGAAGAGCTTTCAGCTACTGAAGAAGAAGATCACAGAAAGACCGATCCTGAGATTGCCAGATTTTAAAAAGCTTTTTCAGGTTCGCTGTGGTGCAAGTAGTACGGCCATTGGAGCTGTACTTAGCCAAGAAGAAAAACCTGTTGCATTTTTCAGTGAGAAGTTGAATGAGAGCAGGAAAAAGTATTCATCCTACGACAAAGAATTCTATGTTGTCGTCCAAGCACTGAAGCATTGGAGACACTCTCTATTGGTAAATGAGTTTGTTTTATTTTCTAATAATTCTGCACTACAATAAGTGATGCAACAACATAAGATAAATCACAAGCATGCTAAGTGGGTTGAATATTTGCAAAGTTTCACCTTTGTGTTGAAACACATTAGCGGGCAGGCCAACAAGGTGGTAGATGCGTTGAGCAGAAGAGTCTTGCTCTTGGAGGAAAGTACAATACAAGTGCGGGGCTTTGAGCATTTGAAAGACTTGTATCAGACCGACGCAGATTTCAAAGAGGCTTATGAAGCCTGTCAGAATCCTTTGCTGAGAAACAATAGTCCATGGTTGGACTATAATTTGCAGGAGAAGCTATTGTTTAGAGGGGGACAGTTATGCATTCCCGATTGTTCAATGAGAGAGAATATCATTCGGGAGAAGCACAGTGGAGGTCTAGCCGAGCATTTCGGCATAGACAAAACATTAGAGCAGCTCAGCCATTTTTACTATTGGCCAAAAATGAAAAGGGATGTGCAGAGATTTGTGACCAGATGTAAAGTGTGTCAGTTGGCGAAAGGACACAGTCAGAACACATGACTCTACACACCATTGCCCATTTTGAGTAGACCGTGGGACTCAGTCAGCTTAGACTTCATCTTAGGTCTACTGAGGACATAGCGGGCTTATGATTCGGTGATGGTAGTAGTAGACTGGTTTTCAAAGATGGCACATTTCATCCCTTGTAGAAAAACCAGTGATGCCACTCACATGGCCCACTTATTTTTCACAGAGATCGTCAAGCTACACAACCTACCTAGGTCCATTCTTTCTGACAAGGATGTGAAGTTTACAGGGAACTTCTGGCACACCTTGTGGAAGAAGATGGACACACAGTTAAGTTTCAGCTCTGCTTATCAGCCGCAAACCGATGGGCAAACAGAGGTGGTAAACAAGAGCTTGAGGAACCTGCTACGAAGTTTGATTAGGGAAAATTCACGAATGTGGGATCGTGTACTTGCCCAGGTAGAGTTCGCTTACAATGACTCACCCAATCGCTGCACAGATTACAGTCCTTTTCAGACCTTATATGGCATGCATCCTCGCAAAGTGCATGAGTTACAAGATCTAGGACAGCAAGAAAGACGGAGTGTTGATGGGGAATATTTCACCAAAGCAATGAATGATCTACACGAGTAGGTAAAGATAAAGTTGTAAGACAGCAGTCAAAAGTATAAGCGCGGGCAGATTTGAAACAGGGAGAGGTACAGTTTAATGTGGGGGATGAAGCCCTCGCACATTTGCTCAATGAACGTTTTCCCAGAGTTGCATACAACAAACTGAAATACAAGAAGATTGGTCCCTGCAAAATTCTCCGAAAAATTTCAGCCAATGCTTATGAATTACAACTACCACTAGGAATAGGCATCTCGCCCATCTTCAATGTGGCAGACTTGTTTCCATATACTAACAGTCCAGAGGAAGACAATACAACATGGCCTACACGAGACACACAGGAAGGGAGTGAGACTTGGATGAGATAAATGCCTTACGCTCAGCCCCTTGAGATCGAGAGGATCCTCGACACGTAGGTGGCCAAGCGAACTCAGCGGAAAGAATATCTACAATATCTGGTCAAGTGGAGGAACCATCCCATTGAGGACATTTCATGGCTTAACGCTAGACAAACACAGTAGGTAGGCTATTCAGTCGAGAAGCTCATGGACGGGAGTCATGAATCTTTCTTACCCTGGGAGCTTGATGCAGGAGCATCCAGCTAAGGGCACCATGATCAGGTGTTTGGTCTTAGCTAAGGAGGAGAGGTTCATCATCATTAGATTTCATTTATGTTTGACGATTAAAAACAGTGTTAGGAACTTGTTTTATTTCATTATCAATTAATTGGTATTTAGGGACAATACAGTTAGGTGAAGGTGGTTACAGCCACACTATTCTTTTCTTTTTATTTATTTTACAGCTATTTACTTAAAAAACATAAAATACAAAAAGATATAAATCATCTATGTATTCCACAGAACGAGAAAACTAAAACAATAAGATAGTTATCAACTGTGTAACTGAAGAAACAACTACAAATAGTTTGAATAACTGTATTGTAATAATACAAAATGAAGGTACCACAGTGTGGAAAAGGTTCGACATTCCAGCACAGAAGAGTAATACAAAGAGAAACACTTTCATTCTTGAATCCATCTGTCCAATACTTGTTATTTTTATCTAATTACTATCATCTGTAATGAAAAGACAAACTGTGTATTTTACCAGAAATCCTTCCAGACAAACAGTGATGAAGTTCTAGAAACCAAGTGACAAGCAGAGACATAGTTTCAGAAATTGAAGGTAGGCAAAGATACTGTGTCAACGCGAGATTGAGCAGACAGTTCCAGCCACTTCAACAAACTACAGAAATACAAGAATATGCAACAGTCGTAGCAGAGAATAAACTAAATACAATAACAATACAATGCATTTATAAGACAGGTAACCCTGTACATCGAAATCTATTTTTCATTCATCTTTAAAAGTAGTTCAGTGTCAAGACCAGTATATAGACTATATAAATACATGTTCTAAAGTCCAGCAACCCTAAGGCCAAACAAACCCTCCTCCGAGAGTAAGACAGAGAAAGGAGGGTCAGGATTATAACCCTGAAACAGTTACAGACCATCAAAGGACAAACGAAATTACATTCAACTGAACCTGAAGGTTGTTCGACATCAGCTAACAAATAAATACAAGAGAGACCCTAGTCCTGGACTATAAACCGACTAAACCAAGGAAGAAATTAACTTGGAAAAACCTCAAACCAAACAAGTTGCAATAGGGAACGACCCTACCGGTTCCATTTGGAGGAAGTGCCGAGTAGCAGTTCGACCAGAAGCCGCAAAAACCTACACAGAGACCACAGTAAAGCGTTAGCATTGTCATACCGAAGACTAAAAGAATGAATGACTGAAGTGAGGGAGAAGACAACCCTAAGAGAACTTACCAGTTCGTTAATTAGCACTGGATGAATGAACGCACATTTGGGTCGCGGCCATTAAAAGAAACCCTGCTCACAAGGGGTAGCAAGTGTTAGCCCTTAAGAAAAACTGACGAAATAGAATATAATGGGGAAGGAGGCCATTACCTTGCCAAGAGCCGAACAAACGCAGAGGAAAGGGTCCTTCGAGGCCGCAACTTGTGTTAACCATGATATTGAAAACAATTCAAATGAAGAAACAAACATGCAGGCAGCTGGAAAATATCATTGAAGAAGTTCAGCAGAACGTGTAAGGAACAGAAGGATAAAAACAGTGACCACTGGAAGAGCACCAGACCACAAAAAAACAGAGGAACCCTTGCGTAAGAGCCACGAAGCCAACAACTTAAAGATAGATCCGAACTAACCAGATAGCAAGATGATATAGATCAAAGTGATACCACCTACCAACAGAGAAACCCATAGTCGAGCATGAACAGAGCATCGGGCTCGAAACATTTACATTCACCAACAGAACCGGCAGGCAGAGCTCTCAACACCAAACAAAGCAGAATGAAAATGCCTGAGTAACAAGGTAAGGGTTAGGGCTTAGTCCAAAAGCAGGAAGGAAACCTGAGGCCAGGACAGCGATCCACTCAGCGTACAGATCAATCAATACAGCCATCAATACACCAAAATATCAGCGCTAACTTTTGATTACCAAACTAATCACGCATTTGTTGATTAAATTATTGGTGTTAATCATCACTGTTAGTGTTAAACCATAAGTCACGGGCTAGTCCCATCAAAATTTATTTCCATGATTTCTAAGGTTGAATAAAATAAAAAGATTAAGAGTGATGCCAATGAATGGGACTTTATTTGAATAAGACTTTCATACTTGAAATTTTTTAATGATTTGTATCATGTAAGAATTCATAAGTAACTAATTGGTTTCATTTAATAATTCTTGCTCAATCAAAACTATTGAATTTAGATTGTTATTTTCTCCTCGGTGAATGCATGAAGATGGGTTACACTTTTGGGCCAAATAGGGCAACGAAATTTCAAAATTTTACTCTTTTATCGAATTGAAGCCCTCAAAATTCATATAAGCATTGTGAATTTTGATTCAGAGTAAAAAAAATATGTGGAGAATTATGTTCTTGTCGTAATCACATTTTTGGCAAAAAAAAATTAGTGTCATATAATATGTCAATTTTATATTAAATGAAATGCTTGTCCTTGCAAAATCTCGCAAATCTTAAGAGTTATGTTTATGTTCACGTAGCATAACTTAATCTAAAATGTGTAATTTTTAATATACACACACACACAGATATATATATATATATATATATATATATATATATATATATATGAGTATGATCTACATGAAAAGAACTAATTTTTTAATATTAAAAAATATTTTTTATGCAAATTTATATTTTTTATTATTTTTCGAAGTTCGCGAAGTAATATTTCAATTGTATTTTGTAGAAACGGATGTTCACATAATATTTTTTCTACTATTCAAATAAATTCAAAAACCAAGAGTACTCTTTTGAAGAGGACTCGTAAATGAATATATTTGTATTTTTTGAAAATTTTCTATTTTGTATATTTTATGTTATTGATTTTTTATTTAGCCCCTTTGAAACTGTCCAAAAAAGTTTCAAGCATTATGTTTAAAATAAATTAGATAAAAAAATATCATATGAATTCAAAAATGTCAAACTCATATGCCATTGGATAGAGGGTTCCTTCCCGAATCCAACATGATCAACTCCGTAGCTTAAGGACAAATTCTGCTTGGAGACCACTAGGATACAAAATGGTGTTGCGGAGAAATTTGCAGAAGAGTAGCTAAAACTCTGTTTTTTAGGCCCTCAATATCTCGATGGATCGCTTAAAATGCTCAATCGAGTGTTTGAAATTCAAATTTAATAACTCAATCGAGCCCTTAATGTGGTTAAATAGAGGCTCGTTCGAGTTATCATATTATCTAAAAACAATCCTCTCAATGCTTGTCTTTAAGTGAATTATAAAATTTATCTATTCCACAAAATTAATTTAAATATTCAAATATATTCCAAGCTCTAATTTTCTTTAATTATAAATCTAAATTTTAATTTTTTTTACCAAGAAAAAAATTATAATAATATATAGATAATTTTCTATCAAATATTTTAACTTTGTTTTTTCGATTTTGAAATTCTTAAAAATGATAATTTGTTTATTGTTTTGATTTTAAATATAACATATATTTATACTTAATCATTTTATAAAAAATTTATGTCGAAATTTTCAATAAAAATAAATCAAATTATAATAAATAAATAAACAACAACAAATTAAACAAAACTAAATTTCATGATATTATTATTTTAAAAATAATTTCATATGCACATTTAAATCTAGATTACTCAAAATCAAACTAGTCAAAGAATGTTTTAAAATTTATGATTTACTTATGTTTTTATTATTTTAAAAATATATAATCCAAACCTAAGTCATGAGTAAAAATTTCTATATATACTTTGCACTTGCGCAGAGTGAGGACAAAATTGAGTGCAATCACATTTTACAGGTTGAGAGATATTTATAGCCACAAATATTGTTGCACCCATTACAACTATAATAATTATAACTTACAACTACATTAATTATTGCTACACACGTTTCTTTTCTTGAACCAGTGGATATATATATATATATATATATATATATCGTTTTGGAAAAGCATTCTTGTCCGTAAATCAAAAGAGAACAATTTGATCCCCTTAAAGGAATGGGATGTGTATCGTAGGAACCTATATGACTCCCCTGACACCACAGGAAACATAAAAAACACTCTTATAGAGGGAGATACCTTTTCTTTTAAAGATGTGGAGTCCGAGATTAAGACGCTCGCTAATGGGAAAGCTAGGGCTATTGAAGGATACCAAGATAAGATTCTCAAAATTATAAGGTCACCCCGCACTTGCACAATCTCTTCAACTTAGTGGTTAAACACAACTTCCCTCAGTTGTGGACACAAAGCCTTATCGTGCATATCTTTAAGAGTGGGGATAAAAAGGTTCCCTCTAACTATAAGACTATCAAGATTAGCCACATTTTAGCTAAATTGTATGGGTTCATTCTCGAAAATAATATTAGTACTTGGCTTGAAACCCGTGGTAAAAGAGTCATTAGGAAAGTTGTTTTTATAAGGAACCACTCTATGATCGACCACCTTGTCACTCTTAGGACCATTATCGAGGATTGTCGTAACAATAAGATTGATCTCTTCTATTGTCTTGTTGACTTTAGAAATGCTTTCGACACTGTTCCTTGAGAGAAGTTATGGCAAAGGCTTGATGAAATAATGGTTCATCCTAGGTTAAGGGTCGTTGTTATTAGATTATACGAGAATGTTATTGCCAAGCTTAAGGCCATTTAAGGTTGGTCTACTTAAATTAAATGCAACATCATTGTTAAGCACATGTGTCCCCTACCCTTTCTGTCATTTACATTGACAAGCTTGAGGAATGCTTAGAAGTTGTTGGTTGTGAAGGACCCAAGCTTGTTGTTATAGTCATTACTCTTCTCCTTTATGCTAATGATATCATTCTTCTTGCCAGGAGTCCCAACAATCTCGAGAAGTAGCTTAAAACCCTCCATGATTATTGTATCAAGATGGGTATCGTTGTTAATACTAACAAGACTAAATGATCCAAGTGGCTCCAAACATGTCTAGAAATAGAAATGGCCTTGAAAAAACTCAAAAAATCAAATTCCTTAGATTGAAGTGAAATCAGCCAGATCGTAGTACTCGTCTTCTTGATTCCAACGGTGTAAGCAACACTTGGATCTGACTTTGTATGCTCAAGTTATTCACGGTCAAATTTCTAGTCAAACTTGGCCAAGTGGCAGTCCTAACAAGGCAACAATTTGGTAGAATCTTGGCAGACATAAGCTGACCATCACAATGAGTAAATTTTTTTCTACTTAATTTCTCTATTGACCCTTAAAAATTGGTCAACGAAAATTGTTGAGTTTGTTATAATAAAAACACAATATATATATCTATATATATATATATATATATATATATATATATATATATATATATATATATATATATATATATATATATATATATATATTAAGGGGTGGTGGGTTGCCACCCCTACCAACCAACGCATTACATATATTAAAATATATGGTGGCAAGTGGTCAAACCCCACCACCACATGACATCCCAACCGCATATATAATAAACATAACCATATGCCACTGTTAACGGTGGGGTTTCAAAGCAGTGCTGGACCAGCGAGTCTTGAGCCCACATCAGTCGAGTGGTTAGCCCACCCATGCAACAGTCCCATGACAAAACCATAAACCATACCACCTTACCTATAAGCACCGAATGTTCAAACAATTAATAAAACCACAACCCAAAATGTTAATGCTCTAAGTTTAAAACAACTGTGAACTTTATTTAAAACATCACACCAAAATTAAACCAGTTGGTCGAGTAGGGATTCGACCTTGAGACCTCCTCCCACCCATTTCTGGTGTCCACTAATGGCCCATGGGCCATTCGTTGTTTTATCCACCCGAAGACTCATATAAGAACCCGAGTTATTCATTCGCCTAACAAAGGAGCGGTGGTAGAACCAGGATGAGCACAGGGAACCAAGAGATGACATGTTTTCCAAGGAGAATATTCTAGGGGAATAATCCTTGGAATCTGCCATAGAATATTCCCTGATGCAGTGAGGAATCTAAAAGATTCCCTAGGGGGTGATTTTTCATAGTGACAGAAACATGTCAACTTTATACTCAAAAGAACCAGAATTTTGCAGGGAACGTGATGGTGTGGTCCATTTCCCCATCTGAGCAACAGAAATTCAAGAGGCCAGTAGCAAGGAACCTTTGCAGATTCTTGTGGAATCTAAAAGATTCCCTTGGAGGCTGATTTTTTACATAGGCAGAATGATGCCAACTTTATAATTTCCACAGAATTTCACAAGGAGCGTAGTGTTATGCTTAGAATATTCATCCAAGTAGCAAATTTTTCATTCATATTCAAGAAGGAATCTTTAGGGGAATCTTCGAGATTCCCGAGGGTTCAGAATTTGACGATGTTAGATTGGGGCCAAATTTATAGTCATTTGACACGATTTTGTGCCACATATTCAATGGTGTAGTCCATTTCATCAACTGGGCTTTTCATTTTCTGGCCATCCTCGAAAGTGGAGGTAAATGATGCAATGATGCCATGTCTTTCTTCTGATTTCTTAAGATGATGTTTGTTGTTGTTGAGATCCCTGATTACCATTATGTTGAGGGTTACATGTATTCCACATCATATGAGAAATTATTATCTTGTCATGATAAATGAGGGCCAATATGAGTTAGAGTTCCTATAGGGGGAACATCTCATGTAAAGACATGACACTCTGGTTGAGGGAATTTATCCTTGTAATGACAAAGAATTTACTATGTACTCATCATCGTCTTGTAGCATTTAATGAAGCAGCCTCCCCACTCTTGACATCGGGCCCAGAGATGTCACCCACACTGGGTGAACTTCGTTATTAATGTGACTACGTTCTTTGATTTTATGGATGTCGTTATGTTTACAGCATGCACATGTGGCTTCTCATACTCTTTCATATGCAGTTCTGCTAACATCATAGAAGTAAAAGATCTTAGTTAATTTTGGTAGTTGAAGAGATATGGATCAAGTTTGGTATCAAAGTGGTCTTCTTGTTGATGTGAATTGCGAGTGTGAATGATTGAACGTGCAACAAGAAGGGAAATGGAGAACAATAGATATCTCTATGAGGACCTCCTCAGGATGGCACACATGGTGGATGCAATGTATGTAGATTATGAGGAGAAGATGGCAAGAGAGGAACATGGGAAAGAAAGAGAAGAGGATGATGCTTAATCTACCCCGTCGAGTGAATATTCATCTTCTTCATCGTTCTCTCATCATTCAGATGAGGAGATCAATCAAAGCCTTCAAGAAGAGAATGTTGAATTGAGGAGAATTCTACGAGAAGAGAAAGAGGAGAAGTAGAGATTGTAGCTTCAGCTATGAGTCATGGAAGAGGCCTTGGAAGAATTGAAGTGGAACGAAGGTTTAGCGAAGCCATCATCACCGTTTTCTGAATCAACAACTAAGGTAAACAATGTTGATCATTCTTCAGTTTTATTTTCACATGACACTATTTCTATTGGAAACATGGAGGTACCCATTTCAGGAACTGGCATGAGACTCCTTACCAAGATGGGATATAAAGGAGGATGACTTTGTGTTAATGGCCAAGGAATGACTAAGCCATTAGAGGTTGTACATAGACCTTGATTTCCAAGTTTTGGGTACACTAAAGGAGATTGCTCAAAGGTAGCAGAAGCTTCCAAGACATTGTCGAAGCCATTGGAAAAAGAGGATGATTGGAACACATCACAATCCTCCCATGATAGTGCACATTGTAGAGGAAGAGATAAGGCAACCTCTCATTGCCAAGATTGCACGAGAGACAATCAAGAGAGGTATAAAAAGTCTCAGTATTCTAGAGTTCGTTTTGATTACAAGCACATTATTAATGATGAAAAAAATCATGGCATACAAAACTATGTAGTTTTGTAGATTGCATAACCATGTGGTTGTTGAGTGTTAGAAGAGAATGGTGGTAAGAAAGAAGATGAGGTGTGAAAGGCCTTCTCCACATCAGGGAAGGAAGAAGGTTAATTAGGTTTGGGGGAAGAAGACTTTTTGCAGTCATTGCATGAAAGGTGGACATCAAAGAGCCACATGTTGGAGGCTCTGTCCAGAGTAGCATCTCAAGGACAAAGTGCCCATGCAGGAACCAATTGGAAAAGTTCTTCAACAAGTGCATCTGCCACAGGGAGATGATGACCCATTCACTTTCATGAATGAGAGATGGTTTTGCTAGATATGGTAGGTTGTCATGGCAACATTTTGTAAATCATGTGTTGCAATTTAAATTGTAAAAGTGATGATGTGTTTTCCATCGCTTATTAAAGCAACAATGATCTTTTTGGCCTTTTGTTGATAGCTAGGGTATTGGTTTCTATTATGATGTAAATTTGACCAAAGAGTGTGTGTTACAAACTCTTGGAAAGTGTGGGGATGCTTAGGTCATGGTTGATAATGTAATTGAGCATGTAATTTTCAAAGATGTACTATAGCTTTGCAGAGGATGCAGGTGTCGATTCATCACTTATGGCTCTGAAGAACAAGGGTATAGGAGAAGGAAGTGTGGCCTGTCAGGACACTTGTGGTGTAGATAATGTAACACAATAGTTGCAAATTATGTTCATGCTTTTGGAGGACCAAAAGTTCCTTAGTGGGGAGGAATGATCTAGGTGGCTCGAGAATTGGCCTTGAAAAGGCTCAAAAAATCAAAGTCCTCATATTGAAGAAAAACCAGGACCATATCATAGTTCGTGTCATCTTGATTTCAACGGTGCGAATGACACTCAAATTCGAGTTCATATGCTTAAGATATTCGCATTGAAAGTTCTGGTCAAACTTGGCCAAGTGGTAATCCTAACAAGGCAACAAGTTGGTAGAGTCCCGTTGCACAGAATCTGGCCACCGAAACAGGAAAATTTGTTACCTACCTAATTTCATCTGTGATCCTTAGAAATCGGTCAACGAAAATTGGCAGGCTTTTTATAATAAAAACAATATATATATATATATATATATATATATATATATATATATATATATATATATATATATATATATATATAGATATATTTATATTTATATTTATATATATATTTATATTTATATTTATATTAAGGGGTGGTGGGCTGCCACCCTTGCCACCCCTAACAACCAATGCATTATATATATTAAAATATATGATGGCAGGTGGTCAAACCCTGCCACCACATGACAGCCCAACCGCATATATAATAAACATAACCATATGCCATTGTTAACGGTGGGGTTTCAAAGCAGTGTGGGACTGGTGAGGCTTGAAACCATGTTAGCCGAGTGGCTGGCACGCCCACGTGGCGGTCCCATGACAAAACCATAAACCATACCACATTAAATATAACCATTTGACATTCAAACATTTAATAAAACTGCCACCCAAAACGTTAATGTGCCAAGTTTAAAACAACCGCCAACTTTATGTAAAACATCACACCAAAATTAAATTAGTTGGTCTAGCGGTGGTTCGACCTTAAGGCCTCCACCCACCCATTTTCAGTGTCCACCAATGCCCATGGGCCATTCATTGTTTTATCCATCCGAAGACTCGTATAAGAACCTAAGTTAATCATTCGCACAACAGAGGAGCGATGGCGGAACCAGGACGAGCATGGGGAATTAGGAGTCGACTCATTTTTTGAGGAGGAATATTCCTTGGAATATGCCACAAAATATTCCCTGATGGAGTGAGGAATCTAAAAAATTCCCTAGTGGTGGTTTTTCATAGCGATGGAAACATGTCAACTTTATACTCAAAAGGACCAAAATTCCACGGGAAACGTTATGGTGTGGTATGTTTCCCTATATGAGCAGCAGAAATTCAAGCAACCAACAACAAGGAATCTTTGTATAATCTTGTGGAATCTAAACGATTCCCTTGGAGGCTGATTTTTTACAAAGGAGAAATGATGCCAACTTTATAGCCATTTTTCACATAATTTTGTAGGGAGCGCAGTTGTGTGCTCATAATCTTCATACGAGTAGTGGATTTTTCAGCCATATTCAGGAAGGAATCTTTGGGGGAGTCTTTGAGATTCCTAAGGGTCCAAAATTTAATGGTGTTAGAAAGGGGCCAAGTTTATAATTGCTTGACACGATTTTGTGCCAAGAATTTAATAGTGCGGTCCATTTCATTAGCTAAGCTTTGAATTTTCCGGTCATCCCAAAAAGTGGAGGTATAAGATGCATTGATGTCATGTCTTTCTTCTAATTTGTTGAGATGATGTTTTTGTTGTTGAGATCCCTGAATACCATTATGTTGAGGGTTACGTGTATGCCACATCATGTGAGAATTTGTTAGCTTGTCATGTTGAAGGAGGGTGCATATGAGTGAGAGTTCCTATAGGGAGAACGTCTCATGGAGAGACAAGCCACTCTAGTTGAGGGAATTTATCCTTGTAATGACAAAGAATGTATTATGTACTCATTATCATTTTGCAGCATTTAATGAAGCAACCTCCCCACTCTTGACACTGGGCCTGGAGACGTAACCCACACTGGGTGAACTCCGTTATCAATGTGTTTGTGTTCTTTGATTTGATGGATGTCATTATGTTTACAACATGAAAATGTGGCTTTTCATACTCTTTCATATGCAATTCTACTGACATGACAGAAGTAAAATATCTTGATTAATTATGGTAGTTGAAGAGATCTGCGTCACTAAGGTTATGATTATTAAATCCAAAAATATCACTTAATATGACAATTTCATTTATGATAACAATTACGTAGAGAGTGTTTCTTCTTACAAATATTTAGGTATTGACATTCACCATCATCTCAACTAGAACCATAGCATTGAAAAAAGGATTTGGGGAGGTTGGAAAGCTTACTACGATATTGAAAACAATTGTAAGAAGACTGATCTTTGGGTTTGGAGTAAAAAAAAAGTTTCTCTTCGAGACTCTTGTCATCCCTATTATTTTATAAGGATGTGAGGTGTGGGGTTGTAGTCTATCTAGAGATTCTAGGAGAAATATTGAAATGATCCAAAAGAAATTCATAACTGAGAACCTCAAGATTAAAGTTAATACTCCCCACCCTATTCTCTTGATTGAAGCTAGCCTTTCCCCCATTGAATGCATAACTATGTTTAGGTATCTGATGTATAAAAAGAAGTTTTACAACATGGAAGTTAAGAGGCTCCCAAAAATCGCTTCTAACTCTAGTCAAAACCACCTTCAGCTTAAGCGAGGGTGGCATAAGGATGCCAAGTCCTGGCTCGATCATTGGGAGATAAGGGAGGAGTTCCTATTGGGGAATAAGGATAATATTAAAAATGTCATTACTTCCAAATTTAAGGACAAGTTGTGGAGTGATAAGGAGTTAGAGGGAAATGAAAATTAAGATACTATAAGGAGATAATCAACCTCAGGATGGCTAACCATAATTACCTTTCTATATTAACCAATGCTAAGAAGTGAATGAATATTGCAAGGATTAGAACTAATTCTCATGAGCTTCGGAGTGAAACTGGGTGTTGGTCTATTCCCAAGATTCCTTGGGATGAAAGAATATGTCTCCTTTGCAATACTAAGAGAGTCAAAGATGAAAAACACTTTCTCTTGGAGTGTCCGACCCTTACTCACATTCGTTCTCATTTCCATAACATTTTCCCCACTACCAACCTCCTTGACTTGTTCAGTCAGGAAAACTATAGTGACCTTAAAACGCTTCTTTCCCTCCTTTTTTATCACAAAAATAAAATCTTAAATAATCTCAATTAACCACTTCTTTCTTAAGGTCCAATAGACCATATTGGTCTTAGTGGACGTTAATCATCATCATGATCATCATTCTTTTAAGGGTGATTCACGGACATTGGGCGGACGCTACATCCATGGAAAAATCCACGTAGATCAACCCTAAGGGATCTACCTGTTGGTCATACAAGCAAGGCCTAACCCCAAGGGCGTCGAGGAGATTTGGTCCCATGAGCTCCCAACGGCGAGGTACTTAGCAACGAGAACTCGAACAATTGAGCTAACCCTTGGGGCTTTCATCATCATTAACTCTTCAGTGAATTTATAAAATATGCATTTCTAGTAGCATGAAATTCACATTTTTAAGTTACACTTATTCATATAAAATGTTATAATATTTGTTACAATCAAATTGATAAATTTTCTTATGTTTAATGAATTTATTATTTAAATTATATTTATAATAAATCTATTATTTAAATTATAACATTGATAATTTAAATCATATTAAAAACTAATATTTAAGTTACCAAATTATAAATATAAGAATATTACAATTTCAATGGCAAGTGGGATAGAATTTTTTTTCAAATATATACACCAAAATGCTAGAAATGTAATGAGAAATTAATCCATGCCATTGTTAATTACCTATTCAAATGTAATTAGTAATTAATTTTATTTTTTTTAACTATCAAATACTTACAATTTTAAAGTTTGCATATCATTATTGATATTTACATAAATTTTAAAATTTCCAGCTTTAAGGCTCGATCAAGCCATAAAGCTCGATCAGCTCCTAACTTGGGGTTACATATGAGTGCGATTGAGAGTTAGTTTTAATACTCGATCGAGCTTCTTTTTTAGTGCTTCATGAGCTCAATCCAACACTTAAAAATGGCTCGATCGAGTGCTTAAAATGATAGATCAAGCCATCTTTTTTTCACTTAAATGTGCACTCTCTTGCCAAAAAGCGTAACTTAACTCCATGCTTTAACCCTCTCTTGATTGGAATTTGAGTTTTGTAAATAAGTTTTCCATAATAAACAATTTATAATGTGTGAAGTTAAGATGAGGAAGTTGGTGAAAAAACCTCACTCATAATTGTGATTTTGTTTATATGGAACTTTATTGTACACTACTTTAAATATATATGAAAAAGTACAACTCTACAATATAATGATTCTTATCACTTATTTTTATTTTGTTTCATTTCTCTAATGTTGATATATTTTACAATGCATATGATTCTAATTTGCATGGAAATTAATAAAAAATGTTGTATATTAAAGAGTTGTCTTTACTGCGACTCTTTGGAAGATTTTCCATTGGATTTGTCCAGTCTAATTTCTCTAAAATCTGGCAGGAATTTATTGAAATCACAAGCTTGATAGGTAACCCCTGCACAATCGAAGTTCCCTAGGGGTTTTTCATGGTGCTCAATCCATTTATACAATCAAAAAACCAGTTTAAATAACACAAATCAAGATTTAACCTCAATTTTTTCCATCAAATTCTGACACCAGAAAATCCAAAAAGTTACACTAAAGACAACTCCTTACACTAATCTTGGATTTATACACACATATTAGAAAATAAATTTAAAAATATTGAAATCCACATGTAGCAATTCAATTATTGACACTTTCAAAATTCATAATTTCAAATATGAATTAATACTTTTGTATTTTGAAATTGTCAGTTTTTGAAATAGAATTGACACTTTCAAAAACCAATATTCATACTTTTGAGATTCAATTATGCGTTTGAGAAACATTAATATTTTTGTTTAGATTTCTGCTTACTAGTCCAAACTGAATGCAACGATTATTCATTATGTATTTGTTGATCATTGGAAGTTCGAAACCAAGTGTTATTTTTTAGGTTATTCCTAGAAGGAATTTAACAATTAAAATATTTTTAACTAGTATCAAGAGCATTAGAAAGGAAGAATAGGAAGAATATTCTTAAGGGGTTATTAAGAAGAGAAATGGAAAATTTTCCTTTCTTTTGTGGAGGAATGGAAGAGAGTGTCATGGTTGTTTGATCGTCAATGAGATGCTTGAAGTGCTCTATAATGAGTGGATTAGTTAATCATAAGAGCAATTTTTTTGGGTTAAGTGTGCTAGAAGCTTTTAGCATGGTTCCTTTGTTGCAATGGCCCCAATCCCTAGCCTCGGGGTGGTATTTGTTCTTGATTCCTATACTTGGATGGAAAATTGCTTACATGTGACCACCTTCTTAGATTATCTTTTATTAAAATATAGGTGTTATGTCATTTCTTATACATCTGCAAATTAGTGTTATATGCTAGCATGGAATATTTGGATATACATCTTGTGTAAACATTTATATTTAAATATGGTCATGGATGTTTGATTGTCATGAATTTCTATTAGATCTTATTATGCATGCATTTGCTTAAGTCTGAGCTCTCCTACGGAGGACTTTCTCTATTAGCATTATGGAGATATGGCTTTTTAGGGTTGAATTTAAATGTCTATTTTGTGGCTATTGGTCTAGTGTTTATAGATGTTGAGCAAAGATGCCACATAATGGAAAAATATATAATAACAAAATAAACTATCATAGATCTGTTGTGAAGAAATTTATAACTCGATTTCTTTTTCATTGGTTTATATCCATTATTAAAAATAAGATATGCTAGTTTCTTATGACTTACTTGATTTCTTAAAGGTCTTTAGAGACATTAACATCCACACTAAAAACAATGTTGCAAATGACAAGGAAAAAGACTTGGTTTATGATTTCATATATAATGATATCAAGTTACATGTTTTAAATTTCTTTTTAATATTAGATTAATAACAATAATAACTACAAAAATTTATAACATGCCAATAAAAAAAAATTAGAAAAGTGCTATTTGTACATTAGCTATATCAAACAATTAAAACCCAAGAGATATTAGATGTGAGTGTTCAAACATGAAGATATCATAAGACAATTCTAAAATGTTTGTGACAGTGAAAACCCAAAAAAAATTACCCTTCCTTTAACCTGATAACCTGATAACATATATTTGTACATTAGATATATTACATATAGTGGAAACCCGAAACATATTAGATGTGAGTATTCAAACATGAAAATCTCTGAAAACAAATGTAGAATATTTCCTTTAACCTGATAACATATATTTGTACATTAAATATATCACATATAATGAAAACTCAAAACATATTCGATGTGAGTGTTCAAACATGAAAATCTCATAACACAAATGTAGAATATTTCCTGGGGTGAAGACTAAAAAAAATTACCCTTGCTTTAACCATTACTGATATCACTTACTCTAATGATGGCAAAAGCTATAGATGTATATTTGCTCTCTATGGCTTCATACTGTGAACAGTGGCTGTAAATATACAGTTCCATTTGCTAGGACGAGGCGTACTTTCCATAGGGTCTCAAAGCCCAAGAAATGCACGGACCCCTCTTGCTAAATCAGCCCAATATGGATCATCTTGAAACATTTATTCCCCATCAATTTATCCAAGGGGGACTAGGAATCTAGGATGAAGAGATTGGCCCTCACATGGCCATGGAAAATTAAATTCTGTTCAGTAAGCCTTCCTTTTGATCATGGCAATAAGATAAACCATTCTCATTCTGTTTAAACAAATTATTTGACCAGGCTCACGCCTAACTTTAAAGCTGGCTTCCAATATAAGGCTGTTAGTTCCACTTATTCAAGGTCGTGATGAAGTTTCATTACCATCCTGCCCTTTCAAAATCGGTGGCTGGAATAAACATTGTGAGAGATTTGTACTATATTCTTAAACAAAGAAAAGAAAAAGGAATCCAGTGATACCCATCTGATCTATCTAATGATGGGTGGCGAAGGGATCGAGTGCCTCGTGGCGTTTATTCCCATAAAAAACATAATCCGTACATCAAAATTAAAAGCAGTGTGGGGATTTAAAAAATTTCAAAGCTCAGATAGACATTTCTATTCTGTGGGGCCCAGGCAATCATGACGACAAAACAAAGTGGATGCACACGAGGTTGATGACATTGCAGGAAAATCTATGTGGAATCTTCTCCTTCTGTTACTTTATAAGAAGCAAATTCCTGCATCACCAATCCATCCTTTCAACTATTCAGGCAAACAGGATGGATGTGAACATATTGACAATGTTCGTCACAGTCTCTGCTCTTGCTCTAGCATGTTCTCTGTGGCTAGCTAGTTATCTAAGAAACTGGAGAAAGAAGGGTGTGTATCCACCAGTGGTGGGTACAATGCTGAATCATGCCATCAATTTTGAACGCCTGCATGACTACCATACTGATCAAGCTCAGCGTTACAAGACTTTCAGAGTTGTGTATCCCACTTGCAGCTATGTTTTCACCACAGATCCAGTCAATGTAGAGCATATTCTCAAAACCAACTTTGCCAATTATGACAAGGTTTGATTCAAATCAGTTTATTTACATGAGTAATTCATATAAGTTCATCTTCATCCTCTAGATCTATTAAGTTTGGGGAACTTGTACTCAAACAATTATTATAACAATAAGTTGGGCTGATGGCTGAGTTTGGACTGAGATGATTTGCAGGGAAACTTCAATTGATCTACTAAGTTTTGCAGAACTTCTATTCAAGGAATTATTATAACAATAAGTTGAGCTCATGGCTTTGAGTTTGCATTGAGTTGATTTGCAGGGCACCTTCAATTATGACATCATGAAAGATCTTCTAGGTGATGGTATCTTCAATGTTGATGGAGATAAATGGAGACAACAGAGAAAACTGGCAAGCTCAGAGTTCGCATCTAAAGTGTTAAAGGACTTTAGTAGTGGTGTGTTCTGTAACAATGCAGCGAAGCTTGCCAACATTCTGGCACAGGCTGCTAAACTAAATCTAAGTGTGGAGATGCAGGTGATATGTTCAATCTCAGTAATAGGTTTCAATTACAGTACATTAAATCTATTTTAACTCTTAATTTAGTAAAGGTGGAAGGAATTTAAAAAAAATGTACAAATGCTCATATCTTATAACTTTATAGATACAAGGTAGATGAAGATCAATCTGTTATAGTTTCCTTTTTCTTATATGGACAAGATGGTTACGTGAAGCCACAAAGTAAGATATCTCTTACTAGATAAAAATTACGGACCACCTCTCTTCTTCATTATGTTTTTTTTCATAGTGTTTTAAACTAACATTTTTATATAAATTGCAGATTTTTAGAATATTCTGAAATCTGACAGTAAAGAAATAAGTCAGTTGTTTAACCAATCTCCTACCTAAATTCAGCAATCCTAATCCCAATCCCAATCTATGTTATTGATTAATTCTTTATCCATTTATTTTTAGCCTATATAACATTATATTAGAATTCAAACCTCAAACCTTAAACTGTAACATGGCTGTAAATTGTTTTTATGTTTTAAGATTTCATAACCTTTGAAAGTATATTAATTTTTTAATTATGTTTCAAGATTTCATATCTGAAAGTATATCAATTTCTTAATTAGCTCATGCATGGAAAAATAAAAAACAGGATCTGTTCATGAGGTCATCGTTAGATTCGATCTGTAAAGTGGTGTTCGGGATTGATATAAACAGCTTATCAAGTTCTAAAGCCGAGTCAGGGCCAGAGGCTTCTTTCGCAAAGGCTTTTGATGTAGCCAATGCCATGGTATTCCATCGCCATATGGTTGGCAGCTTTTGGAAAGTTCAGAGATTTTTCAATGTGGGTTCAGAAGCCATCCTGAGGGAAAACATCAAAATGGTGGATGACTTCCTCTACAAAGTTATTCATTTCAGAAGGCAGGAGATATTCTCTGCTGAAAAGGAAAATGTAAGAAACATATTCTCCCATAGAAAAGACTACTTTCTTTGTTTAATTTCAGATCTGTACATAGAAATTTCATCTTATCTTCCTGTGATGTTTTTACATAATTGCAATTTCTTGTATCTTGTTGATAGTTTTCTATAATGAACTATGTGTATTAGCTTAAAACGTCTGACATCTCAAGCTACTTTCATGTATCTTCTTGGGATTGAATTCTACCAGTTACATTGAGTATCTTCTTGGGATTGATCTTGTGATGTTTTTACATAGTTGCAATTTCATGTATATTGTTGAGAGTTTTCTAGAGTGAGCGGTGTTTATTAGCTTAAAATGTCCAGCATTTGAAGCTATTTTAATGTATCTTCTTGGGATTGAATTCTAGCAGTTACTTTGAGTATTTTCTTGGGATTGATCCTGTGATGTTTTTATATAGTTGCAATTTCATGTATCTTGTTGATAGTTTTCTAGAGTGAGCTGTGTGTATTAGCTTAAAACATCCAATATTTCAAGATACTTCCATGTATCTTCTTGGGATTGAATTCTACATTTACTTTGAGTATTTTCTTGGGATTGAATTCTGTCAGTTACTTTGAGTAATGTCCTATTCAATATTTTGACTAAAAACCCATATCCACATGTAGTTAGACTTGTTCTTCATCTTGATCTTTGCTTTTGTTCTGGTCTTTAACTTGATCTTGAGGTCTGAGTATGAATATCTGAGTATAAATTCATGCTGTGTCCTCTTTATTTCCCTATACAGGTAAGACCAGATATTCTGTCTCGCTATATCATCATAAGTGACAAGGAGACAGATGGAAAGGTTTCTGATAAATATCTACGTGATGTTATTCTCAATTTCATGGTTGCTGCTCGTGACACAACAGCCATTGCATTGTCATGGTTCATCTACATGCTCTGCAAGCATCAGCATGTACAAGAAAAGCTCCTTGAAGAAATAATTTCCAGTACCAGCGTACATGAGGATCAATATAGTGCAGAATGCAATGATATAGCCAGCTTCGCCCAAAGTCTAACAGATGAAGCACTGGGTAAGATGCATTATCTTCATGCATCTTTGTCTGAAACTCTCCGCTTATATCCAGCCCTTCCTGTGGTAAGAAGCCTGTGCAGCAATAGTATTTTTTTCTTATTTTTCTACACCAGTGAGCCATGGGTGCTGTAGAATTGTAACTGATTATGATGTATTTGGGTTTTCTTCATTTTTATGAATGATACAGGATGGAAAGTACGTAGTTAATGAGGATACTCTTCCAGATGGATTCAAGGTGAAGAAAGGCGATTCTGTGAATTTTTTGCCTTATGCTATGGGGAGAATGTCATACCTATGGGGGAACGATGCAAAGGAGTTCAAGCCAGAAAGATGGATTCAGGATGGGGTATTTCATCCCAAATCTCCCTTCAAGTTCCCTGCATTTCAGGTCAGTGATTCCATGCCTGACTGCTAAATTTTTTATGTGCCTTCTAGAGTTACAGGTATTTACAGGTATGTGTCTTCTACACTTACATATTGGGTGGAGCTATAGATGGGGTGATCAATCCATTCATCGGGTAGTCCAGCAACCTAAATAACAGAGATAATCTAATCTTGGAAAGATAAATAAAATAACTTGCTGTAAATTTTAGTTCAAATCATTCTAGTGCAGATAAGTTCTGATTGATTTTATCTTAATCAATGTTTAATGGATCTGGAGTTAAATCTATTTTGTGCTCTCTCCACCATGATTTTATGCTTAATAGATGAAAGTTGCATCTATTTTTACTATTTCTCCCATCCTGTCTCTAAAAGCACCTCATTTTTATGAGTGCTCACAACTCTTAAAACCTGTGAGGGTAAGGGCCTGGGGCATGGATCTATCAACTCCCTGTTTGTGCTCGGTGCATTGAATCTACACTAAAACAGATTCATCCAGATATGCACCCCCCTGGGTCTGATATGCAGCTTAGTGTTGTCACTTGTGGAGCTCCAGGTTACATCTTTGGAATTATGGGCAATTTCTGTGAGAGGTTGCTTCATGCCCAGTACATTTGCTCTACCAGATGCATTAGGCACACTAAATACGGCCAATTGACCCATCTAAACTCTTGTCACATTAAACATGGGCAATAGACCCCTCTAAACTCTTGTCTCGTGTGTATCTTGATTGTTATGTGTAAAGTATCGGTGAATGAGATAGCGCCTTGCCACCTCAAAAATGGGCGATGGACCCATCTAAACGCTTGGTCCATGTGTATCTTCAGGCCAATGTGTAGAGTATTGAAGATTGAGATGGAGTTTTGCCACCCAGTAGACACTAATATCAGGTTGTTTAATATCTACTATATGGGATATCTATTTGGAGTTATACAAATAACTGAGGTGGAGATTTGTAACAGCAATAACAAGTTAAATTTAATTTAATAATAGATTTGGAGAATATTTTTGAATTTGAGTATCAGAGTGATGTTAATTGTTTTGTTTGATTTTTATTTCGTTGGTTAATTGTTTTGTTTGATTTTTATTTTGTTTTTCAGATTTGGAAATATTCTTGAAATCTATGAGTTAAATAAAAATGATTATAAATATATATATATATATTAAATTTGTCGAAATTATTTTATGATTGCCAATACTACTTCATGTTTTCTTAGAGTTTATACAAATAGCAGATGTAGAGATTTACACCAACAAATACATATACTGAGTAACTTTATTAATTAGTATAAAACTATTTTAAATTTAGATTTATTAAACTTATTATTTAGATTATAAATATATATTAAATTTACTAAAGTTATTTTATGATTTCCAATGCTACTCGGATGCTTATTTAGAGTTTATACCAATGACAGATGTAGAGATATACATCAAGGAATACATATATTGGGTTGGCTATAGTTACTTTATTAATGAGAATAAAACCATTGAAAAATTTGGATTTATTAAGCATATTTAATAATTAAAAATTTAGGGTAAATGATAATAAAATTTATTATATAAATAAGCTTTGGTTCTGTGTTAGGAAGTGATCTAGATCTTTCTTTGAATGGGAATGTGGGAAAGGGTATTTATTAAATAGTTCCATAGTTTCATTAATCAGCACCGGGATATGATTTGATGGGAAAATGGTATAGAAGAGCTAATTTTATAAATTAGTTAATTTTTTATTTGTTAAAACGAAATAGTTTATCAAAATTATAGAAATTTAGTGGTTTGATTTTGAATTTTTTGAAATAGTTACTATTAAAATTGTTAGAAGTGGTTTATGAGACCTTTTAATTGGCTTTTTTGAAAAAAAATAAAACTACTTCTTCATATTAACATATAAAAAAAGATAATACATGTTCTCTGCTTCTATTTCCATTTTCTAGTCTTCTATATCAACTGAAAAAATAGTACATGTTCTCTGTTTCTATTTCCATTTTCCAGTCTTCTATATCAACTGTTTCTTAATATAACAGTCCTCTATTTACTGCCTACCTATCTTCTAATACTGACTGTTTATACACATTCTCCATTGTGGATCTATCTCATAATTTTATGTCCTCTATTCTATAAATCCTAAACATATATGCCCACAAAAACTGCAAAAAATGCTCCTATAAGTTCCCAATAAATACATTTTCAACTATGAATAATTAATGCTACCTTCATGGACCATTATCCCCTATTCATGAGCTGAAAATAAAAATTTAACTGTTCCTTCTCCACCCCTCTATTGACAGCAGATCAACTTTTGCTATCCCAATGTTAGGAACTAACCATGTGTTTTATGGTTCCAAGTCAGAAAAAATGTAGAAATTGAATGATTTGATTTTGAAATTCTTACCTGATTTGAAAAGAAATATCTATCAATCTGAAAAATCTTGATTTTGAAATTCGTGATACAGTTAACATCAAAATTATAAAAAGTGTGGATGGCTTTGTTTTGAAATTCTTACCCTGATCAGAAAATTGATCAGAAAATATATCTGACAGGTCTAATCCCTTCCTGTGATTGCTGCCCCAAAGTAATCTTACCTTCCATTTTAACTGCATGGGAAAACTACCTCTAGAAAGCACACAGCTTTACTTGAGGTAATAATAGAGTTGCTGCCATGAAAAAAGATTTGAAAGTTTGGTTTGGGTTATTGCAGGCCGGACCTCGAACTTGTCTTGGGAAGGATTTTGCATACCTACAAATGAAAATTGTTGCTGCAGTTCTCGTCCGTTTTTTCAAATTTGAAGCTGTGAAAACCAAGGAAGTCAGATATAGAACTATGCTTACACTCCATATGAATGAAGATGGATTGAATGTGCAAGTCACTCCCAGATTGAATTGTGCCTGAAACACCTTGCAAGAATATTTGGGCATTAGTTGTTGTTGAAGAAACATAAGTGTGATGCTTTGAAATGTGTTGGGAGATAAAATATTTCTTGTAATTAGGAGGATTTTCCAGGTTGTCAAAGGCAAGTACCTCAATGGTTGATGTTAATGCAGATTTCAGTCAGTATATAGAAAGTTGCATCCTTGGGTTTTTGCAGCAGAGAATGGCAGAAAAGCAAAAAAATCTGTAATAATAGAACCTGTAAAAAGTTGTAGTTACAGCTGCATCTTTGTACGTTGTTGAATTCCATTCATAATTCCATTGAAATTTGTGTTTCAGTATGTTTTATAATAAAATAGTTGCTTTCCAGAATGCTTTTGTGCAGTTCCCATGGATTCTGACTGTAATTCTTCCACATCAACATTTTGTTTTTCTCTGTATCGTGGGCCTTCTGTAATTGTGATGATTGTTGTTATTTACTTTGTCCGTATGACGGGTAACATGATGTACAGTTTCAAAGTCAAAAGCAGACTTTTCATCGATAATTTAAAGGATTCCACTGAGAGTATTTCGCAGGACACGGTTAATTTATGCTTTTTTTATACGAATGGCTCGTCCTCTGTAACGTGTAATTGTCATTATTTCCTTGTATGGATGTGATAAAATGAAGCATGGAGTCTAAATCAAAAAGCAGGACTCTAGCCCAGAAATAGTGCGGCGGAGGACATGGGCCCTTCACAATCGAATACAATGTCCACTACTAACTTTTTAAACGGCTAATACTTATAAAAAAATATAGACTAATTCAGCTCTTTAAAAAATTAACATCAATCCATACTAACCATCAATCCAACTAGTCATAGCGATAACATCCATCCATACTAACCATCAATCCAACTAGTCATAGCGATATTTATTTCATGATATATGTTAAGTTGTTAAAATTTAAAAAAATATAAACAATAATTGAATTATAATTTTATTTTAAATTGTTATTATTAATTATAAAAATAATTAATACACAAATTTTATATATATGAATCATGGAATTAGATTTTTAATCATGAAAATTTGTCCCTACATTATTATGGAGATTTTTAATATATAAATAAGTTTTGTTACAATAGCATTAGTGAATACCATGGTTTATCAATATTATATGTTTAAAAAACTATAAATCACTTCATATGACATTTTTCTTTTATTTTTGCATGTTGCTATAAATATTCTAGAATATTCTATGTAGATTAAATCCCAATCATACACCTAAAATATATTTATAATTAAATTATAATTATAAAAGTTTAATACTTAAATAAAGACACTTACCAACACAATAATATATTTTTTAAATATATTATAAATGATCCATTTAAAAAAATTATTATTTTATACCACTTTTTAGATTAATAATAAATAAAAATATATTTTCCTTAAATTAATAATAATTTTTTTTATAAAATCTGGTTATAATATAAGACAACAATTAAAATATTAAAATATTAAAATATGATCTAAAATATCTTTCATAATTATTATAATTGATTTTTTAAAATTTATTATCTCAACAAATTTTGAATTTTTAATAACATATTAAATTTTCGTTGTTAAACCATATTTAGATTTTATATTTAAAAATTAAAATCATCTCTATTTTACTCTTTAGATTTTATATTTAAAGATTAAAATCATCTCTATTTTACTTGGATCTTATTCATTTATATCACTTTTACACAAAATGAAATCCATGATATAGATCACATTTATTATCTCAAACAAAATTGAATTTTTAATAACATATTAAATTTTCGTTGTTAAACCATATTTACATTTTATATTTAAATATTAAAATCATCTCTATTTTACTTGAATCTTATTCATTCATGTCACCTTTACACAAAATGAAATCCATGATTTTCATATCTACATAAATTTTATTATGAAATCCATGATATAGATCACATCTACATAATTATTATTATCTAATTTTATGCAGTGATTTGACTACTAAGTCTACAAAGGCATACATACTCTACCCTCCTCTAGTTTTGAACCTGGGACCTCTTAGGAGGAAACACATGCTCTTAACCATTAAGCCCTCTCAAGTTGTATATTCTACCACCATATTGGTGTATGCCCTATTCTATATGCCACTTAATGAAAATATTCTAGTTGGATCTTATCCATTCATACTACCCTTACACATAAGTAAATTCACCACATAGATCACAACTACATAATATCCACCACCATATGTATGAATGCACTGTTTTATGCATCACTTAGTAAATGTTTTCCAAAGAAGCTTATATACCTTCTCTTTGTGAATATGTATTTGAATTCATGGGTTATGAACATCATTTAATGAAAGTTTTCGAAAGAAGCGTAGACACCTTCTCTTTGTGAACCCTTATTTGAATTCATGCGCTATCAACATTGTTAATTTTTGTTGATATGGGAATCAACGTCACATTTAGTTTACATACTTCATGTTTTGAAATCCACACTTTCCATAATCTCATTTTTTTTTCCTTTGGTTTTAACACTCACCATAATGACATTTCCTTTTTCAAATTGACGCTTTTATGATTTGAGTGCCATTTTCGAAATCCATCACATTGATATTTTTTTATCAATGTGATGGATATGGAAGATGAAACTCAAGACATTTCCTTTATTGTCTTTTCCTTCATCCTCAACTTTGTGAAAAGTCAAAACAATTAGTCATAGGTAACGCATATAAATTGCCATGACATTGGGAGTTTATTAGCAAGATTAATTACAAATGAGTTATTGAATATCAATTTGGAAGAGTAAACAATAGACATTGAGGAAATCTAGAGAAATCATGTCATCTCACATTTTACATGTTTACATATTCCATCTTGCTAATAGTATCAATCGTGTTGATTCATAGTTATTTTGTTGCATTCATAATGCTTTTTGTTTACCTTTTAAAATTCATGACATGGTTATAGCTTTGGTATCTATTATTATTTTAACACATTAGGAGGCCTCTCAACAACTTAGTATGTAAATCATGGAACCCCCACTAATACAATAAATAATGGGAACAAACGAATACTTTAGTATGTAATTCATGGAATCCCCACTAATACATAGATAATGGGGAAAAAGCGCATAACTAAGAATTGAATGTGAATTGCTTAACAATCCACCAATCTTGTACAAGTTTGGTCATGTTTATCATAAAGGGAAAGCGAATGCATAGTTATTTATTTTATACAAAACTATTTAATGATTTTATTTGGGATTAGAAACTCTATTAAAATTGGTGAAATTTTCTAACTTGTATGTTCCTTGTTAAGTTTAGATATGAACTTGCACAAAGTGAAGCTGGACATTAGTTTAAGGATACTTTGCAAACATCTTGGAAATTTCCATAGCTCTCTTTCCCCCTCCTCATCCCAATCCCAAGGTCAAGGAGATGTATCATTTGTAGCATTAATGCTTGGGACTAGAATTTTGAAGTTAGATGGGACTTTTAGGAAAGCTAGGGAGATTGTAACATAAATTTTATTGTTATCAAACTTATGTATTAGGGATTATGCTCTGACATCAAACTCTTGCACTCATTGTCACATGGTTTGAGGGATAAATGAACAACCAATAGCTTGAATAAAAATAACATGGCGATTTCAATGAGTAATTTCCTTTAGTTTTGTGTTTCTATGTATCTTGGGAAGCTCCAAATCATAAAAATCTTGCCCTCGATAACAAATAATTGATGTAATAATGTTAGATTGTCATGTTTCTAAAGGTCAATAATGAAAGTATGGTTTCTTCATTTCTTTTATAATAGTTTGATAGAGTTAATGCCCTTGAATGATGGCCTTAGAATCTATCATAATTTCTTCTTTTCTAATGAGATTAACATTGAGCATGTACTCCATGGTTAAGTAGGGTTGGGATACGCCTAAAATATGAATATGAAATGTTCATGCATCATATAAATTCATAGACTACATCTTCTCTTATATTGGTGTTCACAAAATATTTGATTTTGTTTGTGTTTACAATTTTATTTTATTCATTTCAACACTTTCAGATTTCTTCAAAGAAAAAATGGCACTACTACTACTATTATTATTGATCTATATAACTTATAAAAAGATTATATTTAAATTTGGAAATTATGTTTATTATTCTGGATTTTAGGCATCTGTGGTTCATTTCTTTTGAGCTTTGTCTCGGAGTATCCACAGTAGAAACCATATTTGTCAATGTTTCAAATCCCAATAAGGATCCATCATCAGGACCAACCTAAATGAACAGGGATCCATCATGGAAGTTTCAAATCCCAAATGTTTATTATTACTTTCTATTGAAATTTCAACTTATCTATTTTGTTGTTGGTTAAATTTTAACATTTTAAATATTTGAAGGAAAATATTTTATTTAAAATATCTTTCTCAAGTTTGATCTAGTTTAATTTTGTTAATTGAAGTACCATTATTATTCCAACTTTTATTCATGAAATGGTTTGATGAAATTATACTCTTCAACTTGAAATTAGAAGTAACCTCTGAAATTTAATCTTTGCAAGGATGATCAACATTGTCCTTGAGAGTGAGACCCCAACTATCATTAGTGAGCTCTACATCTATAATCACAAGCTCCCAATCGTCATTACCCTATACAACTTCCTTAGGAAGATTCTCAATTTCTACACTGAAAAAATTGAGCCATAAAAGCTTTGTCCTTTTAATATTTAGGATAAGGTTATAAGGATATCTATTTTATTCCTCCCATCTATTTTTTTTCCAAGAAAAAAATTTGTAAGTTTATTTATCAAGATAAACAAAATTACTTGTATATACAAATCTAATTTTGTATTCATGATGGATCTACCCATATCCATATTGTGGCAAAAAAAAAGACAATACATCCCAACAAAAATGTTTACAGCCAGTACAAAAGTAACCCATGTAGGGCACCAGAAAGTCCATCTGTAAAAGATCACTACCCACAAAAACTGCCAACCAACCTAACAGAGCAGACAACCAAAAAGACTAATAACATAGTGTTAATACTATATATCAAGTATACATACAAAAACTAAATTAGTGAAAAGAAAAAAACACATGTAGAGCAGCCTGAGATATAAACTAGACTTGAGCCTCGGGTGGGTCCATAAAAGGACAGTGATAGTACTGATAATGAGAATTATTTAATTTTTATGCAATTGTCCATAACCTTTCATCCAACTAAAGGACGTCCTTAGAAATCATTTTTGCCTCATGGTGGTGTTCCTTGTAAATACGAGAGCGAGAAAAATCAGCAAATAAATGTTTTAACCACAATACATCCTTTAGAATGTAGATAAGATGTAAACAATGACACTATTAGATCTCATTAACCCAATTGATGACCAATAAGGAGTCACAAAACACCTGTAAATTTTCAAAGCCCTTTTCCCTTGAAAATTCCATAAGAGAGCGATAAGCAAGAAAACTCAGCCAAATTGTTTGAACCCCTCCCAATACCCATGGAAACTTTGAAAAAGTGTTAATCAGATAAGAATAAGATAAAACCTCCACCAGACATGGAATCATCCCCTACGCAGCCCCAAGGACGTGAAATATTAGGCTCTTCGGGAATAATAGATCGATTTCTAAGGATATAAGCAAACTGTGAAAAATGAGATAGAATGGCCATAACATTAGCTTCCACCTGAACTAGAGAAGAAAGCACATCTAAAAAAAGGGTTTCTTTCTTGCTCGCTAGGCGCCACGATAAATGAGCAAGGGAAATGCCCTGAATGATTTTGTGTTCCTATTCTGAACCCAACTCCTCCACCTCTCCTCGAAGCATTGACTAACCCACGAGTAGTGAGGAATATGGCAGATGAACATACATTCACTAGAAAGGTGTTCAATTGATTCTCCACTTGCCTTACAAAGAATGCACTAGCCTCGCCCAATCTTATGGCGCCATTGCATATTATCCCAAGTGGGAACCTTTTTAGCAAGGATGCACCACTTAAAGAGGTGAGATTTTGTTGGAAACTTCACTTTCCAAACATCCTTCCACCATCATTCCTCTTCTCCAATAATAGTGGCCAGATTCATATGAAGGTATCCCCTCATTGGGAGTGTAGATGCCAATTAGGGAGTGGGACCAAACCAATTCATCTTCAAAAGGTGTCAGCCTTATATGGGTTATAAGAACAGCCTCCAAATACCTATTCTAGACATTTTGAAATTCCAAACCAGTTTCCAAATCCCTTACTGATAACTACCCTTGATGCCATATAGCAGTGGCAGGATTGCTAATATGAGCGAGTCGAGAGAACCCTCTATCTTTGAGGAAATCAATCAAACCCTAAGGAAAAGGATGGGAGAGGCTGCTACTTGGTCAGGGATCCTGCCCCAAATGAACCTTAGTGCCATTACAACCTTCCAAGCAAGGCCAGAAGCAATAATGCTAAAATAATTGAGGACATCCCACCAAATGATAGATATATTAACTCAAGGCTTATCCCTAAGCATAATCTAGTGCTTTAGAGAAAAATGATGGATTTACTTTTGATACACCACCTGAGTCCATAATTTTTGTGTAATGAGGAGCCTCCAACATGGATGCTAAAGCATGCCAGAAAAGAAAAATACTTTTTAGACTCCACCCTCCCAACGGTTTGGCCATGGAAATCCACTCCCAATGGACCCAAAGGAGAAAAAATTGTTCCTAGGTTCCATATCATAAGAATTTAAAACATATATTTCTATTTTTTTCTAATATACCATGACATATCCAAGTCATCGACATCCACAAGACTAGATTGGCCTCCAAAAATAATTTAACCAACACAAGTTTCCCAGCTCTAGACAACCACCTAAGACTCCAACTTTTTAATCTCTTTTTTATCTTGGCAATAAGCCATGATCAGTCTACCTTGTAAAAATTTGATTTTAAATGAAAACCTAAGTATTTAATGTCATCATATAATGCATGAATTTGAAAAGGAAAAACATTTATGATGTTTGGATCTTCAATATCAGATAAATTCTGAGTCAAAATATATTACTTTCTATCATTAACCAAAATGTATGCATTTGTACCAAATAGATTAATAATCTTAGATAAAATAGCTACATCTCTACAATATCTATTGCAAAAAATCAAGATATCATCAATAAACAACATATGAGCGATCACTAATGAATTTGAAATAAAAACTCCATAAAAGTCACCTCGACATTTTTTATTAACTACGAAACAACCAAGGCCTTCAACAATGAGAAAGAAAAATAAAGGAGATAATGGACATCTCTGTCGAAGACCTTGTTGTGCATGGAAAAATGGGGATGTTGCTATCAGTACATCAAAAGATATATTCTCAAAGAACCCATCACCCAATTTATGAAATCTATCCCAAAACATACATGAGTAAGCAACAATCTAAGACACATCCAACTCACTCAATCATAGACCTTGGATAGATAAATTTTTATCACTTCTCCCTTTAATTTTTCAAATTTAATACTAAGAATACCTTCTTAGGCCACCCTGATTTCCTCATGGATCTATCTCCCATTAAGAAAAACAAATTTTTCCTTTGAAATAAAGGCTATTAAAGTGGTTTTAACCTCCTAGAGATCATTGTAGATATGAATTTCAAGGTACAATTGCATAAAAAAATAGGGAGAAAATCCTCAAAGGATTTAGGATTATCCAATTTGGGGATGAGAGTAATGAATGTGGAGTTGAATTCCAGAATAAATATTCCTTCCCTTCAAGATTCATTAATAAACTGTATAAAATCATTACCAATGACATCAAAGAAGCCTTCAAAGAACTCAATCTGCCAACCAGCTGGGCTAGGAATGTTATCTTCCTGAAATATTGAAATAACAACCTTTAATTCTTCCTCAGAGACCTCCTCCATCATAGTTATGCTTTCCTCCTTAGTCACAAATATAGGGATCATTTGGGTGACCTTGATGACTTCAGAGATATATTCTCTCTTGGGATCCTTAAACAAATTTTGAAAATGAGAGACACCTTAGGAGGCAAGAACTTCAAAATCTAAGACATTCCCTCTCGAACCATCCCAAAGATTCCAAATGGTGTTACACATCTTCTGACCCTTAGCATAAGCTTGAAAAAACTTAATGTTCTCATCCCAACTTTATAACCATATAGCTCCCCTCTTCAAATTCCAAGTATCCTCCTAGGCTTCAAGGATGGCTTTTCTACAGGCAAACAAGATTAATTGTGCCTCCCTAGAGGCCTCATATAAAAAACCACCATAAATTGAGTCAAATAAAAATTGAATCTACTTTTCAATATACACCAATTCCTTCTCCTCGCTGCATCGCTTTTGAATATCCCATTCCACCACTCATATCTTAATGTAAAAATATTATTTTCCAATTTTTGGGCAGCATGCAAACTAGATTGTGGATCGAAAGGAAGCCAACCCTCCCTAAAAATTTTAATAAAATATTCATCTTTTATCCAAGAGGAATTCAGCTTAAAAGGGAAACTAGGCTTGGGCCTGAGGTTTTTCAATTCCAACAATATTGGATAGTGATTAGATTCCCCACCAAATCTCATCTATTATTGGATGTTGGTGAATTTTTCCACCAAAGTTTCGGCCACTAAAACTTGATAAATTCGCTTAGCAATATGGGCTCCTCTATGCATGGATTTCTCCATGACAAATTGAGCCTAACAGGTTCAACATCCAAGATTTTTTTTCCCAACAAGTTTATTAAGGAAGAAATTTGTTAGATTGTTAACTGTAGCGAGATGCCCCCAAGATTTGACACCCCTCCAAAAAAAAATTAGATCCCCTCTAATCACTAAATTCTCTGCCTCCACCACTCTCATATCAAATAAATGATTCTAGAAGTTAACCCTCTCATCATAGGGCCCATAGATATTAATGAAAATAACAATATCCTTTAACTTCAAAGATAATATTTTGAGACCTAGCCCAAACCTGATACTCCAAAAGTTCTAAAGTTGAATATTTCAAGACACCCACCCAACAACTAGGCCACTAGACCTACCTTGAGTGTGTAAAGAAGCAAAGCTCTACCCACTAAGCAAATATTCCAATAATTTTGTGGCAACCTCCCTATAACTCAGGGTTTCTTGGAGAAAAATGATATATGGACCTTCTACCTAAATCAATCACTTGAGAGCAAGTGTTTTAGAGGGGATTTCTAAGCCTTGATAGTTAAAGGATAAGAGTTTCATGAGGAAACATAAACTTAGGTGGACATAGCTCTAAGCACACCAATAATGGGCAACTTCCTACCAACAACCATATATTCCCTAGCTCTTTCTTAGCCCTAGCCAAAACAAATTTTCACCAATGGGAATTGGAACAAGGAGAAGAGATAATAATTTGGCCAAGACCAACAGACTGACCTTCAATAGGTGGGAACACCTTCCTAGATTGAAGGTTATAAAGAGTTTCACTGGAATCAAAATCCCCAATGAAGTAATATTACCCTTAAGTGATGGAAATGTGATGAAAGGGACAAAGGGGGTTAAGGGACAGATCAAGGGACCTATATTGTGCCAATTTTGGAACTATGATCCATAAACTGCCGTGGATATTCCACTAGATAGTTTGTCACAACATATATGATAATATTATATTAAAAAACTGATATTCTACACTATTACAGTTTTATTTAATTTCTAGATCTGTAAAATCCTTTGTAATTAGTGAATGCATGTAAAATTAAATCAAGCAAAAAAGTAGAGAATGACAAAATAAGCTCACACACAGATAATACACTAGATATGCTCTTTGGGAAACCCTTTCTGGAGAAAACCCTACTGGAAGGTGAGGTTTCTTCGCTCTCTTTCTCTGTCTAGAAATATGGCTGCAGGAACAAAGAAGTAATGTATGTGGCCCATGGGCTACTGTAGTGCACAAATCCTCTCTGTGTACTCTATCTCCTATCTCTCCTGGCTATCTTTGCTCAGCTATGGAATAAAATTCTCTCGAAATAATGGAATGCCTCTTCCTCCCAGTGGCCCGATTATAACATAGCCCGATAGCCTACTAGTGGTTAAGTTTGAATACATCAACTCTTAACTAGAGTTACAAAATAGACTCTTCTATATTATTTTACATCAAAAACATGTGGCTAGCCCATTTTCCATAAATAATGGGGGATGATGCAGCATCCTCCCGTTCCACTTCTAAGTGGCATAACTTTTTCATATGGACTCCTATTAATGTGATTCTTGCGTCATTTGAAATATTTTTATGTGTATAATAGCATGAAGAGATGTTATGCATAAGATGTTGGAAATAATACTGAGAGGGGGGGTGAATCAGTATTATCAGATCAATCAAACCTTTTCAATGCTCAGAAACATATACGCTACTTCAGTTAAGTAAAACAGCGTGTACACGCTACTGTGACTAAATAAAACAGCGTATAAGCAGAAAACTCATAACTTAGTTAGCTTATTCTTCAGTTAAGTTCATCAGGACATTATTCAGCACATTAACAGTAAGCAGATGCAGTATAACAGAACGGATCAAAAGTCACACACATGAACACCAAGATATAAGGTGGAAACCCAATGTGGGTGAAAACCACCTGCTGCAAGTTATCTCTATCTTTCTTTAAGAAACTTCAGTTTACAATCTTTTGTACTGGTGCAGCCTTATACCAGTACGCAGGCTACAACCTGCAGAAGGCTACAACCTTCTCTCGTTCTCCAAACTTCCTTGGAAGGGAGCTCCAACCCCCTTTGTTCTTGTACTAGCCAAGATACTAGTACGTAGGTGCTGACCTACAATCTTCTTTTCTTCAGGTATCACCTTTCATACATTTTCAGACTTGAATATTCCTGAAGCACAACATTACAATCTGAAGACCACAATTCATTCAATTTCCACAACAGATCATTGAAGCATAAAACAACCAAACTCTGAATCACTGAACCACTGAACCCTGTCAATCACCAGTTATCAGAACACAGAGCAGACTACAGAACTCTGCAATAACTGTCAGACCCCACTGTAAACCCAAAAACAAGCTTCAAAAGATATACGCTACTTCAAGGAGCCAAACCCGCGTATACACGCTCTTTTACCGAAGCCAACCTGCGTACAGATCTAAAAATAAACTTTCTCAATTTGCAGCTGTACCAGACATTAGTTAGACCCAGAACATAGCATTGCGACAATATGCAGATCTAGAAATAAGCATAATCAACCATATCATGATAGTGCATTTCAAACCATTAGATCCCGATCTATCCTTAGATCTAGTCTTCCATCAACCAATGTGATCTCTCCTTGGCTTAGATCAAGCAACCCAGCACCTGCAAATCAGATCTCTTTCACTCTTAGATATTCAAGCCCTTGTCGAAAGATGATTTTGCCTAATGATCTTCTTCTCCTTATATAGTCTTAGGCCTAGCTCAATACCAAGAGCCAAAACCATAGTAACACAATACCATCAACTTCAAAACTAGGGATCGACACGCCCGTCGAGACACAATGGTCCGAAATCATAGGCACAACTTCCAAGGACTAACCACCATGGACCAAAGGAACCTTTCCACATACACGCGCTTTTTATGAATCGAACTAGCGTGTACACGCGACTTGGGCTTAACGAAACGGCGTGTATGAGCTTCCTTGGCATGCTGTACTGAGATCTGTCTTCTGATTAAGATGCCATCACTTGTACCAACCTCTGAGCACTTGTACCATCCTCTGAGTGAGTTGCCATCAAGGACAACACTTGAATCATAATGCCAACAATCTCCCCCTTTGGACTTGATGGCAACCACCACACCAAGTCACTCTCCCCCTTTGACATCAAGAGCAAAGGGCTGTGCTCCCCCTGAGGACATGCTGATACCTCTGCTTGGCTGTGCTGACTCGTGCTCCCCCTGACAGTAGGCCAGATCTGAAAAAGATGTTCTTCAACAAGAGCCAAGATTTATACACCATAAGGGACCTTCCTATCACCAAAAGACTCAATACATACATCCATACTCCCTACCAAGAGGGGACATATCAGAAACAACCAATTATATTACAGCATTCATCCCAGGCATAGTGGGGAAACCAACATAGGCCGTTACATGACCTTGACACCATAAAAGAGATATGACAAGAGAGATACATGACATAGAGACAACAGATCTAGACCAAGACTTAGGAAAGACACCAGCAACATCTGATAAACATCTTGTTAGATCAGCAACCAGAATTTCTTTCTGAGCTCCTTCTCCTGAAACCAACAACCAAAACATCTGAATGCCAACAATGCTTTATGAGACTTTTGAGCTGCTCCCCCTGAACCTGTGCCTGTTGCACTCCCTGAAACTGTGCCTGAAGAATTCTGACATTCCTATTGCTTTTCAGAACTTCAGAGTTTTCCCTTGCTGTTCAGAACTTCATATACGCGTTTTATCCTATATAAAACAGCGTATGTACGCGGATATTCTTTCTGCAACAAGCGTCCAGCATACACGCGACTTACCCACCATAAATCCGCGTGTATACGCTCATATCCCTTCCGTAACCTGCGTATACCAACTTTTCTGTAGAACAAACAATCTTCAACAACAGGATGAAGCATCAACTACTCCCAGCTTTTGTCTGAGATATTCAAAAGTTTCCCTGGGCAGTGGTTTTGTGAGAATATCAGCAACTTGCTCCTTAGAAGGAACATACTCCAACTTGACCTTCTGCTCAAGCACTTGTTCCCGAAGAAAATGGTACTTGATTGGTATGTGCTTGGTCTTTGAGTGCATGACAGGATTCTTTGAAATGCTGATTGCACTTGTATTATCACATAAGATAGAGACAGGTGGAGTGCAAGTGATTTGAAAGTCCTGCAAGGTCTGCATCATCCAAAGAAGTTGTGTGCAACAAGATGCTGCAGCCACATATTCTGCTTCAGCTGTAGATAAGGCAATCGAACTTTGTTTCTTGCTGAACCAAGATACTAATCTAGAACCCATGAAGAAAGCACCTCCACTTGTGCTTTTCCTATCATCCACACTTCCAGCCCAATCTGCATCTGTGTAAGCATGAAGAGTGAGATCAGTATTTCTAGGATACCATAAGCCATAGTTTTGGGTCCCTTGAAGATATTTGAAGATTCTTTTGACTGCCTGAAGATGAGTTTCCTTTGGGTTGGCTTGAAATCTTCCAACCATTCCTACTGCATGTGTAATATCTGGTCGAGTACCTGTCAAATAAAGCAAACTCCCAATCATGGATCTATAAGTGGGTTGGTGAACTGCTGCTGATTCATCATTTGCACTGAGGCTGCATCCTGTAACCATGGGTGTACATACTGGTTTTGACTCTTCCATGCCATACTTCTTCAAGATCTGCTTGAGGTATTTGGTTTGAGACAAGAAGATACCTCCTTCATTTTGTTGGATTTGCAATCCAAGAAAATATGTCAATTCTCCAAGAAGTGACATTTCGAATTCTTTCTGCATAACCAAGGCAAAGTTTTGACTCATGGTCTCTTCATTGCTGCCAAAAATAATATCATCTACATAAACAACAAGGATTAGCAATTTGTTATTTTCAACTTTTATATAGAGATTGCTATCTGCTGATCCTTTTGAAAAGCCTTGTTGGTGAAGATATTTGTCCAAGCGATAGTACCAAGCCCTTGGAGCTTGTTTGAGCCCATAGAGTGCCTTTTTCAATCTGCATACAAGGTTTGGATCATTTCCAAGAATGAACCCATCTGGCTGCTCAATATATACTTCTTCTTCTAAGTCTCCATTTAGGAAGGCTGATTTCACGTCCATTTGAAATACCTTGAAGTTTTGAAAGCTTGAGAGAGCAAGGAACATTCGGATGGCCTCTAGTCTTGCCACAGGAGCAAAGGTCTCTTCAAAATCTATTCCTTCTTGCTGTGCATACCCTTTACAAACAAGTCTGGCCTTGTTTCTAATTACTTCTCCATTTTCATTTAACTTATTCTTGAAGACCCATTTTGTTCCTATTACATTCTTATCTTTTGGTCTAGGAACTAATTCCCAAGTGTTGTTCCTTTCGATTTGCTCAAGTTCTTCATCCATTGCTTTGACCCAACATTCATCTTTGCATGCTTCTTTCACATTTTGTGGTTCAATGGAGGAGAGTAGAGCCAAGTAGCTTGAAGCTTCTGCAAGTGTCCTTCTTGTTTGTACTCCTGCTTCTTTCTGCCCCACAATCTGAGTTTCTGGATGATTCTTTTGGACATATCTGGATGGAGTCTTCTCTTCTATTCTTGTCTGCTCCTCTGGTTCTTCTTGAGATTCTTCTTCTTCATCATTTCGCCTTTGAGAGTAACCTTCATCTTCTTCAATGTCTTCATGATGAACTTGCCTAGGAATATATCCCTTCTCATCAACCACTATATCAATACTGTCAACAATTCTGCCAAGTCTTTTATTGTAGCACTTGTATGCTTTGCTATGTGGAGAATAACCAAGAAGAATGCCCTCATCTGCTCTAGGTTCAAGTTTGCCAAGTTGCTCATCAGTATTCTTAATATAACATTTGCTCCCAAAGATTTTGAAATGCTTCACGGAAGGAGTTTTACCACTCCAAAGCTCATGAGGTGTTTGAGTGCTGTTTACTCGGACATTTGTTTTGTTAAGAATGATAACAGCAGCATGTGCAGCTTCACCCCAGAAAGTTGCAGGAGTACCTGATTCATCGAGCATAGCACGAGCCATTTGTTGGATAGTTCTGTTCATTCTTTCCACAACCCCATTTTGCTGAGGAGTTCTAGCTGTAGAGAATTCTCTTCTTATCCCATGTTCATCGCAGAAATCGAAAAATTCATTTGATGTGAACTCCCCACCTCTGTCAGATCTGAGGCACTTAATTTTGTGTCCTGATTCATTTTCAGCCAATGCTTTGAAGGATTTGAATTTTTCGAATGCTTCATCTTTGTGCTTCATAAGCCCTAACCAAACAAACCTTGAGAAATCATCAATGAATAATATCAGATATTCTTCTCCTCGAGGTGTCCTTTTCCTAAATGGACCACATACATCTGTATGGACTAGCTCAAGAGGCAAGCTAGCTGATCCTTCCTTTTCTGGAAAGTTAGTTCTGGTTTGCTTTCCAAACTGACAAGATTTGCATATAGTGTTGTCTGGAATTTTGATATCTGGAAGATCGCGAACTGCCTGATATTTGCATGCTTTTCTTATTTGTGAGAAGCTTAGATGTCCCAACCTTCGATGCCATAGCCAGTGCTCTTCATCCTTGCTAAGATAGCATTGTTGTTGTCCTTCTTCAAATATGTACAGATTATTTGGAGTTCTTTTGCCTTTGAGAACTGTTTTACCTGTATCAAGATCACGAACAAGACATCCATTCGATCTGAAAATAACCTCGGTTTTTTGATCACACATCTGACTGACACTTAGAAGATTATGCTTCAATCCATCAACATACACAACATTTCCAGCCTTGACCTTTTCTTTCAAAGGAGCAATACCTTTTCCTTTTATAGTTGCAGGAGTATCATTTCCAAAAGAAACTTTCTTTCCCTTTTCTAAAGTAGAATAAGATTCAAGTTTTTCTTTATCACCTGTCATATGTTTCGAACATCCACTGTCAATGTACCATAGATTTTCCTGTCCTTCTGCATAAAACGCTATCCCACATCTTTCTGTCTGAGGTTCTTTTATTTTCCATTTTTTGGTGCTCGTGGCTTGTTCCTTTTTCTCCTGAAACCTGCTCCTGCATTCAGATTCTTTATGACCAAAATTATTGCAAATAGAACATTCAACTTCATTTTCAAGAACCGAAAAGTTGTTATAGGTCCTCTTTGTAATCCCTGTCATACTTCTTTGTTTTTGAGCTTCCCTAGTCATGATTGTTTTATATGCAACACATTGAGCTGCTTTGTGACCAAAGTTATGGCAAGAAAAGCATTGTCCATTGAAGAAGCTTCTGCGGTTATTGAATCTACCAGCCAATTGATTGTAATTTCTATTTTCATCTATTCTTGTGCCAAACTGAGAAGATTTTACCTGTGGTTGGTTGTAGCTTTTGTTCACCCTTAAGAAGGATTGTCCCTGATAGTTTCTGTTTGTAATTCGTCCCTGCTTTACCTGATTATCTTCATTGTTCTTCTGCTCATTTCTTCTTGCTGCATCAAGATAATTCTTTGAGGTGGATGCTTTAGAGGTTTCTCCATTATAGCCCAAACCTGTCTTGTTTAGAGGAGACCGCTGCACATTGATAATCTCATCCAAAGTTTCAGATCCTTTGACAAACTTAAGATTAATAGCTTTTGTTTTCTCAATTTCTTTTCTGAGACCAACAATTTCACCTTCTAGTTTTTCAAGATGTTTTTCCTTTTCATCAATTTGAAATTGCAAAGTATCAATGATCACACTCTTTTCTTCTATGCATCTCTTGAGTCTAGTAATTTCATTATAGAGATTATCCACATCTACAGCATCATCATCTTCAAATGCCATTAATAGCTTATATTTATTACCTTGTTCATCTTCATCACTGTTTGATAAGCCATCACTATCTTCATGGGTGTAGTAGCTTTTCTTATTTGCACTTTGTTTCTTATTCCATCTAGCAGGTTCTTTTCCTTTATCTTTATTAGGACATTTTGCAGCATAATGACCTACTTTTCCACAAGCAAAGCATTTGAAAGGTAGCTTACCTCTGAACCTTCCAGCACCCCTTTGAAGATTTCTAACAAAATTTGATTCTTCTTCCTCTTCTTCTGGAACATGGCTTGCCTCATAGTAATCTTCTTTTCCTGATGCCTTAAAAGCAGCTTCCCTTCTGTCTGATGGACCTCCCTTTCTCATTTCATAAGCAGTTAGAATTCCATGTAACTGAGACATAGTGAGAACTTTGAGATTTTCCTTTTCTTCTATTGCAGATACTTTAGATTCAAACTTGGGGGATAATGATCTTAGAATCTTTGAAACTACTATAGTCTCTTTTATTTCTTCACCCAAATTTTTCATACAATTAACAATCTCGTCTACCCGAAGAAAATAATTTGCCACACTTTCATCATTATACATCTTGAGAGTCTCATATTGAATCCTGAGAGTTTGAAGTTTAGCTTCCTTTACCTGTTCATCTCCTTCATAGCTAGTGATCATTTTGTCCCATATCTCTTTTGCTGATTTGAAGTGCATGACCTTCATGAATTCTGTTTGGGATATACTTCCTAATAGAGTACTGACTGCTTTTGCATTTGTTTCATATGTCTTTTTCTCAGCTGGATCTGTAGGAGTAACTGAAGGAAAAGCATAGCCTGTTTCTACAATGTTCCAAACTTCTGTACCAAGAGATTGAAGATATGCAGTAACTCTTACCTTCCAATAATTGAAATTTGTTCCATCAAAAACCGGTGGCCTGATTGATGCTTCTTTCTCGTAGTTGCTCATGATGAATGATCTACCTTCAAGCGATCAAGCTTCCCTGAAGGACCTGCTCTGATACCAATTGTTGGAAATAATACTGAGAGGGGGGGTGAATCAGTATTATCAGATCAATCAAACCTTTTCAATGCTCAGAAACATATACGCTACTTCAGTTAAGTAAAACAGCGTGTACACGCTACTGTGACTAAATAAAACAGCGTATAAGCAGAAAACTCATAACTTAGTTAGCTTATTCTTCAGTTAAGTTCATCAGGACATTATTCAGCACATTAACAGTAAGCAGATGCAGTATAACAGAACGGATCAAAAGTCACACACATGAACACCAAGATATAAGGTGGAAACCCAATGTGGGTGAAAACCACCTGCTGCAAGTTATCTCTATCTTTCTTTAAGAAACTTCAGTTTACAATCTTTTGTACTGGTGCAGCCTTATACCAGTACGCAGGCTACAACCTGCAGAAGGCTACAACCTTCTCTCGTTCTCCAAACTTCCTTGGAAGGGAGCTCCAACCCCCTTTGTTCTTGTACTAGCCAAGATACTAGTACGTAGGTGCTGACCTACAATCTTCTTTTCTTCAGGTATCACCTTTCATACATTTTCAGACTTGAATATTCCTGAAGCACAACATTACAATCTGAAGACCACAATTCATTCAATTTCCACAACAGATCATTGAAGCATAAAACAACCAAACTCTGAATCACTGAACCACTGAACCCTGTCAATCACCAGTTATCAGAACACAGAGCAGACTACAGAACTCTGCAATAACTGTCAGACCCCACTGTAAACCCAAAAACAAGCTTCAAAAGATATACGCTACTTCAAGGAGCCAAACCCGCGTATACACGCTCTTTTACCGAAGCCAACCTGCGTACAGATCTAAAAATAAACTTTCTCAATTTGCAGCTGTACCAGACATTAGTTAGACCCAGAACATAGCATTGCGACAATATGCAGATCTAGAAATAAGCATAATCAACCATATCATGATAGTGCATTTCAAACCATTAGATCCCGATCTATCCTTAGATCTAGTCTTCCATCAACCAATGTGATCTCTCCTTGGCTTAGATCAAGCAACCCAGCACCTGCAAATCAGATCTCTTTCACTCTTAGATATTCAAGCCCTTGTCGAAAGATGATTTTGCCTAATGATCTTCTTCTCCTTATATAGTCTTAGGCCTAGCTCAATACCAAGAGCCAAAACCATAGTAACACAATACCATCAACTTCAAAACTAGGGATCGACACGCCCGTCGAGACACAATGGTCCGAAATCATAGGCACAACTTCCAAGGACTAACCACCATGGACCAAAGGAACCTTTCCACATACACGCGCTTTTTATGAATCGAACTAGCGTGTACACGCGACTTGGGCTTAACGAAACGGCGTGTATGAGCTTCCTTGGCATGCTGTACTGAGATCTGTCTTCTGATTAAGATGCCATCACTTGTACCAACCTCTGAGCACTTGTACCATCCTCTGAGTGAGTTGCCATCAAGGACAACACTTGAATCATAATGCCAACATAAGAAACAAAGATTTACCCCCAAAAAACATCGTTTGATGCCTCAAAACGCTCCAAGAAGGTTTCAGACCCCTTTTCGCCAAACTCGGTCTCGCTGGTAAAGACAATCTCGTGAGCTGATTCCTCCACCTTTTCCACTCCAAATGCATTGAGATGGATGATAAACAATATAATGATCCAATTCGGGTCACACCTCCCCATTTTGGGAGGCTCTTGGTCCCCAAAATATTTTACTAAATGAGGTGAGGAAATTTTTCCTCCACCTCTCTGGTGTACCATTTAGCTTTTCCTGGAAGTTGTCCCTTCAGCCCAATCTACCAAAGGTCTTGTTGCCCTTTTCTTGTAGTTCTGGCCCTCTTCTGCAAAACTATATCTTCTTTCAACTTTCCCTGAGCATCTAGTGCCAAATCCTCCACAGCAGGTAGGACACGTTCCTCTTCCTAATCTAGCATGGAAGGCTCACAGAGTTTCAAATTATCTACATTTACCACTAAGTAAATTCACATATATGGTGGTAAACTGAGTCGATAGGCATTATCACCCACTTTTTCCAATATCTCAAAGGAACCATACCTTAGAGCCTTGATTTTCATACTAGGCCCCTGCAGCCTCTCCTTGTTCAACTGTAGCCATACTCTGTCTCCCACATTGAATGATTTCTCTGTTCTGTGTTGATCAGGTCTGGCCTTATACTTCACCCGCAACTTCTATAATGTTTCCTATACTTATATATGGATCTTCCTAATCTTCTCTATAAATTTTTCATCCCTCAAAGCATCTCCTGTAAGTTCTTCCCTCACTCCTCCTTGTTTTCCATATGCAATATCCAAAGGTGAAGGTGCCATATATCCAAAACAAGTCTCAAATGGGGACTTTCTAGTAGAAGGGTGGACCGTTCTATTATAAGAATGTTGTATATATACTAGATTTTCATCCTAGGTCTTTGGATGCTTCTGGTTGTATCCACTTAGAAGCTACACCAAATTCATGTTAACTAGTTTTGTCTGCCCATCTTTCTGTGGATGGAATTTCGTAGATCTCTTCAACTTCATGTACATCTTCTCGCACAATATATTCTAGAATGCACTGAGAAATCTTGTATCCCTGTTTGAAATGATGCTCCTTGGTATCCCAAAGTGCACCTAGACCTATCTAAATAACAAGTTTGTTGCTTCTTGTCCAATGATGGTATTTTTATAGGGCATCAGAACACACATCTTGTTGAAACTATCAACTACCATGAATAGGTAGTCATGTCCCTTCCTGGTTTTTGGTAAACCTCCCACAAATTCTATGGAAATGCTTTCCCAAGGATGAGTAGGTACAAATAAGGGATGATAGAGACCCTATTTCTTGTTTCTAGGCTTGCGGGTACAACAAAGCATTCATCCTCTTATGAACCTAGCTACCTTCTCTTGCATCTTGGGCCAATACACATACCTCTTCAAGTTAGCCACCGTCTTCCCTACACCAAAGTGCCCTACAACCTTGGAGGTGTGAGCCTCTCTCATCAGCTACAAATGCTCACCTTTAGGAATAGATAGCTTATGTAGCCTGTATAGTAACCCATCTTGGAGATGATAGTCAATGATGTTATCTCCATCGTGCACATGACTCTGACTCTGCAACTATTGATACACCTCCTTGAAGTCCTCATCTTATGAATATGATTCTATGTATGCATCATGGGTGAATGGCTCCATGTGCATAAGAGTTCCTAGCGCTGTAATATTTGATGTGGGTGGCCTTGAAAGAATATTGGCCAACTTGTTTGTGTTTCCCTTCTTATACTTGATCACCAAATGAAACTGTTGTAAAAACTCCATCCACTTGTAATGCCTAGTCTGTTGTAGCTTACTCTCGGTCTACAAATACTCTAATGGTTGGTGATCTGTGTCGATTACTGGTGGGCTTCAGTATTGCAGCAATAATGCTGCAACTCCTGAGACTCCCTTCTTTACTTTTATCAACCCGGTAGTTCGTAACAAACTTGGAAGCGACGGTGCTGTATGCACAAGTACTAGCTCTTGCCGCAACTGTCACTTGGTCAGCTGGCACAAGTCCACTAGGAGCTTAAGCCAACTTCTATGAGCTCTTAGAAGAAGCTTTTTAATTGATGGATGAAAGCTAACTCAAAGGAAGCTAATCTATTTGCGAAAAGAGATTGAAAAAGTAAAGGAAAACGCAAACCCTAGCAAACCCTAATTCTACCAACTAATCCTACTGATGCAAAGGAGAGAATGAAAACTACTGAAAGAGATGCCATTACTTCTATGAAGGTAAAATACATGTGTCTAGACTACCTCTACCTGAAGAAAACATCTTTTTGTATTTTTGAGTAAGTTATTAGAATTATCATGCATGTGCTTTTAACTGGATTTTTACTGTGCAGGGGTGGATCAAGGAGGAGAAATGCTTGGAAAAGGTTTGGAAGGTTCAGAGAGGGTCTAAGGAGTCCCTAACAGCCTTCCGGGGAGTTTCACAAAGTTTGGCTATCAAGAAACCTCATTTGTGAGCTTCTACAGGAAGTCTACAGGGGTTCTACAGGATGTTCAGAGATTTCTACAGGATGTTCATAAATTTCTACAGGATGTTTAAAAAGTGGATTTTAGAGGATGGGTGAGTGAGGGAAGATGTGTGAATGGATAGGGAGGTAGGATAGGGACCTCGAGTGACCCAAGGACTGGTGGATGGAGTGGTGAGAGGGTGTAGAAGGCTGAGTTGGCTTAAATAAGGCTAAGACAATGATGGAGAAAGAAGGTAGGGTTACGTGGGCAAAAGGACAGGTGTGAGACGAGGAACCTAGCTAGGAGATGGAACAGTTGGCTCTGATGAAGCTTAGGTGGATGAGAGAATGGTAGAGATGCCCTGCACGGTGTACATTTAACCGAATCAACAAAGTCTTGCAAATAATCAAAGTCCTAGCTAATCTAATCTAACTGTCAATAAAATGAATGAACAACATCTTTATTTGGAAAGAAAACCATGTACATCAATCATGCAATGAACCATTTCAGAGATCTGAACACAACCAACTTCTGCAAATGAAAACAGTACACTAAGGATTGCATGGTAAAGCAAACTAGTGTTTTTGTTTGGGACAGCACGGTTACTTCAATTCCAGCCCCTGATCCAATAATGAAGAGGTGAAACCAAAAGTGTTTGTTGACCATTTTTTGGAGCCTTTTTCCTATTATTATCCTACCAATCTATCCTAAACATGAAAAGCTATTTTAATCATCAAAAACAACCTAAATAACAAAACAAGATTTAAATCTAAATAGCAGATTTTATTCTAAGAATGCAGCAAAGACGCATGAGAGTAAACAAAGGAGGTACTGGGCGCTTGAGATGGGCCCAAACCCAAGAGCTACAACCTCCTAAGAGAGATTTAGAGCTGGTGCAAAGCTGGATTCATCTTTATTGAGCAAGAAAAGAAGAGTTACATCAAAACTGTCCACAAGGGGAAGCTTGAAAATGTGCTGAAATGCAAAGCTAATCTACTGACTAAAATCAAACTACAAGCTAGCTAACTTCTACCTACAAAGTGACTAACTACTGGTTAACCAAAATGAATAATTGAAATGAGGCCCTAAGCCCTCTTATTTATACAAATTGAGGACCCCAACAGTCCTCCTAAACTTTAGGGACTCGGCTGCCCAAAACTTGTAGTTAATAGCAGTCCTACTTGACTTGCTTGGCTACCCTTGTTCTAATTGATTTGGTGGCCCTTGAACTCCGAGCTGATGGTGGATAATTCGAGGTAAGGGCCCATAAATGAAGGGAACACCTTCCTAAAAATACTCTCCACGAATTTGGCTGCCAAGTGCTCATTTCAACCATTGAATTTGTCTCCAAATTGACCAAAAATGCTACACAAAGCACACATTAGACTTGTTGGCATAATGACTAACCCAATTCACTCTATTAGCATAAATATAATAAAAAACATGTAATAAACTAATGAGAATGGTGGATTAAGTCAAATTAGGAGGTTGAATGAGCCCGTATAATTATCCATTTTTGGGGCTCATCAATTACTATCTCCTTTCCCATCAAATAGTGCTTCCACTTCTTCATATCTTTCACCATGGCATAGAGCTCCTTATCGTAGGTAGGGTAGTTAAAAACTACCCCATGAAAAACTTCAGAATGGTAACATAAATGCCTTCCTCCCTGCATCAAGACAACCCCCACAACATACCCACTCGCATCTGTATCCACTTCAAAGGGCCGCTACAAGTTTGGTAATGCCAGAGCTAGTGCTTCACTGATCTTCTTCTTTAACTCATTGAAAGCCTTCTGCTAACCTTTCCCCCATTGGAAACTCTTGCCACTTTCTGTTATGGCATGGAGTGGTGCTGCTACCACTGAAAACGAGGCTATGAAGTTCCTTAGGCACTCTATTGCCCCAATGAAAATCCTAACCTTAGTAACATTAGTAGGCACCGGAAATTTCATGATGGCCTCCATCTTGGAAGGATTTATCTTCAATTCTCCTCCACCAATCACATATCCCAAATACACCAAGGATTACTGCACAAACTCACACCTCTTGAGATTTGCTAGCAACTGGTGCTTCTTCAATGTTTCCACCACCTGCGTCAAATGTGAAATATGCTCCTCCCAGGTAACACTATATACCAGTATATCATCCAAGTAGAAAATAATAAATGAATCTATAAAAGGGCGCAATACATCATTGATTAATCTCATAAATGTAGTTGGTGCATTACATAGGCCAAATGGAATAACTAACCAATCATACAAACCTTTCTCGGTTTTGATAGTGGTCTTCCATGTATCTTCTTCTTTGACTTAAACCTGGTGATATCCAAACTTCAAGTCCATCTTGGTGAAATACTTTTCTTGCTGCAACTAATCTAGCATATCATCTATCCTTGACAACAGGTATCTATTCTTGAGTGTGATTTTATTCAACACCCTGTAATCTATAAACATCCGCCAAATCCCATCCTTCTTTGACACAATGATGATGGGTGACCCACATGGTGATGTACTTGGTCGAATGACACCCTGTTCCAACGACTGCGACAATTGTTTATTCACCTCACTTGCTTCTATAACAGATTGTCTGTACAACTCGATATTTTGCAATGGGGAGTCTGGCAATAGCTGGATATCATGCTCCACTTCTCTCTTAGGGGTTTACCCTTTAGGCTCTCATAGCACGTCCTTGTAGGCCTGTAATAACTCCTCCAATTGTTCTTTTTATTTCTTAGTACACGCCTCTAGGGATGCCTTGCCTCTTATTGACTCCTCTATAGACTGACTTTCTCTTAAAAATAATAAAACATACTTCTTGCTGGAACTAATCAATTTCCTGGCTTGCTTGGCACTTACCAGTTAAATTTTTGACTTGCCTTTGTGTGCATTGATGAGGAACAATTTTCCATCCTTGATGAGCCGATATTGGTTATCTCTTCTCATGAATATTAATCACACATGTACATGTATTGACTCTCAAACACGACTCCACATACATCAAGGGGAACCACATCCATATCTACTTCATCAATAAAATCAACACTGATAGCAAACCTAATTTTGCAGTGTTTTGTTACCTTCAGCTCTGCATCATTATGTACCCATCCCAATGGATAGGGGTTTGGATGATCATGAACTTCCAGCCTCAAATTCTTCAGCAGATCTGCTACAATGAGATTCACCAGTGATCTTGAGTCAAACATAGCATCAATATTCATCTTCTTGACCTGTACCTTTACATGCAAGAGTTTGGCCATTTCTTTCTCTTCATGTTGTTGAAGGCTACTCAGATTCACCTCCTTCTGCATTGATATACAGACAATATTCTCATCCATGTATGAGTTTCTTTCAACTTGGTTGCTCAAATCAGTGGCCATGATATTCTTCTTCTTATTATATTTCTTCTTGTTCTTCGGGTTTAGCTCTGGATGCAACTTCCAGTGCTTCTCCTCTATATGGCCATCAATGTTGCAGTGGTTACAGTGGTTGCTCGAATCTTTGCACTACTGTGTTGTGGCTACTGTCCTTTTACCTTTCCCCCCCTTTTTTCTTCTTCTTCCTCTCCTTAAAAGCATCTTGTTTCTCCTTTTGTTTCGATCCACTTGATTGTGCTCTTTTCAAGCCTATGTTCTCTAGGTATGGTGCTTGTACACAAGCCTCATCCACTGTTTTGGGCTTGAACAACATCACTTGCTTAAGAATATGGTGGTGCAAAACCCCCAAATACTTGAGGAGTACATCTGGGTTCTTTGGAGAGATACCCAACATTATAGCCATCTTTTTGAATTTTGTGGTGTACTCCTGCACACTTTTTCCTGACGTAATGCCATCGGATCCATTGGTCTTCCACATACCCAATGGGATAAAACTATGATTTAAAGAGGGTTTTGAAATCCTCCCACTTAGTCACTAGAGGTTCTCCCTCCAACCTTAGGGTTTCCATGTGGCTCTCCCACCAAGTCAGTGCATGGCCCTCCAATTTCATCCATGCAAATGAGATATTATGCCCTTCCTTAATCTGATGGACACTGAAATAAACTTCTAGTTGTTGAAACCAGTGGTTCAGCTTCAGAGCATCGATATCACTGTGGTATGGCTTCATATCTACTTTTTACTCCACTTTAAATATGGATTGGTTCATGGTACTCGAACTGGGTTGATCTTTTCTAGGTTCTTTCTTCGACTTGTTATTTGCGTCTTCCCGATCTCCTGATCCCCCTTCTGATTTTTCCTCTGCATTTGAACCCCCTTATTCTCCAAATATCCACAGCTTATTGCTTAGGGCCACCATGAGGAGGTTTACATTACGATTTATGTCTGTGACTTGTCCTTCGATCCACAAAAACCTCACCTCTGTAGGATCACGAGGTTCATTTACACATTCGTCATCCATGATTAGGGTTTTACAATTTTTGGCCTTGTTGATATAGATCCTTGCAATCTCTACAAAATAACCAAAGAAACCTGCTCTGATACCAAATGATCCATAAACTACCATGGATATTCCACTGGATAGTTTGTCATAACATATCTGATAATATCATATTGAAAAATCTGAGATTCTACACTATTACAGTTTTATTTAATCTCTAGATCTTTAAAATTAACTGTAATTAGTGCATGCATATAAAATTAAATCAAGCAGAAAAGTAGAGAACAATAAAATAAGCTCACACACACATAACACATGTTATGCTCTTAACCTGCAAAATGATACCCAATACAGAATATGCGAAGAAAAGATACCCAGAACACAGAATAGCAATGATTTTATTATTCAGAGAGTAATGTTCACTTGCCTCTTCGAGGGGGAAACCTCCAATAGAGCAGAGCTCGATTACAAAATAAGACACGATACTCCTCGCAGGGAGTCTCTATCCTTTATATATGACTCATACATGCAATACCACGGGCCAATACCGTGGGTTTTATTAATACCATCTATCTAATACTACGGCCCATTTGCAACTAATTGTGGTCCCGTCATTAATTGCGGGTCAACCACTTACAAATATTAATATGGGCTTTATTGACTCTTGACTATGACGTGATCCCATGACATAAATAAGGGGGTTAGGGTGGGACCCTAACAACACACAATATATGCTCTCTGTGAAACCCTTTCGGGAGAAAACCCAATTGGAAGGTGAGGTCGCTTCACTCTCTTTCTCTGTCTGGAAATATGGTTGGAGGTACAAAGAAGTAATATATGTGGCCTATGGGATGCTACAGTGCACAAATCATGTATTTTGGCTCTACCTCCTATCTCTCATGTCTATCTTTGCTCAACTATGGAACAAAATGCTCATGAAAGAATGGAATGCCTCTTCCTCCTAGTGGCCCAGTTATAACACAACCCAATAGCCTACTAGTGGTTAAGTTTGACTACATCAACCTTAACTAGACTTACAAAATAGAATCTTCTAGAGTCTTTTCCATCACAAACACGTTTCTAGCCCCTTTTGCATGAATAATGGGGGCCGATGTGGCATCCTATCGAACTATTGGTGTGAAAATAGGAAGGTCAAATTTTGAGTGGCATAAATTTTGCATACAAACTTTGATTAATGTGATTATTGCACCATTGGAAATATTTCTATGTGTAGAATAGGATGAAAATGTTCTGCACTTAATAAGAAAATTTTACCCCCAAAAAACATTATTGGATGCCTCAACACGCTCCCGTAATTTTTCAGACCCTATTTCACCAAACTGGATCGCACAGGTAAAAACAATCCCATTGTAGGAATTTACAGGGTAAGTTCCTCAGATAGTACACCAAGGACACTACTCACAAAAAGATCACATATCAATACACCATTATTCTTGACGTGGTTAAAACCCTTAAAGAGGGAAACAGTCCATGGTCTAAGCCAACGCAGCCACTTCAGGAAATTTATTAATGTAAAAGAAAGAAAATTTACATAAGCTTCTCTCGTCAATGGTCACCTAACAAATGACCCCCTATTATCTTTAAATAGAGATCATGGAGTAATAGGGTGTTAAGCCACATGTCAAGTGTCAGTAATACCGAGGAGAGAATGAACCATCAGATCACTTCATGTCTAGAATATATGGTGACGGTCAGATTGAAAGTTACAAAAAGTACATACTAAAGAAACACACTTTACCTAACTATACACTATACCAATTTATACTTAATTATTACCTATGTGTCGAAATACCCTAACATCCCCCCTTAAGAACAACTTGGGATAGGATTGAAAGATGTAGAAAGATGACATAGTAGGAGAAGGAAGGAGGCATTAGAGCCTATCCCCCCTTAGTGAAAACTTCCTGAACTCCAACCATAAATCAAAGTTTAGTAAACTTCACCTCTGTGAGAGCATTTATAAAAATGTATGCAACTTGATCATCGGTTGAACAATAGTGCAATTCAAGAACATGGTCATGAATGATCTTTCAGATGAAGTGCATGTGTAGTTCAATGTGTTTGTTGTGTTAATGTTGGACTGCATCTTTGCATAGTTGAATGGAACTTTGATTATCACACCAAAGTGTAGTCGGATGTTGCTACTGAAAACCAAACTCTGACCAGATCTGACGAAGTCACAGGTCTTCCTTACTAGCTTCAACGATGCCACGATACTCTACTTTTGCTGAAGAAAGAGAAATGAAACTTTGTTTCTTGCAAGCCCATGTAATAGGTCTAGAACCAAGAGTGACGATATAACTTGCAGTAGACTTCTGATCGTCAGGGTCACCACCCCAATCAGAATCAGTGAAACCAACCAATAGAGGAGATGCTTATGCACTTTAATGAATCCAAAACTAAATTGTACCTCAAACATAATGAACTATTCTTTTAGCTTCTTTCCAATTAATTTCATGTGGGTTGTGCATAAACTGAGCAACAAGTCCAATAGCAAAGGAAAGGTTAGGACGGATATGGGTCAGATATAAAAATTTTCCAACAAGTTGACGATATAACGTTGCATCAACTTCAGGGGAAGTACAAGTGACTAAAAGTTTGGCTCCAAACTGAAAGGGAGAAGGGTTTGCTTACAGTCTTCCATGTGAAAGTGCATAGAAGATTACAGGCATACTTGGACTCGGAAAGGGAAATACCTTCTTTGGATTGCAAGGCTTGAAGATTAAATAAAATAATGCGAGTGTCCTAAGTCTGCCATTTCAAACTGCTTTTTAAGGCTAGACTTCACATGGTTTATAAGGTTGGGATCACTACTAGTAAGGATAAGATCATCAACATAAATAAAAAGAATGATTAGAGACTTACCCACTTTATTGGTTTAAACAATATTGTCAGAATGACACCTAGAAAAGCTAGTATCTAAAAGAAAGCTATCCATTTTGGCATACCAAGCTTGAGGGGCTTTCTTGAGACCATAAAGGGATTTCTTAAGCCGACATACAAGGCTAGAGTATGTTTGTATAAAGCCAGAAGGTCATTCCATATAGATTTCTTCATTCAAGTCCCCATGCAAGAAGGCAGATTGAACATCCATCTAATGTACTTCCGATTTGAAAGAGGCAGCAAGGGAAATAACAAGGTGGATAGAATTCATTTTGGAAACAAGGGAGAATGTTTCAGTATAGTCAATGCCTTCAACTTGTGAAAAACCCTTAGCAACAAGATGAGCTTTATGTTTATCAACTTTTCTATCTCATCCAAACTTGGTTCTATAAACCCATTTGCATCTAACAAGTTTTCATCCCTTTGGAAGACGAACAAGGTCCCATGTATCATTTTCCAATAATTAATGATATTATTCATTCATAGTTGTGTGCCAATTTGGATGGCCTGAAGCTTCTGCAAAGGTGTCAGGATCATAATTTTCTGAAGCTTGAGCCAATAAAGAAGAGGTTCTATTGAACTGAGAATGTGTACGACGTTGATATGTAGGATCACCTATAAGAGGACCTGTTGCATACTGAGTAGTGCGGACTCATTTTGGAAGCTGAGGAGCTAAAGGAGGATCTTGAGAAGGTGAAGGAGGATTTTCATCCTTGTTGTCATCATCTGAAGAAGGAATATTTTCAGAAGTAGAAAGGATAGAGAGAGGTGTCAATTGAGCTCCATACTTCTTTTGGAGTGATATTTTTTAAAACCTTAGTAGGATTGTGATTTACTATGTAATTTTCACATTTAATTGCTTCTACCCAAAAAGTAAGACTGAGTCATTTAGATTGAATCATACAATTAACCATTTCCTTTAAGGTGTGATTCTTCCTTTTAGATACACCATTTTGTTGTGGAGTATATGGAACAGTACGTTGCAATTGAATTCCATGCTTAGTGAAAAAGTTGATGAATTTTTTGTTAACATATTCTCCACCATTATTAGATGTTAGCTTAAGAATTTGATGTCCAGATTGTTTCTCAATAGAGGCCTTAAAGGCTATGAACGTGTTAAAGACTTCACACTTGATTTTTAAGAAGTATACCCAAGTGCACCTAGAGAAATCATCAATGAAAGTTAATAAATACTTGTAGCTAGAGAATGAAACAACTGGAAGTGGACCACATAAATCACTATGCACAAGCTGTAAAGGGGCTGAGGCATGCCAAGAGGCACGTTTTTCAAAACTATCATGATGATGTTTTCCAAGTACACATCCAGAACAAACACTATCTCTACAAGATACCATAGGAAGACTTGTCACCATATTTTCTTTACAGAGATTTTTAAGGGAGCGATAGTTTAAGTGACAAAATCGCTCATACCAAAGTTTATTCACTTCATCGTTATGAGCAAAAAATACTAAGGGAAGAGTTGATGACCCAAAGTTGTTAAACTTATACAACCTTGTAGAATCATCAGCAATGATAGTAGTTAAAATCTGTATATGGTCTCTTAGATCCTTAATTACAACTTCATGAGGTGAAAATTCAATGGTTTTACCTTCACCTGAATGCGTTATCTGATATACAGATAGAAAGTTGCAGGATAAGGTAGGAAGACATAATACATCATTAAATTGACCATTGTCTAGATGAATCGTTACAGTCCCTACAACACTAAGAGATCTATCATCACCAACATAAATATTTTTGTTGTTACAATCATTTAAAGAAGAAAACATGGCTTTGTTTTTTGCCATGTGATAAGAAGCTCCAGAATCAATGAGCCACTCATGAGAATGAGAAGAAGAAGATACATTTAGTGCATAACCAGACTGAGATGCTTGACAACTACATGTAGAAAGTGTTATTACTGAAGATGAAGATGAAGTTGAAGTTGAAGAGTGCTCCAAATGGATGTTATGCTTCTTCATGGTTTCTTCCAAGGCTTTCATCTTCCTAAAGCATTTGGATTCTAAGTGGCCATCACAATTACAAAAGTTTTCAATGTCTATAAGTCTTCTTCCCTTTGTTTTTTTTCCTTATCATTTTGAGACTAAAATTGCTTAGGACCCTTGTTTGGTTTAAGACCATTCTTTTTAGGATGTTTCTTCTTAGGATTCTTTAAATTTGGTTGTTGTTGGGCTGCTAAGGCTTTCTTAGAAGAATTTCCAGTATTAAGAAGACCAAGATGTAAGAGTTTTTCTTGTTCTCTTATTAAAGAATCACAAAAGACATCAAAAGAGGGGGACTTGTAGTCTTGTCCTCGAGAAATAAAATCTTCTCTAGTAGAATGGAAGGTGGAAACAAACGTAGAGTAGGATGGTCCTAACCTAGTAAGAATGGAATAGTTAAGGCTACCATCTTCTTTCTTAATCTTAATACCTTCTCAGAGAAGTCTAAGGGTCTTGAACTTGGAAAAAAAATATTCAATGGAAGAAAAATTATTGGGGTCCAACGTAAATAACTCATTTTCAAGTTGATGGGCTCTAACATCATTTTTAATTCCAAAAACTTAATTGAGTTGTTTCATTGCTTCATCGGGGGTCTCAATTTCTGCGATATGGAATCTAAGGTCTAGAGCAATAGATATACTTATCAACCCACGTGCTTGATCTTGCTCACTTTGTCATTTGGTTTTATTATCCTCTTTTTTAGGTTTATACTCTTAGCCTGACGCTATTCTATAAACACCTTTACTTCTAAGTAAATCCACAATGTAGGATAGCCATTGGAAGTAGGTGGTGCTATCAAGAATAACTAGGCATGAAATTTCAATTTTAAAAGAAACTAAAGTTTTAAATGCTGAAAATAAGTACTCTAATGGAAATATCTCGAAAAATTAGGTCTTTTAAAAAAAACGGCTCTGAAAACAACTTCGAGATGAAGAAGTTATGGCTTTTTGAAGAAAAGTTGTTGAAGATGCCAATGAACTACGTGAAAATTGGGAAGTGAATTATAATGTTATATTTAAAAAAACAATTCTCCCATTTCCAAACTTAATCTAATTAGCTCACTTTTAAAAAAAATATTACTTTATGTGAACCACTTTTATAAATAAGTGAAAGTCACTTTTACAATGGTACTTTATGAACTATCCACTAAATTGTAACTTAAATAAAAGATAAAGAGACTTTAGAATTTAAGTGAGTCACTTTTTATAGTGGATAAGAACACTTTTATATAAAGTAACTTTGAAACATAAGTTACATGTGCCTTTTGAAAAAGTAACTCAACAAAAAGAAAGACTTGAACCCAAGACCTATATTCTCATAAAGTAACTTTGGACCAAGTGAGCTAGTTTAAAAGGTTAGTAATATTTGGAAAGGAGGAAGGGGTTTTTTATTTTGGCTCACTGAAGCTTTGGACCGCGTGCTTACTTGAGAAACCTCTTTTTTTTCCTACAAAACAAAGAAAAACCACACAATCCAAAATGAACAATCAAAGCTAATCCTAACCTTACGGCTTAAAGTTATATTTGACTGAAAACTAAATATTTTTCTCAATGTTTCTGATTTCCGAGATCACACTAAGGCATGGCAGAAAAGATGCATACGCATGAGAAAAATAATTTCTTTTTGTTTCTGGTTTTCCCAGATCGCACAGAGTCGCGAGACAAAGAGCATACGTAGAAATGAAAGGTATATATCCGGTAAAATAAAATAAAAAAAATTATAGAAGACTATAAACCGAAATAAACAGAGAGATAAATAACTATCATTGCAAATAAAGACTGTATACCTCCAGATCTTAAAAATGTCGTAGCTAGAGCTCCCAAAAACCTTTTCGTGTGAAACAAAAGGGGTTTCTCACTGGAACAGATGCTCCTAACACAATAGAGTAGTCCTCTCGGCCTAAAAGGGGTCAGAAATAGTAGATCTAGGAAACGACAGTCGGATGTAGTTGTACCGGCTTCGGATTTGGATCAGCAATGGATGCAGCCCTCGAATAGCTCTGATACCATATAGGAATTTATAGGGTAAGTTCCTCAGATAGAACACCAAAGGACACCACTCACAAATAGATCACAAGTCAATACACTAGTATTCTTGGCGTGGTTAAAACCCTCAAAGAGGGAAACAATCCATGACCTGAGCCAACACAGACACTTCAGGCAATTTATTAATGTAAAATAAATAAAATTTACATAAGCTTCTCTCATGAATGATCACCTAACAAATAACCCTCCATGCTCTTTAAATAGAGATCGTGGACCAATCAGATGTTATGCCACAGATCAAGTGTCAGTAATACCGAGGAGAGAATGAATCGTCAAAACACTTCATATCTAGAACATATCATTGGAACACTTCATGTCGGAACACTTTACCTAACTATACACTAGGCCAAGTTATACTTAATTATTTCCTATATGCCAGAATATCCTAACACCATGAGCTGATTCCTCCACTTTTTCCACTAAAAATACATCGATATGGATGAAAAGAATATAATGATCCAATTCGGATCAAACTAGAAGAAAAAACAATAAAGTCTATCCATCTAGAAACAAAATCCCCATCCAAGCTCAAACAACACAAAGGAAAAGCTAGGGAAAAGTCATTTGAAAGGGATGTAAGAGAACTTGGGGGTTACGAAGCCATAGATGTCGATCCATGACAACACTGAGATGGTACCCCATTCCCAGCTGCAAATCAAGAACACACATTTTAGAGAAAGGAACCACTAAGGAAGACAACCCACCACCATCTAAAGGGGTAGATCATATGCCACTAAAAGAAACAATTTATTATGGATCCATATTTGGCATCCCCAAATTAGGCAGACCCTCCATACTTTTACCTATATCCATCGTGACCACTTCCTTAGCCTTTTCTCCTTCACCCATAGCTATATTTGAAACAAACTTCAATTTTTTCTTTGCCCCCCTTGTGTGGTACCTCATTTGAATGGGAGGTTTCAAAAATGAATTGTGTGACCATATTTGTGGAAATGCTTAAACTTGAATGGAGTACCGTCCTAATCCAACATCTGTAATTGTTCCATCCCTCTGCCAATATTTATAGTCTCACATAAACTTTTTCGTAAATTCAAATGTTACATAATGGGATCCATAGACATATCCTTTGTTTCCCAGAAGGAATAGTTTTCCTTAATATAATCCCCCAGAATGTTCCCAAGGGCCATGAAACTTTTCTCATTCCACATGTTGGAGGGAAGACTAGGAAATTTGACCCAAATGGGAACCATGTCAAGATGCTCCCTACTCACATTGAAAGGAAAATTCCAAAACTTGAAAGAAATAGGATTTGAATCTATGATGAATACCGAACGAGTAATACATTTTCATCCTCATGAGAACAAAAATTAATTTAGATCCATCATTTTTCTAGAAAAACTATCTCAAGAGGTGATTGCAACACCACTGGAGTAATATCGATAGAAATCCATTCCTATAAAGCTCCTATGTATAATTTATGACCCCTAGCTCGATTGACCAAAGCCATGTCAACCAATATTCCTTCTTTTTCCATTTAAACATCTAACCCCAGGCTAAGATCATAAGGAGCAAATTCTTTCTCACATTTGAGGATGCTATCCTTCTTTGGATTTGATGGTGAGTCAAACGACCCTTTTACTGGAGAGAGTGAACCCTCCTCTTTCCCAATCTCGTTCACTAGATTATCTCCCACTTATTGGACCTCCGAAGTAATGCCACAAACACAATCTACAATCTACTTGGAATTTCTTGAATAGGCTATTAGAGGCAGATAAGAAAACATCTAAAATCCATTGCACTTCACAAATCAACCCTACAGAAGAAAAATTAGCACCAGCAACAGAGAAGCGAAAGAAACCCTCACCTAGAGAAAAGGTCAAAGGAGGAACAAGACCATTCTACTATAAGTGTTTGAATTCTGTCTCAGAAACTAGACGGGAAAAACCCCATAGGATGGGGGGAGCCATGAAGATTTAAATAACGACCCTACAAACCCAGAAATATCACTAACAAAAGGAAGAGGGGGACAAAATAGAGAGCTCAAGGAAGAACCACTTACCTGTGGCTAAAAATGATCCAGGTCGATCTCTAAAAGGTACCTGTGGCATGGTAAAAAGGCTCAAAGACTAAAAGTGGTAGAATATGGATACACTTAGCATTGGATGGAAGTGCTCGTTATACTGATTCCAAAAATGTGAATGACACTTGAATCTGAGCTCATACGAAGAAGTTAGAGCAATTCAAAGTTCAGGTTTGACTTGGACAAGTGGTAGGAGAAGGTGACATGGCAGAATTATTCGGCGAAAGGGGAAGCACCAAGTGGTAGGGTGCCATTGGTCCTGCATTTCGCAATCGCAGATTGGAAGAGTTCAATGGTAAAGAGTCGGCCCTGGTAGAGTCAGGCTGCAATGCGATAATCAGCCACGGCAAGTGCGATGTCATGATGGGCCCCGACAGATGTCAAGTTGCAATGTGACGATCGCACATCGCAAAGGGATGATGTTTTATAGAATCGGCCCATGGTAGGGTTAGGGCTGTTGTTGGGTAGAGGAGGTCCTGTGTAATAGTTTTTAGGCTGAGAGCCTATAAGTTAGGATAAAAATATTGTAAAACTCCGAAATATGTGGAGCACCAAAATGTAAAAGGTCGAGTCAAAGGGTTGTTCCGCCCAAGAAATAATATATAATAATAGGAAGTAAGTTGGCCTACCCATGGTCCGTGGACCATTGAAATGTATAAATAGAGCGGGGCTGTAAGGGTAGAGGGTAGTTTTTGGAAAAAAGAATGATCTGAATTATAATGGGTTCATGAGTGAAGAAGTTTTGGTGTGTCTGTAAGTCTGAGTCGAGGGTATTGGGTGGTAGATAGAGGCTTTGCAACTATGCGCGCAGAGGCCTAGTAGAGTCCGCAGCTGTGTGCGTGGAACCCTGCAGCTGAGTGTGCAGGATAGATCTGGATGTATCGATGATAAAGTGGAAATAAAAGATAAGTTAACTCTGAAATACTATGTTAAATCTGGACTATTGTGGATCTACTTGATCTAGGATTAATATCCTTGTTGAATCTATATGGGAATGTTTATGTTCTGGATCAAGGAAAATCTATATCTCTTCTAAATGTGTGCACTGGGTATCTTAATTAAACGTTTGTTTAAAGACTGTCATAAGTAGATCTGATCTATAATAATTCATTAAGTAATTAGTAGTAAGGAGTAGCCCTGGTTTGAATCTGCAAGGAAGCAGAGCAGCGCGAGGCCACTAAATGGGTGCGAAACCTCCAAACCACATCAAGACATCCCAAGGATGAGGAAACCTGGTTCCAGCACCCTCCCCTGCTACCTCAGGTGAGACCTTAGTCCGCGCCGAAAGGGCCAATAGCTGTAGGATTTGTTTGGCTAATTAATTCTTCTAAACTTGGGTTAGGCCCATATAAACCAACAAATGGTTCCATTTTCGGGACCTTAGTCGTAGCACCAGAACAACCTAGTGTGTCAGATGAAGTGTCGCGTGCACCCGGATGGAGTGCGGAGAAGCCGAGATGTAGGAAGCGATTCCAGGTATGGATTGGAGGACGTGCGCGGAAGCCACGTTGGTGGAGAATGACCATCCATCAATCACAAAGGGTACGATTCTACATTGCACGACCATCAACCCCGCTGGAGTTGCAAGGGATGAGGGCTCACGAGGCAGAAAAGAGAAGTCTCTCCAAGACTGGACGAACTATCACCTCTACAGCCTGTCTTGCCTATGGAAACTTGCGCGAAAGGATTCAGCAACTTTGGGCAGCTGTTTGGCGCAGAAAAGTACAATTTTGCAAGTTAGAAAAAATGGGGGCTAGACTCCGAGTGAAGTGCAAGGCTGGATGAAGAAATTGATAAACTACAATCAGAAGTCGCATGCATGGGCCACGCGAAGGAACTAGTGTAGGGACCAAAGATGACTGGCTCCCCTAAACTATTAAGACAAGTCGTGGCCCTGCTAGCTTGGTTGCAATTGCAGCCTGGGGCACAAGGATGCACAGCCCTCAATCCGCTATTAGACGCAAGGGAACATGAAGGGCGCCCGTAGACCGGGCTAGTCGGGAAACGGAAGACCCGCACGACGGGTGTGCCCACCTGACTATCCATAGGAGGCCCAGTCCCAGTGCCTCATCCAGTTGAAAGAGAGTGCGGGACGTTAAAATAGTCTGTTGGGCAGTTACGCGACCACCAGGGTGCACATAGATTGGGTATATCAAAAGAGTCGCGGTTGTGCGGCAATAGCTGCGCCAATGCGATACCAATAAGGGAGGTGAATGTTGCTACCACTATTCATGACAAGATGTCTGCATCATGGCAACTAGGAGTGGGTGGCAGGAAATTAAGAGAAGGGGTACGAACCAGATATGGAACGATCTGCCACAGGTTTAACATGCGGGCACTAGCAAAGGCGAGAACCAGAGAATTTGAAATTCAAAATGCTTATAAATAGCAAGGGGGCATCCACCGAGCAAGCTGCAATTCTGAGAACCGTTAGTTGTTGTGCCTTCCTACCACTATGGAACACTTCATTATCTATGCACTAGGAGGAAGCTCGCGAGTTGTGATATGGTCGATGGAGATGCAGGGCTTTCTGACGAATATGGTGTTGACAGTTGAGGGCACTACGCAAAGCTCAACATCAATAGAAGGGGATGTATCAGAAATTGGTCGACACGAAGCAGAACTGGTCTGGATGCCACAGTCTTACCCAGGGGCTGGTCGGCGAACCACAAAAGATAAGGGAAAGAATGGAAAGACAGAGACCAATGGTAGAAGTGCAGTTAATAAGTCGTCTCTAATGGATTTTGCAGATTGGGATCTCATGGGCAGCAGCAAGGGGCTTGCAAAATTGCAACAGAAACTCCAACAGACAATGTGAAGAGAAGATACGAAGACCGGCAGTAGCTGCACTGGTACGAGGAGGTCCCATATGCGGCTCCCCCACTAGAGATAAAATCCTATGAGGGGGTGTTCTATGTTAACCGAGCAGAGTAGAATGAGCATCATCGGTTGCGAGAACTGGTTGAAATAACGAAGGAGGAGCTAAACGAAGCATTGGAGGAGACAACGAAGGAGCAGAAGGATGAAGAGCGTCACTCAGATTGAGGTGAATTGCGAAGCCAGGGCAGTGCATCTTGCCACACCGATGAGTGACTCGGGATGAGTCACAATGATTGTGTTGGGGGACTGTTGGTTAGCGGAGGTCTTGCGTAATAGGATTGGGGCTGAGACCCTATAAGTTAGGACAAAAATATTGTAAAACTCTGAAATATGTGGAGCACGAATTGTAAAAGGTCAAGTCAAATGGTTGTCCACCCAAGAAATAATATAGAATAATAGGAAGTAAGTCGGCCTACCCATGGTCTATAGACCATGGAAATGTATAAATAGAGCGGGGCTCTAAAGGTAGAAGGTAGTTTTTGGAAAAAATGAATGATCTGAGTTGTAATGGGTTCATGAGCAAAGAAGTTTTGGTGCATCTGTAAGTCTAAGTCGAGGGTATTGGGTGGTAGATAGAGGCTCTGCAGCTGTGTGCACAGAGGCCTAGTAGAGTCCGCAACTGTGTACGCAGAGGCCTAGTAGAGTCCGTCGTTGTGTGTGCGGACCCCTGTAGCTGAGTGTGCAGGATAGATCTGGATGCATCGGTGATAAAGTGGAAATAAAAGATAAGTTGACTCTGAAATACTGTGTTAAATTTGGACTATTGTGGATCTGCTTGATTTAGGATTAATATCCTTGTTGAATCTATATGCGAATGTTTATGTTATGGGTTAAGGAAAATCTATATCTCTTCTGAATACACGCACCAGGTATCTTAATTAAATGTTTGTTTAAATACTGTCATAAGTAGATCCGATCTATGATAATTCATTAAGTAATTAGTAGTAAGGAGTAGCCCTGGTTCGGATCTATGCGGAAGCAGAGCAACGTGAGGCCACTAAACGGGCGCGAAACCTCCAGACCACATCAAGACATCCCATGGGTGCGGAAACCTAGTTCCAGCACCCTCCCCTGCTACCTCGGGTGAGACCTTATTCCGCGCTCCGCGGGTTATTGCTAAAAGGGGTGGTAGCTGCCGGATTTGTTTGGCTAATTAATTATTCTAAACCTGGGTCAGGCCCATATAATCCAACAGTTGCAATTGCAATATCGCAATCGCATGTCACACGTCGCACGGTCATAAATAGAAAGACCGCTAGTTCCGATGATTGCAGTACATCGATGTTCCTGGATGCGATATGGTATAGGGTGTGGTTTTGAATACTTATCGGGTCCACTGGTTCACACATTGCACATCACATAGTGCAGGGGCTCATATGAGGAATCATCTCTCAATCTGGCTAATTGCAATTTGTGATGGGTTATCGACGCTGATAGACTATGGTCGCCGATGATAAAGCCAACAGTTTAGGAAAACGCTGATTCATCTGCCTTTATCGCCTTTTGCTCATCGCTTGATGTAAAGGCACAGGTCTATTTACCAATTAAAACGTCGATTCTCTGTGCTAAAGACGCCAGGTTAAGGTAATGTGTGGTTAAGAGGTTATGAAGGTTTTCTATGTTTAAATAGGTCATTACCCGCATACTATTCCAGGCCCAAGATCCTTGGTGTAGGAACCATCGCCTGCTAAACTTTTCGTTTGTTAAGAACTGCTCGGGGATTGAGGAGTTAGCCACCCGATTATATAATGGATTTTCTGCATCGGAAAAAAGGGAGACTGGCACAATAGTTCATAACGCAGTGTGTACATTAGTAACCGGACCTGACAGCAAGTAGGACCTCGTTTTGAGCAGCAGGGAGGTTCTGAGAGGGTGCAAAAATGCCGATTATCCGAATTAGGTGTTCGGACAGGTGATTCTCCACAATTTTTCATGAGGATTTCAGTGGTACTATCTGTTTCTGATGCTGGGCTCTCCATTCTTCATCCATCTTCCAGCTTGGAGGTATAAGGATTGTAAAGGAATGTTTCTTGTAATTTTATCTCTTTTTATGCCACTTAATGAATGAAGGCCTCCCCAATATTAAGTAGGGCCCGAAGATGTAGTCCAAATTGGAAGAACTTGGCAATGAATATTTATGTCGTGTTATCATGCTTACCTTATTTTTTCCACATTGTTTTATGTGCTTTTAAGTTCCATGGTTAATAAGTTTTGTTTCATGTAATTATGATGCATCTACACGTAAAAGATCTTGGATCAAGTTTGCTATCAGAGCCAGGTCTTTGTCGATGCGAATTGCATGAGTATATGCTAACCCGGAATAAGTTGTGAAACGACGAAGGAACGCTTAATTCCTTTGGCCCCAAAGCAGGACATGCACAATGAATAAGAAACATGGAAAATGAAGAAGCTCGTTGGGAAGAAGAAAAAAATTTCCGCAAGGTATTATACAATATGGTAGAGAAAGTGGACAAGTTGTTTTTAGAGTACGAGAAGGCACTTAGGCATGAGAAAAAGATGTCGATGACGATGGATCAAAAAATCATGAAGGTGGTGGAGAAGAGCCTCCTCCCTCTCCTTCTCCAAGTGATAGTTCTCATCACTCTAATCACGATTCTAGACATACATATAAGAAACCTTTCCTTAAACTAGATGTCAAATTTGACTTGCCTATGTATGCTGGAGAATGTAATACAGAAAAGCTAAACAATTGGATTAGGAAGATTGAGCTCTAATTCCGGATTCAACAGATCGAAGAAGATGAGGCAAAGATCCAACTGGCATCCCTTTGACTGAGTGGCATCGCTCTCATTTGGTGAGAGAGCAGATTGCAAGGCAGCAAAAATGTGGGTAACCTTCTTTCCTCATGGTCAAATTTTGTTTCTGCATTGAAGAATCAGTTTTACCCTCTAGGATATAAAAAAATCATTAATGGAATGGAAACACCTAAGGCAAAGAAAGGGTCAAAATGTGCAAACCTTCACCGAAGAATTTAGGAAACAAGCATTGAATTTGAGCATTCTGTTAGATTCACTAGAGATTGTAACTAAATATATTGGTTCCTTACATAGTTACATCAAGCATTCATTATTATTGTTTGAGCCTGCTACTATCAATGAGGGCAGTGTGAAGGCCATGCATCTTGAAAATAGGGGGACGCATGAACAAAATGACCACCCAAAAAGAGTTGCAACAACCAAGAGAAGAGGGGAAAATCCCTCTTGTACACATTGTGAGAAATAGGGACACAATGAAGAGAACTGTTGGAAACTACACCCTGAGTTGAGACCTAAGAGGAATGACAGAAAGGAGAGGCAGAAGATAACTGCCACCATGCAAAAAGATCATGAATATGAATTAGAGGAAGATGAGAAGGTCACAACTGCAAGATTTACACAAGGTAGATCAACTGACCTAGGGTCAGATTCCGGTGATGAAAGGAAGATTGCAACTCTTAGGATAGTAGCAGATGGACCGGTCAATTTGGGTTCCAATTCGGGCGATGAAACAAAAGTATCAATAGATATTGTATCAAACATGAAAAGGACACCCAACGTAGCATGGCTCCAAGAACTTAAGGAGATCAACCAAAGCATTCAAGTAGAGAATATTGAGCTAAGGAGACTACTACCAGAATCATAAAAGGAGAAACAAAGGTTGCTACGCCATTTGCAAGCCAAGGACGAAGCCTTAGAAAAGCTACAAGATAACCACCTTGAGGTAAAAAGTGATTCTTCGATTTCATGTACCTTTCCTGAGGAGGATTTTGTTGTTTTTGAAAAACATACTATAGGTATCAGATCCAAACAATTGAAAAAAATTAGGTCTCGGGGGAAGGACCTCGACATTAATGGCCAGGGCATCGTAAACCCCATCAAAGTGGAGGAATTGCCTCATCATGCAGAACTCAGGTATGTCAAGAAGGAAGTTGGGGAATGCTCCAAAACAGCTAGAAACCCACCAATGATAGACGATGAGGGCACCTCGTCACATTCTAGTGACAGTGAAGGATCCATGAATACTTATCAGAGGCACATCAGAGGAAATCACTCTAAGACAACCTGGAAATTTTGGAGGAGAAAGAATCATTGTAGTCACTGCAACAAGGTGAGACACCAGGGAGGCACATTTCATATGATCAATGCCAAGAGAGCATCAATAAAGAAAAAAAAGTTGGAATAATTCTCAACAAGCAAATCCACCAAATTCATGGTAGTCTTCTTTATTAAGTAAAATATGTTTTTTTAGATATAGTAGCTTGTTATGGCCATGGTTTGTAAATCATGTGTTTCAAGTAAATGTAAAAGTGATGATGTGTTTTCCATCGCTTCAAAACACAACGATGATGTTTGTGGCCTTTTCTTATGAGTAATTGAGGTATTGGTTTTTATTATGTAATCCTTGACCAAAGAGTGTGTGCTATAAACTCTTGGCAAGTGAGGGGTTGTTTGAGTCATGTATGGTTTGTATATGATTGCAAAGGATGTACCATATTTGTTTACAGGGGGTTGGAAGTGTGGTTTGGTGAGGACACATGTAGTGTTCTAGATGTGTTAATGCTTTTGGTGGAGTACATTCATGTGGGCTTCAAAGGAATGCATCTGAGTAAAGCTCGGTAGATGGAGAAGGAAAAAGTGAGGGAGAAATTTCCTCACTTGCTAATTGACTGAAAAGGATTTTGGCAGTCCAAAAGCTTTGAGTGGGGAGGATTGGTCCAGGTGGATCTCTAAAAAGTGCCAATGTCATGGTAAAACAGATCAAAGACTCAAAATGACAGAATCTAGATAAACTTATCATTGATCGAAGTGCTTATCATTCTGATTCCAACGATGTGAGCGACACTCAAATCTGAACTCATATGAAGAAGTTAGATCAAGTGAAAGTTCAAATTTGACTTGGACAGGTGGCAGGAGAAGGTGATGTGGCATAATTCTTTGGCGAATGGGGAAGCGCCAAGTGGCAGGCCGCCATTGGTCCTGCATTTCACAATCGTAGATCAGAAGAGGTCGGCAATAAAGAATCGGCCCCAACAGTGTCAGGTTACGATGTGATAATTGGCCCTGATAGGTACATTGCAAGGATTAGCCTCAGCAGATGTCAGGTTACGATGCAATGATCGCACATCACAAAGGGACACTGTTTTACAGAACCGGCCCCCGTCAAGGTTAGGGTTGTGATTGCAATATCACAATCGCATTTCGCACAATGCACGTTCATAAACATAAAGACTCGTTGAATATGATATGCCGATGTTCTCGGATGTGATATGGTATAGGGTGTGGTTTTGAATACTCGTTGAGTCCTCTGGTTCTCATATCACATATCGCACAATGCAACGGATCATATAAGGAGTCACCCTTGGCTCCAACCAATTGTGACTTGCGATGGGTTATCGGTGCCATTAAACTATGGTCGTTGATGATAAAAAGTCGGTTCCGGAAAGCGTCGATTCATCCGCCTTTATCATATTTTACTATTGCTTGATGTAAAGGCACAAGTCTATCCACTGATTAAAACATCGATTCTCTGTGTTAAAGCCGTCGGGTTAAGGTAATGTGCGTTTAAGAGTTTATTAAAGTTTTCTATGTTTAAGTAGGTCATTACTCGCATACTATTCCAAGCCCGATATCTTTGGTGTAGGAATCGTCGCCTGCTAAACTTATCGTTTGTTAGGAATTGCATGGGGATTAATGAGTTAGCCATCCAATTACATAATGGATTGTCTACATCGGAAAAAAGGGAGACTGGCACGATAGTTTAGAACACAGTGCATACAACAGTAACCTAACCTGGTAGTAGGTCAGGACCTCGCCTTGAGTAGCAAGGAGATTCTGAGAGGGTACAGAAAGCCCGATTATCTGAATTAGGTGTTCGGATAGGCGATTCTACACAATATTTTGCCAAGATTTCAGTGGTATTGTCTGTTTCTGAAGCTGGGCTCTCTATTCTTCGTCCATCTTCCATCTTGGAGGTATAAGGATTGTAAAGGAATGTTGGTTGTACTGTTATCGCTTTTTATGCCACTTAATGAATGAAGGCCTCCCCACTATTGAGCAGGGTAGTCCAAATTGGACAAACTCTGCAATCTAATCTTTGTGTCATGGTTTCATGCTTACCTTGTTATTTCCGCATTGTTTTATGTGCTTTTAAGTTCCATGGTTAATAAGCTTTGTTTCATGTAATTCTGATGCATCTATAAGTAAAAGATCTTGGATCAAAAAACCACTAGATACCATGCCCAAAGAGAATTGTGTCAGCTGAACACCTCCTTTCGGTTCACTCACGCAACCTCCCAAGCACCCAGATGACCAAAATCCAATAACCCTATTCCTTCGAAATTCATGATCAGAAACGAAAATACCCCATTGACCAAGGAAAACTCCATTGTCCGGCCAAAAGGGCATTACCGTCATGCTAGAAAAAATGCGTTCCCTAGGCAGACTACTTGCAAACACCAACAAGACTCTGATCTCAACATCATTCAACCTCTAAGAGTTGAACCCTACCTGCATACTAGTAACCGCCATCAAACATCCTCCAACCATAATATTATATACTAATATGCTAAGGTATCACTTGCTGAGTCCTTTATTTTTTAGACTAATATATTCATGCTTATCAATATTTACACTAATTATTTAATATCCTCTAAATCAATAAATCTGTAAAAATTGATTTCTCCCATCTATTATAAAAATTCAATCAAATTTATGAGAAGGCCTTTTCTTGGATTTTTAAGAATGTGTGTACTACCCAATTTTATTTTATTAATATGACACATATACTTACTTATAGTTTGATAGAATTAATTAATTTATTGTTTTTGTTTATAAAGTGGTCTGAGTTCTCCAAAGATTACACCATGCTTGACCTATGGATTGAGAAACCATGACCCAGGGGCATCTAAGCCATCAATATCATCCAAGGATCGCACTCAACCTAGGCCACACCAACCCTTAACATGGCTGGATTTTTGCCAACGGAGTTTCGAACCAGTGACCTTCACATAACGAAGTGACTTAAGAGTACACCCCATTGTCGTCTATTCTACACCTCGTGTGTGAGAGAAATAATTTATTGATGACTCAGATTCATATTATTATTTGATGATAATACTTGATATTTATGATATGGATGAACATAGTAGATATTGATTAATGGTTTATTATTTATGTGCTATTAAGATAACATATTAATACAAAATATAATATTATGTATTAATTGGATAAAATGAATGATCGTAATGTTATTCTACTGATGAATTAAATGATATTCGGACATATATAATCATGATTATTATTAATAGTAGTATAAGTGTGAGAAGAAATATATGTGTATTGATGCAAAAATGGTGACAAATATTAGATTCTAGTTTCAATTAAAGACATTAATTATTTATATGAATATATGCAATTTTATTTTATTGACCTGATTAAGTGTAATGATGAATTGAATTAGTGAATACAAACACAAAGATTATGCTTGTTAATTGACCCACACATAGATGATAGGGTTGTATGGAGGTCTATTGAATAATTAGAAGAGATGAAACAATTCCCATGTTCCTATCTGGTAAACACAAAGATTATGCTTGTTAATTGACCCACACATAGATGATAGGGTTGTATGGAGGTCTATTGAATAATTAGAAGAGATGAAACAATTCCCATGTTCCTATCTGGTAAACTCTAATTGTGCCCTAGGTTGAAAATTTATAACACTTTTACATTGAAATTGCACAATATCGTCATAATACACCACAAATTTAGTCATTTGAGAGAATTAGCTAAAGGATGCATAATGAAATGAAAACCTTATTCTTTAGTAATCACTAGTTCCTCAACAAGGTAAACATCGAGAATTAAATAATGTCTTCACTATAACATAATTTATTCTTTTACATAATCAAAATACATGAAGGGAAAATGCTCATATCACCCTTAAAATTATATAAAGTAATTCATAAATAACATGATATGCATGGAGCCCTTGACGCCACTAGGTAATAATATATTAAAATTAAATTGTAAAATAATGTGTAATAAAAGTTGTGCATGTAAATAGTTAAAATTAATTATTAATTAGGAAAAAATTAATTTAAAAGATAACATAATCACAATTTTTATTTTAATAGGAATACGTATTTTAACTCAATTTAAAAATTAAAGACAGAAAGAAGAGTAATGTTTTTTTATAGCTTATAGTTAATTAGATTAAAAAATATTCAAAAGATATAACAAACTACAAATCCTAAAATTAAGAAACATATACGAAGGTGAATAAAACGTATATTTAATTTTTAAATTGATAATTACTTAGGCACATGTGTATTAATAAAATTAGGAAACAAATATGAATGTGAATACAATGTATATTTAATTTTTAAACTCATAGTAATTTGGAGACATATGATGAATAATTAAGACTTTGGTAATTAGTAAATTGTAAATTTTTTTTATTTTTGTTTTCGAAAACTTGGCTAGTACTGACAAAAATATTATTGAAAAAAGGGAGAGGATAAGAAAAATATTTTATCATATATCTCATTTTTAGATGAATGCTCTAATGAAAGTGGAATTATTGTCAAAAAAATGAGTTGTCTTTAGTGCAATTTTTTAGATTTTCTGTTGCCGGAATCCAGCAAAAAAAATTGAGGTGAAATCTTGATTTGTGTTATTTAAACTGGTTTTTTGACTATATATATGGATTCATCACCCTTAAAAACCCCTAAGGCGCTTCGATTGTGCAAGGATTACCATCAAGCTTGCAATTTCAATAAATTCCTACTGGATTTTAGAAAAAATAGATTGGAAAAGCCCACCATAAAGGCTTCCAAAAAGTGGTACTAAAGACAACTCGTTAAAAAAATAGTGACTTTTGTTAAATTATTGAGGATTTGATAATTGTAGACTATGTGAAGTAACTTTTAAAGTGTCTAAATTTGAATCCATAAATTGGTAGATTTATAATATGTTTCATATGAATCTATTTCGCGAGTATTGGCTTTTGTTAAATTATTGAGAATTTGGTCACTGTAGATTTTGATGAAATGATAACTTCTCAAGTTGGAAACTTCAATCCAAAAATTGATAGATTTAGAATATCTTTCATACTACCCCATCTTGAGAGTATGATGGGAAGAAAGAAATATTAACAGGTAGGAAGATTAACCGATGACTCTCCAACATTCTAAAAGGTTTGCAAAAGACTAACAATTATATGTTTGGCAATTTACTCCTTCAATGAATGATAAAATTAGTAATTAGTTATTCAATATTTCAATTACATTTAGAGAATTTCAAAATCTTTCCAACTATTACATATTAAAGTCATTCAATGTTTTGAATCATTTGCATTTTACTTATTTTTGTAAAAGAGTATCTACAAGCAAAGTATTTGTATTTACCAAATATTTTTTAGGACTTTCATTTGGTTAAACTCTGCATTAATGTAGGTATCTCAGAATAATTTATTACTGATGAAGGTATACATATTTTATTCTGACACCAATCATGAGTTACGGTTATAGCAATAATGGGTGGAGTAATTCTATTATTGTTTTGTTGTTGTGATCCTCGTTTGACTCCATTGACATTTTGTTCATTATGAAAATATGTGGTTGGTTCGTCATAATAGAAACTAGCAGGTTGTTGGATCATAACCCTAGTGTGAGGTCATGCTATACGTTTAGTAATTTGAGCCCAAATTAGGATAAAAGATCCCATTAAAGTACCTACAAATCATAACCCTAGCTCGAGGTAATACTATACATTTAGTAATTTCTCCCCTAATTAGGATGAAACATCCCATTAAAGCAGCTAACCAATGCATAATGTATGTACATTTGGTACTATTATAGCCAAATGTCAATACATGCAGGTTGCTCCTGTAGGAGCCACGAAAAATGTCAACCAAGGCCATTGGCACTCTAGTTAATCTCGAACCCCTCTTTTGCAAAACCATTTGCATTGTAATGCAAAATCGTATTGTAAGTGGTTTGGAAATATCTTTTTTTGTAACAACTCCACAATGTTGCAGATAGAAACCACCATCCCAATCACTGGAATGGAGAAAGTTCCCTTGACAACCTCATAATGTATTAGACACTGAACACTATGGTTTATGACATCATGTTTCTTGATGATGCTTGTCATGCCTTGGTTTGTACTTTCCTTGGATTTTCTCAAGCTATTCTTGAACATTTTGGTGCACTAATTAGATTTGTTCAATGAAATTTCTTGCTTTGTCTATGTCGCTATGACCTTCAATAGCAACATCTTTGCCAAAAATAAAATCCAAAGGAGATTTAGGCAAGTAACCCATGCACGCCTCAAATGGCAAAGTTTGAGTGGAAGAGTGCTTGGCTCAATTGTAAGCATGCTGAATATAGTGCAAATGTTCATCCCACAACTTAGGATGCTTGCTACAATACCCACGAAGACGATGTATAACTTTTTTTTTCACCACTTTTGTATGACCATTTGTTTGTGGATGAAAAGTTGTACTCTTTTTCAATTTGGTGTCCAGGAATCCCCACAAGCTTGACCAAAAATTCCCAACAAAGCGAGAATCTTGATCACTAACAATGGATGTGGGAAATGCAAAATGCACACAAACATTCTGAAAGAATAACTGAGCAGTTTGTTTAGCTGTAACTTGCTTTTTGCATGGCACCAAAATACACATTTTGTTGAACCTTTCCACAACTACATACAAATAATCATGACCTTTTTTTGAAAATGGAAGACCTCCTACAAAATCCATAGAAACACTCTCCCATGGTCCTAAAGGAACCAGAAGTGGTGTGTGCAATCCGAATTTCCTATTAATAGGCTTATTGATCGCACATAATGAACATCCTTCAATAAAATGAGACAAGCTTTCAAGCATACGAGGCCAATAAAAATACCTCTGTAGATGTGCCACCATCTTACTTACACTGAAATGACCAACAATAAGAGAATTATGTGCATCTCTTATGATGTTAACTCTTTCTCCCTGTGGAATACAAAGCTTTCCAAGATGGTAGAACAAGTTATCATGCAAATGATAATCCAATTCCTCTACTTGGTTACCTTGACTGAAGCTTTCAAAAACATATTGAAAGTCATTATTTAATGCATATTTCTCAATATAAATTTCATGTGAAAGAGAATTGTGCTTGAGTAAAGTAGCTTCACTAACAATAGGTTGAGAAAGCATATCAACAACTTTATTGTAGATACCTTTCTTATACCTGATTACCAAGTGGAATTGTTGAAGAAAACCCATCCATCGGAAGTGTCGTGATTTCTACAACTTTGATTGAGATTACAAGTATCGCAATGGTTGATGATCAGTGTGAATGACGGTTTCCTTACCCATCAAGTAGTGCTTCCATTTTTTCACACTTTGCACCAATGCATACAATTCCTTGTCATATGTAGGATAGTTAATCACTACACCATTAAACGTTTCTAAATGAAAACAGATAAGATTACCATGTTGCATGAGGACTGCACCCATAGCGTAATCACTAGCATCAGTATGAATCTCAAATGACTATCTCAAGGCTAGAAGTGTGAATACTAGAGTTGTACTAATCTTTTCCTTCAATGCATCAAAGGCATTTTGATGTTTGCCTCCCCACTAAAAGAACTTTCTCACACTTGTCAACGCATGCAAAGGAGCTGCTATAGGAGAAAAATTAGCAATTAACTTCCTCCAATATTGGGCTTCTCTCGAAAAACTTCTTATCTCCGTAACTATCTTGGACGTTGGCCAATTCACAATTATGTCAACCTTGGAGGGATATATTTCCAACTCACCTCCTCCAACAATATTACCCAAGTAAACTAAAGAAGTTTTTCCAAAATCACACTTTGACATATTAAGATACAACTATTAATTTTTAAGACATCAATTATTTTTCTTACATGCATGACATGTTCATCACAAGATTTACTGAAAAATAAGATGTCATCTAAGTAGACTATGACAAACTCATCAAGAAATGGCCTCAACACATGAATGTAGCGGGAGCATTACACAAACCAAATGGCATAACTAGCCATTCAAACAAACCTTGTTTTGTTTTGAAAGTTGTCTTCCAAATGTCTCCTTCGGCTATTCTAATTTGATGGTAGCCACTTCTTAAGTCCAACTTAGTAAAATAGTTTTCATCTTTCAATTGATCAAGTAAATCATCTATTCTAGGTAGTGGGCAATGGTTCTTTACCGAAATTTTGTTCAATGCACGAAAGTCCACATGCATGTGCCATGTTCCATCATTCTTTGGCACCAAGAAAATAGGTGAACCACACGGTGAGGAAGATGGTCTAATGATCCCTTTGTTCAACAAATCTTTAATGCTTCTTAATTTTTGCACTTTCCATCACTAACATCTTGTACATGCCAATGTTAGGAAGAGGACAATCTTGTTGCAACTATATCTCATGTTGGATTCCTATCTTCGAAGGTAATCCCTTCGGTTCCTGAAACATCTCATCATATTGGTTAACTACGTCAACCAATTCAGATTTCAAAGTTGAATCACAACCTTTAAAAGCTTCATTATCAACAACATCCTTGGGTTTGATCATTAGAAGCACAAAATTCTTGCTCGAATTCACTAGTATTTTCATCTACCCTGCATTTACAAGCGAAAGATTTATTTTCTTTTTATGATCTCTCACAATATATTCTACTCCACCTTTGAATAAATGATATTTTTTTTCATGTCTATGGAAGATATTTTTTTCTGTCATAAAGGTATGGGCTGCCCAAGACTATGCCACAAATATCTAACGACACAACGCAAAGCGCCACTTCATCTATGAAATTTGCAGTAATGGTGAATTTCAGTTTACACTTTCTAGTAACCTGCAATTATGCATTGTCACACACCCATCCAAATGGATATGGTTTATGATGCAGAACAGTTTCCAAGTTTAAAATTTTGACAATGTTTTTAGAGGTAAGATTGGCTTGAGACCCACTATTGAAAAGCATAACAATCTTGTTGTGTTTTGATATCACCCTTATGTGAAAAAGTTCTATTCTCCTCTTTTCGTTTGGAGTTTCATTTTGTGAGTTTGAAGAACTAGTGTTAGCAATGGATTCTTTTCCTTTTAATCCCATGGTTGTGAACTTAGTTTCATCACCCGAATTGGATCCCAAATCTTGTTGAGTGGTTTAAGTTGTTTTTTGTTTTCCCTTGTTGTTGTTTTTCTTTGGTCCTATTTCAGGATGAAGCTTCCAACAATGAGCTTCATCGTGACCCTCTCTAGAACAATGTTTTCATGTAATTTTCTCTCCTTATTTTTTGATAGATGCAATTTTGTTTTCCTTTCTTTTGAAAGCCTTTTCCTTTCCTTTACTCTTAAATGGATTTTTACTACCTTCTTCTGGGGTGTTTTTTCCTCTTACCTCAAGATGAGTGGCTTGCACACACACATCATCAAGATTATTGGGATTAAACATTAACATAGTATGCCTAAGTTAACTGTGTAAACCCCCTATGTACTTCAATAATGTGTCATGTGATTGCAAATATACACCTAACATCAAAGACCTTTTTTCTTAATTCTTGGGTGTAATATTGCACATTTTGACCTTTAAGATGTCTAAAGTTCTGCCAATTCATGATGGATTTCTACATATAAGCTAGGGGGTAGAATTATCTTTTGAGTGCAGCAATGAAACCAGTGTAACAAATTGAGATCTTACCATGTTTTTTAATCTCCTCTTGGGTCTTTGATTCCCACCATACTAGTGCTTCACCCTCCATTCTCAAGGAAGCTAACTGAATATTTATGTCATCCTCTTGAAGGTTTTGAATCCTATAATAGACCTCCAACTGATGAATCCAATTATCAAGCTTCTCTGCATTCACTTCACCATTATACATGGGTAGCAAAAATTTAACATCAAGTTTTAAAAAAGGTGATTCACGAGTTCCTTTTGAAGTATGATGATGAGTATGAGTAAGGGTTTTGTTAGTCAAAGAGGGTGAAGATGCTTGTGAAGAAGAAGATGAAGAAGATGGTGGAGGTTTGTCTCCATTTCCATTACCTCCTTTTCCATTACCTCCTCCAGAAGAGCCTTCTCCTTTGGGAGGTTTTGAACTTTCCCCTTGCAACCTGGTATTCCTCTCTTCATAGAGGACCTTCACCATCTTTGTCATATCAAAGAAAGCCTTTCTGAAGGTCTTCTCATCTTCTGTCATGTTTGTAGGTTCTTCATAATGAGACATGATCTCTGGAGTCACAACTACAACTTGAGGTTGAACTGGTGTTGGAGATTGTGGCAACCTTTATCTCCTTCCCCTTGACCCAACTTCAGGGCTTCCAACCAGCTTTCCTTCACCTCTTTTGAGTTTTAACCTTGTAATCATGACATCAACTTGCAAACAATTAAATGCTTCTTTCACAAAGAAAACTAGTGCTTTGATACCAAAATTATCGGATTTAGAATATTAGATTGTTGTGCTAAGATCATCCTAATATTAGAAACAAAATGCTTTCATTGTGCTTAAGGATTCATGAATTTTTGCAAGTGAAAAATGAGTTTTTCTGTTAATTTTATGAGAAATTAAACATAAATAAGAGACTGAACAATAGCATAAACATGTACAAAACATCATCAAAAACACATTACAACAAGCACATGATAAAGGCGTTCACCCCTTCTGGGCTATGTCTCCTTGGTCCAGCTTCCAATGGCTTGGGCCTCTCTATTATGCTAAAAAAATGTAAAATATGGGTTTACAATGCTCAAATTCTTCTGAAACTTGCTCCAGTGAGTCTAGAATGTCCAAAAATGGCCATCTAGCCTCCTTTTGCATCCAATTTGGTGGAAAACTAAAGAAGTTATGGCCTCTCCTAGTTTTCCCACTATTCACTCCACAAATTGCTCCAAGTCCGGCATGATCCTACAAATTAGATCCAAAAATGCACTAACTGGGGGAAATTTCACTGCGCGGTGGGCCATAATTTGTCGGTCGACTGGTCCATCGCAAATCGTAATAAACAGAAAAATGGCGGTCTTATTATCTGTGATTGTGGTGGGGTGATGTGCAATTGCGATATGGCGAACCCAACAGAAGTATTAACCGCAACCAATAAACATATCGCATCTAAGATCCTTTCACAAATCGCAATTGGCAACATATATGTGGGACTCTTCTTTTCTACAAAGTGCGACTGTGATCTGTGCTCCATTGCATTGCAACTCCAAGCCAATCCATCAACACGAGTACGTCTGTCTTTTGCGAAGTTCGATTGCAATTTATCGCATCACAACCCTGATGTGCTTGGGGCCGATTCTTTAACACGACCTACTTGTGATATGTGATTTGTGAAATTTGAGGGCCAATGGTGACCTACCACTTGGAACTTTCCCATTCATTGAAGGGCCTTTCCACATCATCTTTTCTTGCCATGTGTCCAAGTCAAACCTGAACTTTGACTTGCTCTAACATCTTCATACGGGCTTGGATTCGAGTGTCATTAACACCGTTGGAATTAGAATGATGAGATCTTTGATATTAAGCTAAGTTTATCAAGATTCTGACACTTTGAGTTTTGAACCTAAATTCTGAGCACCTGATCACTACTATAGGAGCCATGAAAAATGTCAACCACTTCCATTGGCACTCTAGTTAATCCTGAACCCCTCTTCTGCAAAACCATCTGCATTGTAATGCAAAATTGTATTGTAAGTGGGTTGGAAATATCTTTTTATCTAACAACTCCACAATGTTGCAAACAAAAACCACCATCCCAATCACTGGAATGGAGAAAGTCGCCTTGACAACTTCATAATGTTGTAGACACTGACCACTATGTATCCAATCTTTTAAAATGAGAAAGTGAATGGTCAAATCTTATTAGTCCCTTATAGATTTTGAGAATATTTCATAAATTGATAAAGGTGAGAGAAATTACTTGTTTAACTTTACTTTTTAAATTCCAAAATATTTCTAAAATCTAAAATAACATAAAATGGTAATTTCAAATGCAACCATATCCATATGAGCATCCAAAATTCACTAGCAAATAGTTGAATGTCATGTATCTCCATCTTTCAAATAATTTGTATCTTTAGTTCTATTTCAAACATCCTAGGTGTGATTACTTGCCATATGATTATCCCTAATGCTTCTCACTGTCAAGTTGTCAACCTTTGCTAGGTTTTCTTTTTCCTCTTCATATTTTTCATCCATCAATTCCAAAGAATGGTGGCTCATTCTGGTTTTGGGGGTTTTGGGGAAAAGGGAAATTTATTCCTTATTTTCATCTACATATGTTTCAATCCTTTCTAGCATCGGAATGTCTTATAATAGTGGGATTTTTTCATTTTTCCCATTCTCTGAGGAGGATTTACAATAGGATTTTTTTAGGTTTTGGTTCACAGATTTCTCCTTCATCCATTTAATTCAAAACTTCATATTTTTTGCTCTAGATTTCTGAGCCTTTATTCTTTTTGGAGGATGATCTATCAACCAAAGTGGCCACTCTATTTGGAAAAGAGGGATCCTTAAGGTTTGATCCATTGATTTAAAGTGATCTTATCTATAATTTTTCAATGTATGCCCTTTTTGCATGTTGGTCGCTACCTGTTTTGGAGAATTTATCATTTACAGATAAATACTAATTCACTAGACAAGTAGTTGTGCCTAGAACAACAGTTTAAAGTGTTTTAGACTTTTCCTATAAACAATAGATAAGATGAGAAGATAGAGAACCTACTTGTAGTTTCACTTTCCTCTCGTCTTCCTTGTATCGATTCCGTCGCTCCTTCCCGTACTTAATCCACTTGAGAAGTACCCTGTAAACACAACAGAAGATGAAAACGGATCAAAGCATATGGTCCATTGAATATAAATGAAAGGAATTAGAAGTAATTCATACATATAAGCATTATGAAAGAACACAACATAGGAAAAAGGTTCAAACACTTTATTAGATAGAAGAAGGAATTACAACCATCAGTGTTTGATTCAAAGTCATTCCTCCAGCTTGGATCCCATCCACATCACATCAAAAGTAAGACAAGCTTGTGGCATCACATAATTTTCTCCAAAGTGACTCAAGTCTCATAGTAGCATTGCCTCCTTACAATTCAATATAATCCAGCCCCTGATGACTTAGATGAGTGGTCAATTTATACGAAGATGAAGGAGGTTTTGTCATTAATGGTGACATTGAATGGCCTTCCATACTTAGAATTAGTTTCATGGAGGAAGGGATGAGATGAGAGGATGCTCCTTAACTCATTCCTCATCCATTTTCGAGCTCGTAGGAGTTGATAAGACAGGGAAAATTCTAGATGACTCCAAAAGATAAGAATATTCCCCAAACCCTATGTGAATTTCACTCTTTCTCACCCAGCGTAGGTGCAAGGAAGCCTAAGTCTTCTGGAGATCACCCTAGCAGTGGACTTAACTGCTCTGCAACGCACCTTCATAACGGCTTACCTGCATTGGTCCCTTTAGAGAAAATTTTTGGAAGTCTTCAAGTCAAGAAACTATCTACGAAGGAGGCATTCAAAGGGTTGACTTGTTTAGTGCATGAAACAACTGAATTTAGGGTTTGATGAGCCCTAAAACACTGATCTGAATGTTGGGATTTGATGTGCCCAAATGGATCTGTAACAGTTGCCCCCTAAAGCATGAAGTTGGAAAAATGCCAATGTCAAATGAAATGCTATACAATGTGATGAGGAGGTATCAAAGTGGAAGGTGACATGCATCAATTACAATACAAATATCGTGATATTGATTTTACATGAATTGTTGAGGGAAGGAATACCCATGCTCAGCTTATAAACTTTCATTACATGTACATAAACAGTTGTCTACAGATATAGACCCATGATCAGAATGACTATCAATGTAAAGCCATTGTATATATGATTTAGTACTCCTGATATCACAACTCGGATGGATGAAATAGATTTTGTGTCTTCAATCTCATTCAACCGTTCGCTCAAGTACGAGTCTAACCATATGAATATGTGATATGAATTGGAACATGGGAAGACACCATCTGATTACCAGCCAATGATGTAAGTTGTTAATAGATGCGAGAGAAATCACTGATAATGGAAATGATCCTCAAGGTACTGCAGTACATTCTGCATGTTGTGAATGGATGATTTGAAGTCAAACATCATACAAAGTCTTTTGGTCAAAGGTAATTGATGTATTCCTATCGCCGAAAGTGAGAAACCTGCAATTGATGCATGCAAGCCTCAAGGTATTGAATGGGTGTTTCTAAGTCAAATTCTTGGATAATGAGTTGATGTCGACAAGAAGCGACTCATCACAAGATGGCCTTGATGTATCCCACATAAACAACATGAAATGAGTGTAGCGATTTTAGAGATGGAATTTGACTGACGACATAAGGTTCAAGAATGGCGGTCATGAAAATGAAGGTTTATGGTATTGCAAAAGATGGATTTTGACTGAATGACTTCTCTTGAACATGTCGACGACACTAAAGTGAATTGGTAGCATTGACCCAAAACAAAGTGATGGATGGTATGATAGACCAATGGTGTGATAACCATCAAGCTAATAACCCAACCCAAATAGGCATAGTGATGGAGTGAAAGTGTCATGTTCAAGAGCGACCTTCTACCATAAAGTGGTTTCCCCTTTTTCCATTTTCCCCAGTCATTGCTGACCAATGCCTCTTTATTTTTATCAAGCTTGAGGACGATAACATATGCTTCTTGTATAATTTCACCCCTCGGGCGAATCCATTGCTATTTGATGTTTTAACAAGTCTAGCAAAGGTGAAACTCAGTCTTGTCTAGATGGATAAGTTTGTCGCTATTTGATGTTTTTAACGAGTTTAACGACAAATATAAATTGGTATTTTTCATGTTTATAGAGTTTGAAAATGTACAAAAAGAAAAATCCACAAGTTATTTTTCATAAATTAATCTCTGAGGTCCGAAAAAGCGTAAAATAATACAAGAGAGATATCTTTTCCAATCCATTAACGAGCTGGAAAGGATAAGCACTCGACAATATTTTCATATTTAGAGAGTTTGAAAAGAGCTCAAAGAGGACTCCAAGGGGGTTCCTTTTTTGTTTTTAACAGAGCTCGAAAAAGAGATCAAATTGTGCTCTATGGTCAAAAGTTCAACTTACAATCGATCACATTGAATTTTTCAAATCAGTTGTAAAACCTGCTCAAAACATCACCAGACGGATTAAAAATATCTATTTCATAGGAAAAAATAGGCAAATACTAATCTTTAGTCGATTAATTAACATGAAATAAACATAAAACAAGTTTTTACCATAACATTTTTACCATTTGGAACTTACCATCCAGTTTTGTGATTTGAGCTCTGTTTTAACCTCAAACTTCACCAGCTGATTACAAAAGATTCCGTGGACCATTTTTCAAGCCATCTAGACCAGGTAGGAACTAAACCTCTCTACTTTCTTTTCAATCCATTATTTTGTCATTTCATGAAAATTTTAGGGTTTTTTGGGGCCCCTGGGGTTTCATTTTTTTGCCCTCGGATCAACGCAGGCTTTCACATCAAGAACTGTGTTGAAGAGCACCTAGATAAAAGGCTAGATGCTATGCAACACACTTTCTTTATGCCTGGGCTACACTAGGCAAGCTTCCCAAGTTTGTTTTAGCTGTTAGCTCCAAAATTTGTCCTGTTTTTTGCATGGAAAGGATACTAATTTAGCTTATGATTGTGTTTCAGGCTTTCATTGGATCAGAATGTCGATTACATGGTGAGAAAGAGAGCATGAATAACAAGATATGGTTGCCCTAAAAAACCCAGGTACAATTGAGGCCTTCAGGAATTACAGGTTACTCAAATACTTTAAGTTGTCTGGAATGAGGCAACAAATAGAACTATTGTAGATCCTTATTCATGAATGGGATCCGATGGATCAGACATTTCACATTAGGGACAATATTGTCCCTATTACTATTGAGGATATTTACTTTCTTACCAGACTGTCGAGGCGAGGTTCCCCTATCTCAGTTTCTGGATTTGCCTGTGGAGGTGAATCAGTGAGAGATTACATCAGACAGTTTTGTCGACTAGGTACACAGCCAAGCAAGGATGGGAAAATAAATATCAGGGATGTAAGTGATTTGCCTTTAAGAACAATCCTCTTCATGATCACAAAATTGGCTAGCAGTGTGACACTACATCTGGTGAACAAATCTTATATGCAATATGCATTGGAGTGTCTAGAGCCAAAAGTTTTCAACTGGTGCGAGGCTGTACTTTCACTACTGAAATAACAACTGATAAGGTAAAAAGAGGTAAGATGAAGAATTTCTTCTATGGTTCAATCTTAATTTCTTTTTCCTTATAAAAAATCCCATTGATGCAACCAGAACATGTATCATTGGGTGTGGCTGGTCCTAGAGATCCATGTATGCAGAGGTGGGTTGATTTGATGGCTCGACATGCTGGTCAGTCAACAATCATTTTATCCCCTGCATTTTTCAGCTGGCTTGAGTGACAACATGTTATTATCGAGAAGCATCCATACTCAGGGATGGATTATTGTGGAGATCCAGATTTGATTCTACCAGTTGGAGCACAATGGGGTGCTATGGGTAAGTTGTTTTACCAAAATGTTTTTTATTTTTCAAGTTTCTGCATGTTTTTTGTGTTTTTTAATGTTTCCAAGACTAAACTAAAATTACTCTTATGCATACAGATGTGGGTATTGTTCGACCTGCGGTACAACAACAGGTTGCAGGTGGGCCAACGCAGAGAAACATCAGGAGAGAAGTTCTCCAAGACTTGGATTTGGCTGAAACCTTAGCAGAGTTGTAAGATCACATAGAGGGATTAACCCTTGGTATTTTGGATATCTGAATTGAGGAGTTACCTATGAGGCTGCAGTGCCACACTATTGGTGTTCCTAACCGTTGGGCTAGGCTTTTGCTCATGATAGCATAGGTTGTGACCTGTACCATGAGCACCACTAGATCTACTTAGGATATTTTGTAAGCATTTTTGAGTTTTTGGGTCAGATGACCAAATGTGTCTTGGGCACAAATTTTGTAAAAACTTTTAAAACACCTATCTATTTTACTTTCAGAGTTTTTTATGGTTATATGAAATCCTATTCAACTGATGATGTGAATTGAAAATATCACTTTTACATGTGTTGCAAATGTCTATTTAACACATAATTGGCTAGAGAATCAGTTAATGTGTTAATATTTTTGGAAATATGTTGATATTGAATGTGTTCAAAACATCTTTCCAAAATTCGAACTCTAAGGAACATACAAAAAATTGTTGGATTTTGGATAGTATAAATGTTTATTAGTTGTAGTACAACGAGTTATGAGTCCAACCTAACAATGATTAGGTGAATGCCAATTGAAATGGCATCAGAGAGTAGTTCAATCAGCACGCTAGACTCAATGATATTGTTTGTCGATTGACCAATACAAATACCTTGAAAACTCACTAACTCGCCACTTGGAGCGAAAACACCCCATGCTACAGAAGACAAATTCTGCATACTACAACTAACACCATCGACGTAACCAGCAAAAGGTTATGAAGACTCTGACATTTGCAACAAATGCAAAGCAAATTACTAACCAGATAAAAAATCTCTAAAAGACACACACCCACACATGCAATGAAAGCATATATACAGTGAGTTTTACTACACTTAATTAAGCATAGTAATGTTTGAGTACAACCCATTTTGGGGTTGTGACAATGGAATCCCATCATAATCTACTAACTCGTAGGCTCCTCTTGCCAAAACACGCTTGAAAACATAAGGACCCATCCACATTGGTTCGAATTTCCCTGCTCCAAGTTTATCAGCTTCCTGATCATAAAGTAATACCAGGTCTCCTTCTAAGAAGATACGAGGCTTGACATTCCTATCATATTACACCTTAATACATTTCTTATGTGCTTCATTAGCCAATGCGACATCACGATGGGTTTCATCCAGATGGATTAATTCCAAGAAATGAGCTTCTTCTTCAAAAGTGTTGGGTAACAGGTCAATTACGAGTTTGAGCGATGAAATTTCACATTGTATCGGTGAGATTGCTTCCAAACCATACACCAACTGAAAGGGTGTAAATCTAGTTGCATTTATCACTGAGGTTCGATATGCCCACAAGGCAAAGTATAGGATTAAGTGCCAGTTTCTTTTATGAACCCCTATCATTCTTTGTAACATCCGCTTTAGGGCCTTGTTGATGGCCTCAACTTGTCCATTTGCTTATGGGTAATACGGGGTAGAAGTATCATGTGACAGTCCTAACTTAGCAGTCAACTTAGCCATCTTGTGATTGCGAAAATGAAACCCACGATCTATAACTATGGCTTGTGGTACATGTTGGCATTATGATACAAGTGTTGTCCTTGATGGAAACTCACTCAGAGGTATGATACAAGTGATGGTATCTCCATCAGAGGACAAATCTTAGTACAGCAGGTCAAGAGAGAGATATACGCAGTTTCATCGTAACCAAGTTGCGTATACACGTGGGTTAGCGGAACAAAAGGCGCGTATACGTACAACGCGATTTCATAGAAGGAAAGGCGTGTACATGTTGGAAACCATGGTTTTGGTCTGTGGTATTTGGTCCATGGTATTTTGGTATTAGTCCATGGTATTTGGTCCGAAGTGTCAACCCCAGGTAGTGGGTCCAAGGTATTGGTTCAACATGGTTTTGGACCATGGTATTGAGAGAAGCCTAAACATATATAAGGAGAAGATCATTAGGCCAAGAAGGGAGTGAGAGCAACTGATGAATATCTGATGAAGTGTGAGATCCAGATGTTGGTTATGGGTTGGTGATGCCTTGCGTGATCTGAACCAAAGTTGCACTCATGTGGAGAATGATGAACGATGGAACGGGATCTTAAGGCTTGGAATGATTATCATTATATGGTTTGATTATGGATAGACTAGATCTATTGATGCATGTTTATTGTATGAATGTTATGATCTGTGTATGACTAATGTCTGGAATAGTTGCAAAGTTATGAGTAAATATTTGCAAATCTGTACGCAGGTTGGCTTTGGTAAAAGCGCATATGTACGCGGGTTTGGTTCATCATAGTAGCGTATGCATTATATTTGAAGTTGCAGGTGTATCTGGTTATTGTTGCAGATTTCTGTTGTCTGTTATGTGTTATGGTGACTGTGTTGTTGACAGGGTTTCAGTGTTTCAGTATTGGGTGATTCAGAGATCGGTGATGCAGGTGTAATTGATGGATGTCTTGCAGTGGTGATTATTTTGTATTTATGGATCCAGTATGAAAATGTATGAAACATGGTCCCTAGATGATCGTAGGTTGGTGCCTATGCACTAGTAAACATATTGGTCAGTACAAGAGCTAGGGGGTTGTAGCTCCCTTCCAGGAGTAGCTGGAAAATGAGTGAAGGTTGGAGCCTTCAGTAGGCCAGCACCTATGTACTAGTAAATGGATCGGCTAGTACAAGAGCTAAGAGGGTTGTAGCCCTCTACAGGTTGCAGCCTGCGTGCTCGTAAAGGATTGCACCAGTACATTGTAAAAGAAGTTTCTTATTAAAGGAAGATAGAAACAAATTGCAGCAGGTGGTTTTCACCCACATTGGGTTTCCACCTTATATCATGGTTTTCATGTGTGCTCTTTATGTATGATGATCTATTCTGTTTACTGCACCTGTTGACTGTTCATATGATTAATAATGTTATGATGCACTTATTGAAGATCAACTAACTCAATCATAAGTTTACTGGATATACGCTAGTTGCATTAAACACAGTCACGCATATACGCGGGTATCCTTAACTGAAGTAGCGTATATGAATCTTAATATGGAAATGAAAAATTCTTATTGATTTGATAATACTGATTCACCCCCCCCCCCTCTCATATTATTTCCAACAGTACACCAAACCGGGCAACCACATGGTTAAAAAAGAAAAGAGCAACTGTTTCACCATTGTTGTTCAATGTTGTCATCGCCTTGGCCCATTTGGTAAAATAGTCAATGATGACTATAATATACCCATGCCCCCTGGCCGAGGTGGGGTTACATATCATAAAGTCAATGCCCCATTTGGCGAATGGGCCAACAACAGTGACTGGATGCAATGGTTCAGGTGGTAATCTAGTTTTTCTGTCATATATCTAGCATGCATGAAAACTTCTTACAGTAATAATACAATATTTAAATATAGTTGGCCAAAAGTAACCAACACGAAGAATTCTTTGTGTGGTTGCATATCCATATAAGTGTCCACCGCAGGCACCTGAATGGCAGTCATTCAATGCTTTCTCGGCCTCCTCATGCGTGAGGCACCTCCATAAAACCGTATTGATACAATGACGTAAAGTGTGTCGCCAATGATCAAATAATCTTTGGCTTGGTAACGAATACTTCGCTGCTGCAAGCAAGAGGTATCTTGCCGAAAAGTTTGGGTTTGGAGATAAATCAGTATATCTCCATACCAGGCATCAGATGAAGAAATTAGAAACAGAGACTCATCCAAAATTGATGGTTCGGATGTTGAATCGATGGAGGTCGAGGGAAGGTCACATAGTAACTCAGTGAAAAGTAAAGATTTCTTTGATTTAGACATGATGAATTCTAAATCAAATTCTTGTAGAATAACTATCCATTTTGAATATTTTCTCCCCAACAATTGACGTGAAAAAATGTATGTCATAGGGTTGCAATCTGAAATGACAGTTGTTTTCCTTAACAAGATATAATGGCGAAATATTTGAACAGCTTGCATAGCTGCCAAAGCTAGTTTTTCAACATAAGAGTACTTACTTTTTGTATCGTTGAGATTACGCTCAAGTAATAAATAGGATGTTCAATAACGTTTTCTTCCTGGACTAAAACCATGCTAATGGTTGTATCTACAGCAGCGAGATGCAAGTAATAGTCATTTTGTTAATTTGGAGAATGCATTAATGAAGCTCTAATCAGCGTATCTTTAAGAGCGTCAAAGGAAGCTTGCACAACCTTATCCCAATGAAAGGGTATCTCCTTTTTCAAAAGATGTGTAAAACATTTAGCCATTTCAGCATAATTAGGAATGAACCTCCTCAGCAAGTTGGCTTTCCCTTGGAGTCTTTGTAACTGTACAAGATTTGAAGGTGGAGGCAAATCCAAAATTGCTTGAACCTTTAATGGATCCGGTCAAATCCCTTCTCGAGACACTACAAATCCAAGCAAGCGACCAGAACCAATGAAAAACACACATTTGTGTGGATTGAGTCGAATCTTGTAGTGTCGGCACCGTAAAAATATTGCTCTCAAGTGTTGCAGGTGATCAGTCCGCTTTTGTGAATGAGCAAATAAATCATCGAGGTAAGGTTGAACAATGTGCTTGATGTCATGGAAGGCATAAATCATTGCCCTCTGAAATGTGGCCCCCTCATTCTTCAAACCGAATGGGAGTTTCCTATAGGAGAATGTGCCCCATGGATAAATAAAATTTGTTTTCAATTGGTCCTATGGGCGTATATTGATTTGATTATATCCAGAAAATCCATCCATAAATGAGAATATCTTGAATCCGATACATTCATCAATAATCTGGTCGATAAAAGGAGTAGGATAATTTTCCTTTGGACATGCCTGATTTACATCCCTATAATCAATGCACACTCGAAATGTTCTTGTTTATTCATGACAAGAACAATGTTGGAAACCCAGTCAATAAGAGGAACAGGGTAAATAAAACTAGTCTGCCAAAGTTTTTGAACTTATGCTTTAATTGCAACAACTTTCGTTGGATGAACAAGTCGAAGCCATTGCTAAACTGGCTTGACATCAAGCTACATTTTAATTTCATGTTCAACAATACTAGATTCAATGCCTAGCATCTCTTGGTAAGACCATGCAAAAATATATCTAAATTCACAAAGGAGAGTACAGTAATTATCAAGTTCCAATGGAGAACAAGATTTGCCGACATGAATGTTCTCTACAATATTAGGCTTGGTAGAAATATTAATAGAAATTATTTCTTCAATATTTGACAGGTTTTTCTGAGATCCGATTGTCTATGAAAATTGAATTCAATTGGAAATCAATGACTGATGGGTGGTTTAGTTCATTTGAATAATCTTCGACATCATCTAGAAGATGGGAACAATGATGATAATCTTCCCATTGTTCCTCTCCTATCATCATTGATTGGATGATTCCTTCATCTCTAGAATGTATACGTGAAAAAGGATCTAAAGAGGTACAATATTCTAACGACCAATATACCCATACAATTGTCAAGTGTGGATTTGGGTTTGCTACACAAGCTCGAAAAATTGATTGCTATGATGATTCAATGGGGCTTAACAACATCACCTCAATATTACTATCAACTTCAACTTTGTTGGTAATCCTCTTTAAATCAAATGAGGTGGAGGAAATCATGTTGCAAGTCTCTACTCTTGCCACTTATGCCAAATCAGATGGCGATGATAGGGTAAAAGTACCCATTAGGGAGGGATCTTTAAAGATACCTACTCCAACACTTTGAAGTGACAGTGGGGGTCCATGTACCAACGGAATGCTTCCCGTATCCTGTGAACTATTGGAAAATAAGGCTAGATGATCAATGACTGTGATTCCACCCTTAAAATGGAATGTAATAGTATGAAAGTACACGAAAACCACATTAGCCATAGCATATACCCAAGGTCTTCCCAATAAAATGTTGTAATCGAGGGGTCCATCAACTACCTCAACTTCAACAGTAATTGTTTTCCCCCCTAGTTCGATTTGCAGGTTACTTAAAATCCCACATGAAGTATATGTTCTTCCATCAAAAGCTATTAGGCCCCTATACTACTAGTGTAACCCCTTATTGTTATTAGTACAACCCCTTATCATATTGATGTACCCATGTAGTGCCCATATTATTACTATTGTGCCCATATGTAGTGCCCATACAATTGTTGAGTGTGGATTTGGGTTTGCCACACAAGCCCAAAAAATTGATTGCTATGATGATTCAATGGGGCTTAACAACATCACCTCAATATTACTATCAACTTCAACTTTGTTGGTAATCCTCCTTAAATCAGATGAGGTGGACGAAATCATGTTGCAAGTCTCTACTCTTGCCACTTATGCCAAATCAAATGGTGACGGTAGGGTAAAAGTACCCATTAGGGAAGGATCTTTAAAGATACCTACTCCAACACTTTCAAGTGACAACAGGGGCCTTTGTACCAACGAAATGCTTCCCGTAGCCTGTGAACTATTGGAAAATAAGGCTAGCTGATCAATGACTGTGATTCCACCCTTAAAATGGAATTTAATAGTATGAAAGTACATGGAAACCACAATAGCCATAGCATATACCCAAGGCCTTCCAAATAAAATGTTGTAATTAAGGGGTCCATCAACTACCTCAACTTCAATAGTAATTGTTTTGCCCCCTAGTTCGATTTGCAGGTTACTCAAAATCCCACATGGAGTATATGTTCTTCCATCAAAAGTTGTTAGGCCCCTATACTACTAGTGTAACCCCTTATTGTTATTAGTACAACCCCCTTGTCATATTGATGTACCCATGTAGTGCCCACATTGTTACTATTGTGCCCCATAGAAGCCCACTATTGTTATTATTGTGTCCTTACATTATTATTGTTATGTCGGCTCTGATTATGTTATGACCCCTTAGACTCCTATATATAGAAAGGAGGTCTTTTCATTTGTATCATCTAATAATTGTTCATTTGTGTAATGTAAAGGAGGTTACCCCCTCAAAGACGCTGAATTATAAGGCGTTCAACTATCTTTTCTATCTTTTTGTGAGCTGGTTTCATAACATTTGGTATCAGAGCTTTGGATTCTAGGGTTTTGCTACTCCAAATGTTGAAAATAATACTAAGAGGGGGGGTGAATCAATATTATTAAGTCAAATTCTTTTTCAATTTATACAAATATTTGTATACTCTACTTCAGTGAATGAAAACAGCGTGTATACGCAACTTTGACTAATGAAACTCGCATATAACTTCCAGACTTATAATTTAATTTACTCTTCAGATGTTGATCATTAATCTGTGTGTCAGAACCATATAACAGTAAGTAGGAACAGAAAAGTAGAGCAGACAGTCACACAAAAGAACACAAGATATAAGGTGGAAACCCAATGTGGGTGAAAACCACCTGCTGCAATATGTCTCTATCTTCTTTCAATTATAAACTTATTTTTACAATGATTCTGTACTGGTGCAGTCTTATACCAGTATGCAGGCTTCAACCTGCAGAAGGCTACAACCTTCTCTCGTTCTCCAGCTTCTCCTGGAAGGGAGCTACAACCCCCTTAGCTCTTGTACTAGCTGAGGTACTAGTACATAGGTGCTGACCTACAGAAGGCTTCAACCTTCTGTTTTCTTCCAGGGACCACATTTCATAATATTTCAGACTGGATCCATGAATATCAATCAAACATCAAGTAGATCTACAACAACCAATCTCCTTTGTACAAATACTGAATCAACCAATAACTTTTCAGAATGGTGTAACCAGAAAAAAGTACGAGTAACCCGACACCAATTCTGAACCCAGAACACTACAGCAATAAATAGAAGCAGCTAAAACATGTTTCAAGAGACGTATGCTACTTCATCAATAGAAACATGTGTATATACGTAGTTATGCCAAAGCCAACCAGCGTATACGTAGTATTCACTTCCTTAACTTGCGTGTATACATGCCTCCGTTGCTTCAATCCTGCATATAGATCTATAAAAGAAAATTTATCCTTTCACTTAATCAGACATCAGTTATACCCAAATTATTAGATTTATAGATGTAATCATGCGCCAAATATAGTAGATCAAAATCACAAAATGATACTACTATTCAAGCCTTGAGATCTCGACCCATCAATAGATCTTAACCATCGTGCAATGCTCAGGTTCCTCCTTGATTCAGATCCAGCTGTAACTCACCAACCAATCACCAGTATTGCAGATCTTGCTCCTCTCAAGATATTCAACACATCAGTCAATACCCTTGACAAATGATCTCCTTCCCTTTTTATATTCTTAGGCCTTACTCAAACCATGGTCCAAAACCATTGAGAACTAATACTAGGGACCCAATACTTGGGTTCAACACTTTAAATGCAATACCAAGGATCAAAACCATAGGTTCAAATATGTCGGACTAAATATCATGGACCAACCATAAGTTTTCCCACATGTATGCATTTTTCTTTGCATGAAAGTGCGTGCATACGTATACGCGCCTTTTGATCGGTACACCCGCGTGTATACACAACTTTAATAAGATGAACCTGTGTATACCTCATTTTCTTTCATTCTGAGAGCCTGAACTATGATCTGCCCTTTGAGTGAGTTTCCATCAAGGACAACACCTGTGCCATAGTGCCAAACCTGTGCGAAACCTGTGTCATAATGCCAACAATCTCCCCCTTTGGACTTGATGGCAACCCAAAGTCACTCAAAGTCATTCTCCCCCTTTGACATCAAGGGCAAAGGGTTATGCTCCCCTTGAGTCCATGCTGAAATCTCTACTCTGTTGTGCTGTCCAAGCTCCCCCTGACTTGTAGGCAAGGTCTGCAAGAAGATGTTCTATAAAAGAACCATGACTTTATACATCATAAGTGACCTTCCTATCACCAAAGACTCATACATACCTCCATCTCCCAACCAAATGGGAATATACCAGTATTGACTCATCCACCCAACCAATTGGGGATACATGATAAAAGAAGAACATTACATCATTCATCCCAGGCATAGTGGGGAAACCAAAATAGGCCGTTACATAACCTTGATAAAATAAATATAAGACATAGAGACAAAATATCTACAGCAAGTCTCTAACAGTTATCAACAACAAACATCAGCAGCATTTGTCAATCATTATTCAGACCAGCACCCATGTTCTCCTTCTGCACCTATTCCACCTGAAATCAAACCAACTATGAATTTGAACCAAGATCTTCTAAGATAATGCCAACAATGCATTATTAGAAGAATATATGCTCCCCCTGAACCTGTGCCAAATGGTCTCCGTCAGACCCATATCAAACTATTTTCATCCTGAGCCTGGCCCCATTGCTTTTCTTCAAACCAATATATACACAACTGTACCTTAATAAACCGGCGTATGTACGCGGATCCTCCTCATTAAACTCGCGTAAAACCACTTTTCTTTGAAATAGACAAGATTCAATAGCAAGATGATGCATCAACTACCCCCAGCTTCTGTCTGAGGTATTCAAATGTCTCCCTGGGCAGTGGTTTGGTGAGGATATCAACAACTTGTTCCTTAGAGGGAACATACTCCAATTTGACCTTTTGTTCAAGCACTTGTTCCCGGAGAAAATGATACTTGATTGGTATGTGCTTAGTCTTTGAATGCATGACATGATTCTTTGAAATACTGATTGCACTTGTATTATCACAAAAAATTGAGATAGGTGGAGTACTAGTGATTTGAAGGTCTTGCAATGTCTGTATCATCCAGAGGAGTTGTGTGCGGCAAGATGCAACAGCTACATATTCTACTTCAGCTGTAGATAATGCAATTGAACTCTGTTTCTTGCTGAACCAAGATACTAACCTAGGACCCATGAAGAATGCACCACCACTAGTGCTTTTTCTGTCATCCACACTTCCTGCCCAATCTGCATCTGTATATGCATGAAGTGTGAGATCTATACTTCTAGGATACCATAAGCCATAGTTTTGAGTTCCTTGAAGATACTTAAAAATTCTCTTAACTGCCTGAAGATGAGTTTCCTTTGGATTTGTCTGAAACCTTCCAACTATTCCCATTGCATGCATAATATCTGGTCGGGTACCTATTAGATAGAGCAGACTACCAATCATGGATCTATAGGTTGGCTGATGCACTGCTGCTGATTCATCATTTGCACTGAGGCTGCATCCTGTTACCATAGGGGTACATACTGGTTTCAAATCCTCCATCCCATATTTCTTCAAGATCTGCTTGAGATACTTGGTTTGTGATAGAAAAATGTCGTCTTTGTTTTGTTGGACTTGTAAACCAAGAAAATATGTGAGCTCACCAAGCATAGACATTTCAAACTCTTTTTGCATTACCAAGGCAAAATTTTGACTCATGTCTTCTTCATTGCTACCAAAGATGATATCATCAACATACACAACAAGTATTAGCAACTTATCATTGTCAAATTTTATATACAGATTGCTATCTGTGGAACCTTTTGTGAAACCTTGTTGATGGAGGTACTTATCCAAGCGATAATACCAAGCCCTGGGAGCTTGTTTAAGGCCATATAGATCCTTTTTGAGTCTGCATACAAGCTTTGGATCATTTCCAAGTATAAACCCATCTGGTTGCTCAATGTACACTTCTTCATCCAAGTCTCCATTTAGAAAAGCAAACTTCACGTCCATTTGAAATATTTTGAACTTCTGAAAGCTAGAAAGGGCAAGGAACATCCTTATGGCCTCAAGTCTAGCAACTGGTGCAAAAGTTTCTTCAAAGTCTATCCCTTCTTGTTGAGCATACCCTTTGTAAACAAGTCTGGCCTTGTTTCTAATAACATCTCCATTTTCATTCAGCTTATTTTTTAATATTCATTTTGTTCCTATGACATTCGTATCTTTTGGTCTAGGAACCAACTCCCAAGTGTTATTCTTTTCAATCTGCTCAAGTTCTTCCTCCATGGCCTTGACCCAGCATTCATCCTTGCATGCCTCTCTTACATTTTGTGGTTCAGTGGAGGAGAGTAATGCTAGATAACTTGAAGCTTCTGAAATGGTTCTTCTTGTTTGTACACCTACCCCCTTTTGCCACAAAATTTGAGTTTCTAGATGATTCTTCTGAACGTACCTGGATGGAGTCTTTTCTTCTATCCTTATCTGTTCTTCTGGTGCCTCATGGGTTTCTTCTTCATCATGAATCTGATTTGATGTTGATGGATAGTCCTCATCATCTTCGAAGTCTTCAGATTTTACCTGCCTAGGAGTGTTTCCTTCTTCATCAACCACTACATCAATAAACAATGTAAACTTTGAAACGGGAACTGATATTGTTACCCGTTTTGTAGAGGTGGCAAAAAAATGACCCGATTTTCAAAAGTGGTGATGCAGAATACACATTTTTTTTTTAGAACATGGTTTTTGGAACTTTAATTTTTTTCATGTGCATTAAGTTTTAGAATGGTAGTGAATGGTAGTGATTTTCATCCTGATTTTAAAAAGTGAGTATTCTGCATCACACCCTTTTTTTAAAAGACCTATTTTTTGACTTTAAATTTTCTAGTGTGTGAAATGTAAAAAATTATTTTCTAAATTTGATAGTTTTTGAAGTTGTCATTGTATTCATATTTTCTTGTTCTCTATCTTAATTTTTTTTTTTTTAGTGGGGTTTTTATTGTTTTGCGTTTTTAAATTAGAAAGTCGATAGTTTGAATTTTAGATAATCTACATGTTTAGACATCCTTAATTAGTTTTTCAATCCACATGAAATAATTGTTTCTAAAAAACAACATTTTTTAACAATGGATAAAAAATAACCATTTTTAACATAAATATAACAAAAAAACTAAACGTTTTGATAATTTTTTGCTAGAATTAACATGTCAAAATCAAATTTTTATACAAAAATATTAACTAAAAATGGTCAAATAATAGTTTTTTTTTATGAATTACATGTCAAAAAGATAATAATAACTATTTTTTTTTTCAAAAAATAATGATTAACTTAAAAATCAATGCAGAAATCACATATTACCAATATTGAACATATAACAACCCTAATTGAGTGTTTATTCTTCTCATAAAATGTCAAAGTCAAAACATTGCAAAGCTTGATTTACAAGCATAACTTAAATTTAATCAACAATGTCACGTAATCCAAATTCTTCGTCCTCTAGAGTTTCATCATTGTCCTCTTCCACAATATTTCCTGTTTCATTTTCCTCATTTTCCTCTTCTAATGGGTCTTTGATGTCTGCAAATCTCCCAATATATGTCTTTCCAAACATTCCATGTAATGGTGGTTGGGGTTCCTTTGCCTTTTTTGCCACACGTGATTCACTAAAGTCCCCTTTCTTCAACCCAATTTCTTGCATTGCATCTCGAAGAAATTGAAGAGCATTAATTCTTTGCTGAATGAAATTGCATTGTAATGGATCTTTCTCAATTGCCGTTAGATCTAGCGAGGAGATTCGACGATTAAGGATATGTATGTAGGTCAAGCGATGTCTTCCTCCGCCGTTAGATCTAGCGAGGGGATTCGATAATTAAGGATATGTATGTAGGTCAAGGTGAGTGTTATCCTTTGAGTTTGTTGTGCTTCATGGTGGGAATCGGTCGATTTCGGGTGGACTACATGCTCGAGGGTTATCCCCCGTTCAGACCCAAAATCCTTTTAGAATGGTCTGTATTTCCTCATTGGGTTCGATTCTAATTTTAACGTGGTTGCAGGTTCTTGCCCCGATATGAGCCTCATCCGTCAGATCTTTGAGGGGTGATCGAACGGTGTTGACTTATGTTTGTTTTTCGAGGGTTTTGTTGTTCTGTTTGTGGGTTTATGGCTTTAAGCAATTTGATATTTCTTTAGCCCAAAGTTCCTTGGGGACTGTTGTATTTTATGTATTTTTCTTTCTGATTTAATGAAATAGAAGTTACAACTCTTAGTTTAGCAAAAAAAAAAGAAAATTTGCTCAGGGGGAGTTCCAGTACAGGTACCAGTTCCCATTGGTTGGGTAGAGCATCTTTCTATTCACTGTGGTTTTGCGGTAGGCCAAGTCATTTATTCATATAAGCGAATGAATGTTAAACATGTATTTTTGTTTTCTGATTTTTGTCTTTATTTTTTATGCTTGTGGTTATTCCAATGTATTAATGTTTTGTAATTTGAAAATTATGAAATCAAAAGAGGAATGTAATATTTCTTTGGGTTAGGTTAGTTATCGAGGTTAATAAACAAACTATAAGTCATTGAACCAAAGGGGAACAATCATAAATGCTAATTAATAGGCTTGAAGATTGCTGCAAGCCCTAGGTTAAGCTTGCATTATCCACAGACTAAACACACATACACACACACACATATAAGTACTCTTGAAAACATAAAAAAATGTGTAAATGAATGTGTAGATTGTTTTTAATACTAAGTGAATTTATTGTTCTAGATATTTCTATCTAACACACATAAACATAATATGTTGAATGAAGGCTTTCAAGCTATTTTTGAAAAGTATCAACTGTAACTAATATAATGTAATGAGAAAAATATCAGAGTCGAAGAAAGTAATACATGAGAGCTACGAAAAATTGAAAGAAAAACTAATTTAAAATTAGTAATATTAGTAATATATGTCAAGCATACTATTATAGGATTTATCATTCACATGTGTTTCCTTCCGAGGTGTTTAATAACCAAAATGGTGAAACAAAATTTAGATGTGAGAACATAAAGGTTTTTCTTTATTTTTCTAATGAAAAATGAACAACCACCAAAGAAGATGTACAAGCAACATGCATAACATAATAGGTAACCTTTTACTATCCCTAGCAAAACATAATTATTTTTTTTTGCATCTAGTTGCCTGGGGATACCATAGTTCTCCACACAATGTACCCAGATATGATTTATAAAGCACTTGTACAATCGACAATTTGTATAGAAAACCATAAAAGGAATATTAATGTTCGAAGCAAATGTTTATTATTACAAATATTTCCATGGGTGGGAGTCGCGATTCATAAAGCATGTTATATAAACTTGGGTATATATCACAAGAGAATATGAAAATAAAAATGATGTTTGAGATTGCTAAAGCAAATATGGTGGAAGTGCCTATGAAGCCTGCAAAGCAAAAATCCTCAAATACAATGATCCTGCAATTATATGGTTAGAAATATCCAATATCGCCATTAGTCTAATAATAATGAAAAGCTAGGTCTGCTATTGCAACTTAATTAGTGATCACTATGTTATCAATTATTATACCAACCATAAGATAGTCGAGCCAACCAAAAATAAAAATAATAAAATCTAAAATTTGGAGTTGGACACGATGATTTGGTTATGTAATTACCCACAAAGTGCAAGCAAAAAAATCTGGCAGAAATGTGGCAAGTCATTGGAAGATATTTGTTTTTACAAAACCGGAATTTAGATCCATAATTTCAAACGTTTCATAGATTAGAAACCATCAACACGTTGTGTTCAGACAAAATTTTCCAGTGGTTGAAAACTATTTATGAAACCATCAGCACGTTCAGACAAGAAATTACGGCAAATAAGCATAAGTAGGTGAATCCTAAGTATGTTAATCTATTTCCGAAAAAACAAAGGATAGAAATCAATAAAAAATAATAAAGGGGGGAAATTCCGCAAGAAGTCAAAAGAAAACTTTGTCATAACTAAACACATACTTTGTACTACGAACCTGTACATAGTTGTCGTTCGATAACTAAAACCAATGACCATGAAATAGCACCTAAATTTCAAGAACAATGGTGGGAAATAGTATCCCGATCCATGAATTATTAAACAAAATCATTGTAAACAATCACATCTACTTAGCAGTCGAAAGGAGCGGCCCAAGAAGTGAATGCACGGGTGCTATTAGCTCAGTAGACGAAGGAAAGAAATTGAAAGGGATGAATGTTCAACATTGATTTGAGTTAGTTGTGCACTCAAAAGGGATTATTTAATTGAGGTCAAAAGTTGGTATCAACAATGCTATTCCAACATGCAGTGCCCCTTGAAGGATGGCTAAGTCATTTAACCTCGATTGCAAGAGTAAGCCCTCACGCTTCCGTAGCACCCTTAGTTTCTTCAATTTTTAGCACACGAGTTCTTAGACAATAGTTCCTTTGGTTGTTAAGAATAGCAGAAATATATAATATTTGCTTACAGTCGACAGGATTTAGTTCCATGGATCACTGGGGCATTGGAGCAGCTATTGAGCGTCGATTCCCGGAATCGACAATAGTTCCTTTAGTTGTTAAGAATAGCAGAAATATATAATATTTGCTTACAGTCGACGGGATTTAATTCCATGGATCACTGGGGGCATTGGAGCAGCTATTGAGCGTCGATTCCCGGAATCGACGCTCCGCCCCTCCGGCGGGGCAGCGCCACCCCCGGGCCGCCCCGCCACGGCCGAGGGGCGGAGCGTCGATTCTGCTCCAATGCCCCCAGTGATCCATGGAATTAAATCCCGTCGACTGTAAGCAAATATTATATATTTTTGCTATTCTTAACAACCAAAGGAACTATTGTCGATTCCGGGAATCGACGCTCAATAGCTGCTCCAATGCCCCCAGTGATCCATGGAATTAAATCCCATCGACTGTAAGCAAATATTATATATTTCTGCTATTTTTAACAACCAAAGGAACTATGGTCGATTCCGGGAATCGACGCTCAATAGCTGCTCCAATGCCCCCAGTGATCCATGGAATTAAATCTCGTCGACTGTAAGCAAATATTATATATTTCTGCTATTCTTAACAACCAAAGGAACTATTGTCGATTCCGGGAATCGACGCTCAATAGCTGTGTTTTATTTAAAATTGACTTAAAAAATTTTTACGTCAAAAACACTTTTACATGTATTTATACACAGGAAAAAAAAAACTTTACATGAATTTATATATTAAAACAGAAAGTATAGCAAACTAATTTTAATTCACAAATAATCATATTGGTATGCAAATTTGTAATTGCATTTGATGCCAAATTATGGAAGTGAATAAAAGAATTAATAATTTTAGACATATTCTAACTTGTTCTTTATAAATATTATGTTTACAATATTCTAAAAATATAAACTTATAGTTAAACATGGCAATTTTAAATAAATATAGCGCATGATCCAAAATTAACAATACCAGCCATGTGAAAGTCAATACTGTAACAAGGAATCTGATGAGGATAAAGATAAACTGGGGAAATGAAGCACCTGGAAATTCTTCATGCACGGAAAATGGGACACGATGTAATTTTTCGATTGCGAGACCGGGAAAAGGTTCACGGGTTACAAATCAAACCTCTCTCGCAGACACCGGTTGCGAGAGGTAGAGTATGGAGAAAAGTTCGCTCCCCTTCACAAAATAGATCTCTGATATATAACAAATGACAAGGTCGTGATCAAGACTTTGTTAACCCTAACTGTTTCTTGATATAACCATAAGTGTTTCTTGATTTAATTAGTTAGAATAAAACCCAAAAAAGATAAACAAAAACATTGGATTTAACTATTTAATTTTACTTTCACCGGAAAGAAGATTTGAATTATAATAAAATATTAATAATTATATATATCTATATATTATAATTATCATTATTTTTTATTCAGAGAGAAAGAATTCAAAATATAGTTGATACTAAATTGTAAAATATATTTACTAACTCAAGTATATCAATACTAAACCTATAGGTATATTGAGCTGTGGAACAATTATAATTAACAACATCAGCATGTATATATATTGTACAGGCGCTCACACCATAGGACAGGCACGCTGCGTAGTTTTCAGAAACAGAATCTACTTTTACATGTATTTATACATAGGAAAAAAAAAAACTTTACATGAATTTATATATTAAAACAGAAAGTATGGCAAACTAATTTTAATTCACAAATAATCATATTGGTATGCAAATTTGTAATTGCATTTGATGCCAAATTATGGAAGTGAATAAAAGAATTAATAATTTTAGACATATTCTAACTTGTTCTTTATAAATATTATGTTTACAATATTCTAAAAATATAAACTTATAGTTAAACACGGCAATTTTAAATAAATATAACGCATGATCCAAAATTAACAATACCAAACGACACTTTATAAAAGGATTTCCGATTGAAAAGTTTTATAACAAATGGGACAAGACGTATTATCAAAATGTAGCCGACACCGTGTATCACAACTAGGTTAAGCGTATGATCAAATGTGGCCGACAAATTGTTGAAATATGAATGATTTAATTAAAAATTGAAATACAACAATGACGATCCGGAACGGCCAGAAAGATATGTGACTTCTCTAGAAGGAATATCTTAGTTTCAGTACACATGAGGTTGTCCGTGGCTCTGGCAATTCACTTACCAACCAGATTATTATTGCGCATGAGGAAATCGTTCGCCATCAGACATTCCTGACTATAGAAGCAAAGCTCCCTGCATCGAATCTGTCCCTCCCACGATTTCACTGTCCACAGGCTGTATGATGCGCAATAGCAAAGAGCAACCCAGCATGTCCTTTGGCTTCAAATAGAGTCAATACTTGACATAGCACGTTCATTGAAATGTGCCAACAAGTTCTTCAAATACTTTCTGGTCCCATTCAGGGAATCGACGCAACTATTGAGCGTCGATTCCCAGAATCGACCATAGTTCCTTTGGTTGTTAAGAATAGCAGAAATATATAATATTTGCTTACAGTGGACGGGATTTAATTCCATGGATCACTGGGGGCATTGGAGCAGCTATTGAGCGTCGATTCCCGGAATCGACAATAGTTCCTTTGGTTGTTAAGAATAGCAGAAATATATAATATTTGCTTACAGTCGACGGGATTTAATTCCATGGATCACTGGGGGCATTGGAGCAGCTATTGAGCGTCGATTCCCGGAATTGACGCTCCGCCCCTCGGGCGGGACGGGGCGGCCCGGGGTGGCGCTGCCCGGGGCGGAGCGTCGATTCCGGGAATCGAGGCTCAATAGCTGCTCCAATGCCCCCAGTGATCCATGGAATTAAATCCTGTGGACTGTAAGCAAATATTATATATTTTTGTTATTCTTAACAACCAAAGGAACTATTGTCGATTCCGGGAATCGACGCTCAATAGCTGCTCCAATGCCCCCAGTGATCCATGGAATTAAATCCCATCGACTGTAAGCAAATATTATATATTTCTGCTATTCTTAACAACCAAAGGAACTATTGTCTACGAACTCGTGTGCTAAAAATTGAAGAAACTCAGGGTCGACTGTAAGCAAATATTATATATTTCTGCTATTCTTAACAACCAAAGGAACTATTGTCTATGAACTCGTGTGCTAAAAATTGAAGAAACTCAGGGTGCTACGGAAGCGTGAGGGCTTACTCTTACAATCGAGGTTAAATGACTTAGCCATCCTTCAAGGGTCACTGCATGTTGGAATAGCATTGTTGATACCAACTTTTGACCTCAATTAAATAATCCCTTTTGAGTGCACAACTAACACAAATCAATGTTGAACATTCATCCCTTTCAATTTCTTTCCTTCGTCTACTGAGCTAATAGCACCCGTGCATTCACTTCTTGGGCCGCTCCTTTCGACTGCTAAGTAGATGTGATTGTTTACAATGATTTTGTTTAATAATTCATGGATCGGGATACTATTTCCCACCATTGTTCTTGAAATTTAGGTGCTATTTCATGGTCATTGGTTTTAGTTATCGAATGACAACTATGTACATGTTCGTAGTACAAAGTATGTGTTTAGTTATGACAAAGTTTTCTTTTGACTTCTTGCGGAATTTCCCCCCTTTATTATTTTTTATTGATTTCTATCCTTTGTTTTTTCGAAATAGATTAACATACTTAGGATTCACCTACTTATGCTTATTTGCCGTAATTTCTTGTTTGAACGTGCTGATGGTTTCATAAATAGTTTTCAACCACTGGAAAATTTTGTCTGAACACAACGTGTTGATGGTTTCTAATCTATGAAACGTTTGAAATTATGGATCTAAATTCCGGTTTTGTAAAAACAAATATCTTCCAATGACTTGCCACATTTCTGCCAGATTTTTTTGCTTGCACTTTGTGGGTAATTACATAACCAAATCATCGTGTCCAACTCCAAATTTTAGATTTTATTATTTTTATTTTTGGTTGGCTCGACTATCTTATGGTTGGTATAATAATTGATAACATAGTGATCACTAATTAAGTTGCAATAGCAGACCTAGATTTTCATTATTATTAGACTAATGGCGATATTGGATATTTCTAACCATATAATTGCAGGATCATTGTATTTGAGGATTTTTGCTTTGCAGGCTTCATAGGCACTTCCACCATATTTGCTTTAGCAATCTCAAACATCATTTTTATTTTCATATTCTCTTGTGATATATACCCAAGTTTATATAACATGCTTTATGAATCGCGACTCCCACCCATGGAAATATTTCTAATAATAAACATTTGCTTCGAACATTAAATACTTAAAAATGGACTTTAAGGGCTTCGCTTGTACGATGCTGGACATCTATATGCATTGGAATCACAACTATTTCTTTGCATTGAAGAAAGAGACGATAAATAATTACTGTGGACCTAAATGAATTTCAGCCCTCCACCGGATAGCCTTAGCTACAACAACCATGCAGTCTCACTTTGAAATAATACCCTTTTTTTTCATTGCGGAATGGCCATTTGTAAGTTTCATGTAGACTTCAAGCCGTAGAATTACAGCAATCAGAGAATAGAGTGCTGGGCCACGGGAAGGAAAGACGAAAATTTGAAATGGGTGTGGAATGGTTCAGGTACCTGCAGAGAATAGGAATGAAAGTTAGCATGGAAGGCGAATTAAAAATGCATTACCTAAAGGTGCATTACTACATTTAATAATAATAATTGACCGACAATTGCAGGAAATTTTAACTCAATAGCGAGTTAAGATGTACCAAATCACCATAAATGGTATGTCCTTCCTTTCTTTCTAAGTATACTAACAAGCATAATAACCCAAAAATATGCTCTATATATTAACCCATTGTACATAGTGTGGCTCGTAAAAGCATCAATAATCACTGCGAGTTGATGCACCACGTAGAATTTTTTTGAAAATAATGAAAAGACAAACAAGTTAAAGAACAATTTTAAATTTTAAACCACTAAATACGTAGATTGGGGGATAACAATCAATTTACTTGGTCCCTTTTTCATTCAAATAAGTATGGTTATGTTATGGTTAGTGTGTAGAGAAAAAATATATAAAAAAAATTAGTATTGTTTGCAAAAATCCACCATGGAAGTAGAGAGGAACTCTTCGCTTCAAGATGACAGAGATTCTAAAAAGGTTGTTACCAGAAGGAACAGTGTTGACATGGGAGTCTTCTGAAACCAGTCACAGATTTAGAAGACTTTTGAAACCTTGAATGTTGGGCATGCATGTGAACTCAGATGGGCACTCGTTGATAGTTGATGAAAGAGAAGAATATGGAACATCTTCGTCAACATCCAGTCACTCATTTGAAGATGTGAATTCTGATGGTGTGCAAGAAAATATGAGTGATTTTGAATAATTGTTTAAGATAGTTTATATAACTGATGTATGCATCGTATCTTCAAATAAAATTAATGTTTTCCATATTTTGTTAAATGAGAAGTTATGAAGCATTTTTATGTTGTTGGATTATGTCTTAAGTATGATAAATTTTATTGTTTAAATATCTACAATGCAATATCAAATTAGAGATATAATGTCTGTTTTATTCAGTATACAAATAAAGACTTTTGAATTCATTCAGTGATATAATTTGTTCATAATGTCATGTTTTTTTAGTTTTATAGTTGAAAAAATTTCAATTTCTTTTGTATCTAGCATGTTGTGGTTGAAAACATGTTAAATTTATACTTAGGAAAGAAAAATGATATTCTACCAGAAACATTAATGTGTTTTTTCCTTAAAATTTAACTTTGTTTGAGACATAAAAAATTGGTTTTATTAGCATTTTTTAAAAAGTATGAAAATTGACCCTAAAAAAAAAAACATTATTCCAGTATCAACACTTTCGTTCTGAAGCTATATTTTGCAGGAAAATTTCGTAGAAAATTTCGTGGTCACTGCCATTTTTAAAACAGCCGCAAAATTGACACCTAAAAAAAAAACCATCGTTCCAGTATACACACTTTTCATTTTGAGCACTGTTTTTGTGGTTTTTTTGAGGTTTTTGGGCCAGAGTTCCCGTTTTGAGTTTATAGTTCCCGTTTCAAAGTTTACATTGTTAATACTTTCAACAATTTTTCCAAGTCTTTTATTGTAACACTTGTATGCTTTGTTGTGGGGAGAGTAACCAAGGAGAATGCCTTCATCTGCTCTAGGTTCAAACTTGCCAAGATTTTCATCATTCTTCTTGATGTAGCATTTGCTCCCAAAAATTTTGAAGTATTTTATTGTGGCAGTCTTACCATACCATAGTTCATGAGGAGTCTAAGTGTTGTTTACCCGGACATTTGTCTTGTTGAGAATAGTAACTACAACAAATGCGGCTTCACCCCAGAAGGTTGCGGGAGTTCCAGACTCATCAAGCATAGCACGAGCCGTTTGTTGAACCATTCTGTTCATCCTTTCCAGTACTCCATTTTGCTAAGGAGTCCTTGTAGTAGAGAATTCCCTTCTTATTCCATGTCCTTCACAAAAATCTAAAAACTCATTCGAGGTAAATTCCCCTCCTAGATCAGACCTGAGGAATTTGATTCTGCAATCTGATTCGTTTTCCACCAAGGATTTGAATGATTTTAAATTTTCGAAAGCTTCATCTTTATGCTTCATAAGTCCTATCCAACACATCTTGGAAAAGTCGTCAATGAACAATATAAATTATTCTTCTCCTTGAGGTGACCTTTTCCTAGATGGACCACATACTTCAGTATGGACAAGTTCAAGTGGCCTGCTAGCTGATCCTTCCTTCTCAGGGAAATTAGTTCTGGTTTGATTACCAAATTGACATGATTTGCATATTGTATTGTCTGGAATTATGATGTAAGGTAAATCACGAACTGCTTGATATTTGTATGATTTCCTTATCTGTGAGAAGCTTAGATGCCCCAATCTTCTGTGCCATAGCCAGTGTTCATCATTCTTGCTTAGATAGCATTGTTGTTGTCCTCCCTTGAGTATATATAAATTATTTGGAGTTCTTATGTCTTTGATCATTGTTTCTCCTGTATCAAGCTCACAAACAATGCATCCATTTGATCAAAATATTACTTCATTTCCTTGATCACACATTTGACTGACACTTAATAAATTATGCTTTAAGCCATCAACATACATAACATTTCCAGCCTTGACCTTTTCTTTTAAAAGAATAGAACCTTTACCTTTTATGAGTGCAGGGGTGTCATTTCCAAATGAGACCTTCTTTTCCTTTTCTAAGGCACTATATGACTGAAGGTTATCTTTATCACCTGGCATATGTTTTTAGCATCCACTGTCGATGTACCATTGATTTTCCCGTCCTTCCGCATATAAGGCTATCCCACATCTTTCTGGTAGCGGTTATTTCTTTTTCCATGTTTTGGGACTTAATGAAGCTTTCTCCTTTTGAGTTATTTGTCGAAATCTACTCCTGCATTCAGAATCTTCATGACCAAAGTTGTTACAAATAGAACATTTTATTTCATTCTCAAGAGAAGAAAAGTTATTGTAGGTCCTTTTCATGATCCCAGTCATACTCCTTTGTTTTTGAGCTTCTCTAGTCATGATTGTCTTGTAGGCAACACATTGAGCTGCTTTGTGACCAAAGTTATGACAAGAGAAACATTGGCCATTGAAGAAACTCCTGCGATTATCAAATCTACCAACCAATTGATTGTAGTTTCTATTAACATCCATTCTTGAGGTAAATTGAGAATGATTTACCTGTGGTTGGTTGTAAATTCTGTTCATCCTTGAAGCAGATTGCCCCCGATTTACTTGGTAGTCTTTGTTCATTCTTGAGGTAAATTGTCCCTGATTTCCCTGGTGATTTCCATTGGGCCTTTGCTGTCGATTATCAACCTGCTCACTTCTCCTTGTAGCTTCAAGATAACTTTTGGAGGTAGATGGCTTCTATGCTTGAGATGTTTCTTTGGTATACCCAAGACCTGTCTTGATTAGAGGAGAACGCTATACTTTGATAATTTCATCTAAAGTTTCAGATCCTTTAGCAAATCTAAGATTAAGAGCTTTCATTTTTTCAATTTCCTTTCTAAGTCCCACAATTTCACATTCTAACTTTTCATTGTGTTTCTCCATTTCAGCAAGTTGGGATGTCAGAGTATCTATAATCATGTTCTTCTCCTCTAAGCAAATTTTGAGTTTAGAAATTTCTTCATAAAGACTTTCTTCATCTATAGCATCCAAGAAATCATCATCTTCAAAAGCAATCAAAAGTCTATAATCATTACCTTGTTCATCTTCATCGCTATTTGAAAGTCCATCACTGTCTTCATGTGTGCAATAGCTCTTCTTACTTACATTCTATTTTCTATTTCATCTAACTGGTTCCTTACCTTTTTCAAGCTTATCTTTATGAGGATACTTGGCAGCATAGTGACCCACTCTTCCACAAACAAAAAATTTGAAAGGGAGCTTACCTCTGGATCTTCCAGAATCCCGTTGAAGGTTTTTGACAAAATTTGACTCTTCCTCTTCTTCCAACATATGTCCTGAGTCATTGTAATCTCCTTTTCCTGAGGCTTTGAATGCAGCTTCTATCTTATCTGATGGTCCCCCTTTTCTCATTTCGTAATCGGTTAGGATTTCGTGTAGCTGTGACATGGTAAGGCTCTGTAGATTCTGTTTTTCTTCTATGGCAGAAACTTTTGATTCAAACTTAGAAGACAAAGATCTTAGAACCTTTTCAACCAGAACGACTATTTCTTCACCCAAATTTTTCATACAATTTACAATCTCATCTATACGTAGGAAATAGTTAGCCACACTTTCATCATTGTACATTCTAAGATTTTCATATTGAATTCCGAGAGTTTGAAGCTTTGCTCGTTTTACCTATTCATCTCCTTCATTGCTCAGAACGATATTATCCCATATTTCTTTTGTGGTTTTGAGATGCATAACATTGACGAATTCTGATTGAGATAGGCTCATTGACCGCCTTTGCATTTGTTTCATACTGCTTCTTACCAGCCATATCTGTAGGAGTTGCTGATGGAAAATTGTATCTTGTTTCCACAATATCCCAAACTTCTGTACCAAGAGATTGAAGATAGGCAATGATTCTTACCTTCCAATAGACAAAGTTGCTTCCATAGAAAATCGGTGGCCTAATTGATGCTTCTCTTTCGTAGTTTCTCATGATGATAGATCTTCCTTCAAGCGATCAAGCTTCTTCTAAAGGACCTGCTCTGATTCCAATTGTTGAAAATAATACTGAGAGGGGGGGTGAATCAGTATTATTAAGTCAAATTCTTTTTCAATTTATACAAAGATTTGTAGACTCTAATTCAGTGAATGAAAACAGCATGTATACACAACTCTGACTAATGAAACTCATGTATAACTTCCATACTTATAATTTAATTTATTCTTTAGATGTTGATCATTAATCTATGTGTCATAACCATATAACAGTAAGCAGGAACATAAAAGTAGAGCAGACAGTCACACAAAAGAACACAAGATATAAGGTGGAAACCCAATGTGTTAGGCCCCTATACTACTAGTGTAACCCCTTATTTTTATTAGTACAACCCACTTATTATATTAATGTACCCATGTAGTGCCCATATTGTTACTATTGTGCCCCATAGAAGCCCACTATTGTTATTATTGTGCCCTTACATTATTATTGTTATGTCGGCTCTGATTATGTTATGACCCCTTAGACTCCTATATATAGAAAGGAGGTCTTGTCATTTGTATCATCCAAGAATTGTTCACTTGTGTAATGTAAAGGAGGTTGCCCCCTCAAAGAGGCTGAATTATAAGGCGTTGATCTCTCTTTTCTATCTTTTTGTGAGCTGGTTTCATAACATTTGGTATCGAATCTTTGGATTCTAGGGTTTCGCTGCTCCAAACAGATCATTGTGGAATTTTTGCTATAACTTTTTTTCTGCGACGTTTTAGAAGCTAAAAAAACAACCCATTTTAGAAAGAATCACGATAAATCTCGGGTCCAAATTTCAGAGCTTTGCGTGCTATATTTGCGGAGATATGATCTGAGGAAGTTGGTCTTTTTGCAGACTCCTGAATTACATTCCAAACAGGTGACCTGGGAAAAATAGTCATAACTTTCTCTCTGAGCATCGGATTGAAATTTCGTAAGAAGGTATAGAAAGAAGACGGACTGCAGTTTCTTTTATGTCTTTTTCAGATCCAAAGGTCAAAACAGTGACTCGTGGCACGTCGTACAAGTTTGCTCTACTGAACTAGTCTATAATCAGGTCATCTTGGGAGATTGTGCATAGCTCTTCCTAGGAGAATCCAATTTGGATCAGACTGGTGGCATTGGAAAGAGGACACAGAGGGATACTATAGATCGCAATTTCAGAAATTAAAGATCTGAAAGTAGAGAGTTACAGTCGTTTCAAGATCGAGCTCCTAAAATCAAGAGAAAGCAAGATGAGGAAGTTTGATGGCAAGGATCCGGTAAATTGTATACTTCAGATGGACCAATATTTTGATCTACATGGTGTACGACTGTTACAAAAGGTATGTATTGCATCTTCATATTTAGAACCGGATCAATATTTATGGTATGAAGGGCTTTGTTCTGGTAAACAACTTGTTACGTGGTCAATTTTCACGGAGGAAATGATAGCACATTATGAGGATACAAAGAGCAACACCTTCTTTAGAGCAACACCACAACAATTGGAAAGAGTAAGAGGGCTTTGTGACATAGTGGAAAGCAAAATTATGGAAACCAGGAAGCATACCCCTCACAACTATAAAGATGGAAGTGTTGTTTCTCCTAGCCTTCCACAACCTACAAGGGTTAAACCACAACAATTGGAAGAAAAAATAGAAAAAGGGCTTTGTTACAATTGTGATATCAAATGCACTAAAGGTCATAAGTGTACTGAGAAGAAATTATTTTACATAGAATATGAAGAGGAGGAAGAAAAGGATCAAGAAACATCAAAAGAAGAAGATATACGCTAGGACCCCACCCCATAGAAAGAAGAAATGAATCAGACCATATCTTGTAAAGCATTGGCAAGAATTACCACTCCTCAAACTCTCAAGATAGAAGGACATATCAAGAAGAAAAAGGTGCAAGAAGTGAAATATCACATCAAGAAAGAAGAAATGAATCCAACCATATCTTGTAACTCATTGGTCAAAATTACCACTCCTCAAACTATCAAGATAGAAGGACATATCAAGAAGAAAAATGTTCAAGAAGTGAAAGATCACATCGAGCATCAAGAAATGAATCCGACCATATCTTGTAAAGGATTGGAAGAAATTACCACTCCTCAAACTCTAGAGAGAGAAGGACATATCAAGAAGAAAAAGGTTCAAGCAGTGAAAGATCACATCGAGCATCAACAACAAGTTCTCCAACTTTTAAAGGATACACTACTTCGGTGCAAAATCAAATGAAACAACAGGTAGATCAACATCGTAGTGAAAAATGTTTTGATGTAGGTGATTGGGTCTTTTTACTGCTACATCTCAAGCAAGCTATTTATGAGAAGGAAATGTTGGCAATACTACATGCACTTAAAAAATGGCGACATTACCGAATGGGAAGACTCTTCAAGGATGAAGCATTGTTTTGTGCTATTTCTATTATCCAACCAGATTGGATAAACGAAGCAAGGGATGAATGGAAGAAGGACAAATAAGTATGGCCACTTATTTAAAAGTTGCAAAAGATCCCAATTCAAACAATATTGCCAGAAATTGAAGAGGAAGGAAAAATCATATTGGAACCTGGAGCAGTCAGAGAAACAAGAACTCGACAACTACGAAATCGATCAGTTTCAGAGTATCTCATCAAGTGGAAGAACTTACCCACTGAAGATTACACATGGGAGGACAATAATTTTATACAGAAGCATCAAGAACTACTCAAGCATTGAGGACAACGCTTTTTGAAGGAGAGGGGCATGTTAGGCCCCTATATTACTAGTGTAACCCCTTATTGTTATTAGTACAAACCACTTATTATATTGATATACCCATGTAGTGCCCATATTGTTACTATTGTGCCTCATAGAAGCCCACTATTGTTATTATTGTGCCCTTACATTATTATTGTTATGTCGGCTCTGATTATGTTATGACCCCTTAGACTCCTATATATAGAAAGGAGGTCTTATCATTTGTATCATCCAAGAATTGTTCATTTGTGTAATGTAAAGGAGGTTGCCCCCTCGAAGAGGTTGAATTATAAGGCATTGATCTCTCTTTTCTATCTTTTTTTGAGTTGGTTTCATAACACAATGTGGGTGAAAACCTCCTGCTGCAATATGTCTCTATCTTCTTTTAATTAGAAACTTCTTTTTACAATGATTCTGTACTGGTGCAGTCTTATACCAATACGCAGGCTTCAACCTGCAGAAGGATACAACCTTCTCTCGTTCTCCAGCTTCTCCTGGAAGGGAGCTACAACCCCCTTAGCTCTTGTACTAGCTGAGGTACTAGTACGTAGGTGCTGACCTACAGAAGGCTTCAACATTCCCTTTTCTTCGAGGGACCACGTTTCATAGGATTTCAGACTGGATCCATGAATATCAATCAAACATCAAGTAGATCTGCAACAACCAATCTCCTTTGTACAAATACTAAATCAACCAATAACTTTTCAAAATGCTGTAACCAGAAAACAGTACCAGTAACCAGACACCAATTCTGAACCCAGAACACTGCAGCAATAAATAGAAGCAGCTAAAACATGTTTCAAGAGACGTACTCTACTTCATCAATAGAAACATGTGTATATACGCAGCTATGCCAAAGCTAACCAACGTATACATAGTATTCACTTCCTTAACCTGCGTGTATACGCGCCTCCACTGTGTCGATCCTGCGTACAGATCTATAAAAGATAATTTATCCTTTTACTTAATCAGACAGCAGTTGTACCCAGATTATCAGATTTATAGATCTAATCATGTGCCAGATATAATAGATAAAAATCACAAAATGATACTACTATTCAAGCCTTGAGATCTCGACCCATCAATAGATCTTAACCATCGTGTAATGCTCAGGTTCCTCCTCGATTCAGATCCAGCTGTAACTCGCCAACCAATCACCAGTATCCCAGATCTTGCTCCTCTTAAGATATTCAACACATCAGTCAATACCCTTGCCAAATGATCTCCTTCCCTTTTTATATTCTTAGGCCTTACTCAAACCATGGTCCAAAACCATTGAGAACTAATACTAGGGACCAAATACTTGGGTTCAACACTTTAAATGCAATACCAAGGATCAAAACCATAGGTTCAAATATGTTGGACTAAATACCATGGACCAACCATAAGTTTTCCCACATGTACGCGCTTTTCTTTGCATGAAAGTGCATGCATACGTATACGCTCCTTTTGATCGGTACACCCGCGTGTATACGCGACTTTAATAAGATGAACCTGCATATACCTCATTTTCTTTCATTCTGAGAGCCTAAACTATGATTTTCCCTTTGAGTGAGTTGCCATCAAGGACAACACCTATGCCATAGTGCCAAACCTGTGCCAAACCTGTGTCATAATGGAAGGACGAAGAAGTATGGCCACTTATTCAAAAGTTGCAAAAGATCCCAATTCAAACAATATTGCCAGAAATTGAAGAGGAAGGAAAAATCATATTGGAACCTGGAGCAGTCACAGAAACAAGAACCCGACAGCTACGAAATTGATCAATTTCAGAGTATCTCATCAAGTGGAAGAATTTACTAGTTGAAGATTCCACATGGGAGGACAATAATTTTATACAGAAGCATCAAGAACTACTCAAGCATTGAGGACAACACTTTTTGAAGGAGAGGGGCATGTTAGGCCCCTATACTACTAGTGTAACCCCTTATTGTTATTAGTAAAACCCCCTTATTATATTGATGTACCCATGTAGTGCCCATATTGTTACTATTGTGCCCCATAGAAGCCCACTATTGTTATTATTGTGCCCTTACATTATTATTGTTATGTTGGCTCTAATTATATTATGACCCCTTAGACTCCTATATATAGAAAGGAGGTCTTTTCATTTGTATCATCCAAGAATTGTTCATTTGTGTAATGTAAAGGAGGTTTCCCCCTCGAAGAGGCTAAATTATAAGGCGTTCAATTATCTTTTCTATATTTTTGTGAGTTGGTTTCATAACAAAAGCTATCAACGTGGTCGGTGATCGTGACAACGACGGTGAACCAAGTGTTTTCTAGCAGCTCATGGACATAATGCAAGTAGATGACCTCTCATCAATAATAGTTCGGAGAACATTCTTATTGAGAGATTTTACATGGATTAGGAAAGCTAAATGTGCCGGTAACTGTCGTGTATATCCCGCATGGTTAAAAAACACAAGATTTGAATCCATAGGATCTATTCCTCCTATTACGGATAGCAAAGCCTACTTCTGTGAGGGACAGTTTTGCAACACCTCGAGTGTCAACATAACAGAAGGTGATGGAGCAAGATCTTCCACTATGTTATAATTTTGAGTTGCTCGAGCCCAAGGGTTAATGTGGATTTGTGCACAACTCCCTTTGGTGATTTTATTGTCGATTCAGGGACAATGGGTGGAACATTTTCTGATGAAGTTGAAGTCAAAGGATTAGGTTGATCAATGGCCTGATTATTCAAGAATGACGATGGATTTCCATAATCTTTGTTTCTCATTGACACCAAAACTTCATTTTGTGGCTTTGTGATGGATAACATGAGTACTTGGGATGTGGAAGCATGGTCTGTTGCAACCAAATGTGTCTCTGGGTTTGGAAACAGATCAGTCAACACTGCCGATGTGTTTGAATTCTTTAAAAGTTTAGAGACCTCAGAGCGGTGTGGACAATATCTTGTAAAATGCTCATCATCACAAATTAGACATGGATAACGAGGTTTCCTTGCCGAAGTAGAGGAATCAATGATTTCTCAAGAGGGGAATTATCTTGTTTCTTTTTGTTTTTCCCCTTTTCCGTGCTCCTTGGTTGCTTTGGATTTTTTCCTTTGTCAGATGACACGACATTAATCTCGGAGGCAAGAGCATTTTCTTATGCATTGGTAGTTTTATTGGAAAGAGCAAGAGTTTGACTGGATAGTCTTCTTGTTGTTTGTGTGCTCGAAGAACCGATCACACCATCACCGACATGGGAGTTGTTACTCAATTGTGGAGGAGGAGGAACAGTGAAAGCTGGTCAAGGTGCATTGGGAATTTTATCATAAAGCGTGTCAGATTGTGTGTAAATCAAATCCAAGTATTGGGCACGAGAAATAACTTGCTCTTCTGTGACAACTCCACCTTTTGCCACATCCTCGGTGATTGATGGCAACAAGGATTTTATGAACCACTCAGCTAAAAGCTGATCGGGAAAATATGTCTTAACCATTTGACGACGACACCGCCACTCATGAATATGATCTGATATATGGGTAGCAGTAGTATTTTTAAAGTTGTTTAGGAGTTCTGTTCCAGTCTCGTATCTGATGGGTAACTGGAAGTGGGTCAAAAATTTTGTGGCTAAAGTGGTGAAATTATCGAAAGAAGCTCTTGGTAACTCAATGTACCATTCAGCAGCTGGACCACTAAGTGTTCTTTGGAAAAGACGAAGTCTAATCGATTCATCATTTAAGGAGTTTGATAAACACCACAAATGAGAGGTCATGACATTATTTGATGGGTCTTCTCCAGGATTTTCGTTAAATTCCAGAATTTCAGATGGTAACTTATGCGGAATTATCAGCCACCAAGGTGCATATAATATTGGATCATTAGTGAGACAATTTAAATCTTGTAATTCTAAAGTTGCTACAAATGGCAACTGTCGATTCAAGTTAGGTTGAGCATACCCAGGATATGATGGAATTTCTTGAGAAATAGGTCTTTGCATACCGACATAGGGCATCTGCATTTGGTAACCTTGGTATGGTTGTTGTTGAACAAAACCAACATAAGGTGGTTGTTGATAATTAGGTTGAATGTGTGGTTGTCCATAACCTGTAAAGCCTTGTTGACCAGGACCTTGGTAAGCTTGAGATTGACCAAAACCAAGTTGACCCTGTGGAACAAGTCCAAATTGGGGTTGGAATTGTTGGAATTGGGGTTGTTGAAATTGAGGCTCCCACAATTGTTGAATCAACTGTCATTGTTGTTGGTACAATTGTTGTTGATTTAATGGTTATTGTTGTCCAACAATGAAAGGTTGGCCAAGCTGTGAATAAACTAACTAGTGTAAGCCTGGGTCAGTCCAGATAAGGGTCTACTAACCTGAGGTTATTGCTAAACCATGGAAACAAGTGGTTGTTGTACAACAACCTGAGGAACTTGAACTTCTTGACTTGAAACTTGTGGTTGCAAGCTAGAAGGATCAGTTTCTCATTAAGATACAACAATTTGAACTTGTGACTGTGGTACAGTAGTAACAACAGGCGTAGTAGGAATAGCTGACACAGTTTGCACTGGTTGCTTTGGATACACAAGCCTCGGTTGAACTGACATTGTTGGTTGCCATTGACAAACTCTAATTCCAAATTGTCCTGAATATTGCGGGATATTACCATATGGTAGTCCTCTAGAATAAGGAGGATACGGTGAATAAGCATGTTTCTCTCCATATGGTGGCAATCCAGTATTTAATGGATACATAGGTCTTTGTTGACCATATTGCCAAGCTTGATACTGATATGTGGGATCAAACTGTTGATTTCGCGTTAGAGAAGAACCAGGTAAATTAGAGAAGAACCAGGTAAAATTCTGGTTGAGGACATGGGTGATGACCATGGTGTAGAAGCAACCCCTGAGTGGGTTCTAGACAATGATTGGTAACCAACCGAGATGGAAAATTCACCATACATGTGCGACTCAGGTATGGTAGAAAACATTGAAGGGGTTGCAATAGAAGATTCTACTGCAGCTGCATCAAATGATATAGTCTAAGATGTTGACGATTATTCAGCCACAGTTAACTGACCCAAAAGTTGTCCTAAAGAATCGACGTGTACTTGAAAAGAAGCAAGATCAAATGGAGCGGAAAAATTAGGAGTATGAGGGTAAAGATAAAGCCCAGTTCCAAAGTGAAATGAGGTTCCAAGTGTGGAATCTTCTTCCAATTCCTCCTCTATAGCAATTAAACCTGGTGGAAGAACTTCACTGTCAGGTCCGTAAAAGATTTCTGGTGTTGATAAAGTTGAAGTTTCAATAGTTACTGATGTCTGAGGGGTAACCAGTTGAACGTCTTCCAGTAAAGTAACAACTTCTAAATGTTCAAATTCGAAGTCCAGATGTTCAGGTAAATGAACAGCAATTTCAAAAAGAGGTTCCTAAACAAGTTCAGGTTCAGATGTAACTTCTATTTGAACTGGGATAGATTCTAGATTAACTTCTGGTTGAACTGATTCAAGTTCAGAAGTACTTTCATGTTGAGAAACATCAAGTTGAGGATCAACTTGTTCAGAGGGCGTTCCTCAAAGCAGCTAAGAATTCGGGGGCTAAAAGAGAGAATAAGGAGAGGGTTCCCGGTGTCCATCTTCCGTTTGTTCAAGGGACTACAGATAGAATTGCGAGGATTCTTAAGAAGCATAATGTCCCCTCAACCTTTAGACCTCTCAACACCATTCATAAGTCCCTCAGATCTGTGAAGGATCCTATCGACCCTAAGGACATGAAAGGGGTGTATATTATTCCTTGTTCATGTGGGACTCCCTATATTGGTGAGACAGGTCGTTCCATTAATCAAAGGATTAGTGAGCATGCAGCTAACCTCAAGCATAGAAGGGCCAAGTCTTCTGCTTTAGCAGAGCATGTGGAGAAAACCAATCATCATGTCTGCATCGAGGAGGCTAGTGTGATTGCTAGTGTGTCCCATTTCCATCACCGGAAATTTAGGGAAGCGCTTGAGATCGAAAAAAGACCAAACAATCTTAATAGAGAGGATGGCTAGAAGATCAGTAGTTGCTGGACCCCAGCCCTCTCCTCCTAGTCGTGGTCTTCCTGCCTTCCCTTCCCTTTAGTTTGTTTTTTCCTGTGGTCTTCTAGGTTTTTTCAGCCTTTGTTCCTTGATTTATTTAATTTTTTTTAATTATTATTATTATTATTATTTTTCTTTATTATTATTATTATTATTATTATTATTATTATTATTATTATTATTATTTATTAATTTTTATATTATTTTTATTATTTATTTTTATTTTTATTTTATTTATTTATTTATTATTATTATTATTATTATTATTATTATTATTATTATTATTATTATTATTTTATTTTATTTTTTACCCTTCGACTACTCGAATTTTTATTTAAATTAACCATTGAGTTAATTTTAATTTTATAAATGTAATTAATAATATAACTTACTATTTATACCCTAATATGTATAACTTTTATAATTAACTAATCTAAATATTTAGTTTTAATAACTTGAATATCTTACTATTTATTTAAATTAATTTAGTTTATATTTTATATATACATTTATAGCATCATAATTTTAAATTACCCTATTACTCTGTATTTGGATAACTTCTTTATTTAACTATTATTAAAATTGATTTGGTTTATAATTATTTTAATATTCATTAATGGATGGAATAGTCCCTTTGACTTATATATCTAGATATTTATAATTAACCATTAGTTACTCTATCTTTTTAGATTTATCAACTTTGATAACTAACTAGTTATGTAAATTATTTTAGGTTATGATTATTTTTGAGATATATTTACTTTTAAGAATTTAACCACCCTAGTTAATTTTCATCCTGTCAAATCTAGCCGTTGTAAATTTAGTCGTTACTTGGTCATAGCCGTTGGGGTTTCTGCTCTATCTATTTAACATGCTTAGCCGGATCTGTTCATTCAACTTGTCCTGACGATGAACCACACTTGTTGGTTCGAAACGCGTCGACAAATGAAATATCTTGTGATTTACGCCGAAAAATCTCGCTTAAACCTAATATGGATCACAGAAGCCTCAATTCAACAATGTTGGTTATTGTTTCACTAGGATGAGTGCTAATGTCCTCAAGTAATTTTGAAACTTCTTCTTCAGAAACAGATGGGCCAAAAATAGTTGGAGTAACTGGAGTCTCAGTACTTATCGAAATAGATGATTCAGGTAATTCAGATGAAGAACTAGGAGTTCTTGATGTACTAGACTCAGTTAAGTGAGAATGCTTTGTCCGAATTTGTGTCGCTTCGGGAGGTAAAGACAGTTTGCTCGCTATTCTCCGTGAACAACGGGGTAGGGGTTGATGTTCCTCCACAATTGCTGATTAAATTTATTATAAAAAAAGAAATAAACAAAATGGTTTATACCAGGAAAAAGGTTTACCAAGCAACTGTGAACTGCAAAATACCTCTTAGTGAACCAAGAAGTACAGGCTGATAATCTCCCCTAATGTTATGTTCAGTGTATCATAGTTTACAAGGCGGCTAAATCGGTTACTTAAGAATAAATAACAACCTAGAGTTGTCCTCCCATATATACCCAAAGGTATGTGGAGGCCCAATCCGTGTAAGCATTGTCTAGTGCAAAACTGTAGTGAGAGCATTACTATATACTTTATGTACTGTAACACCACCCTATATACCCGAAGGTACGTGGATGAGCTACGATATAATCACGTATGTGGAATGAGGTATCACACGTGGGATGTATTGCAGACAAGTTAGCGACAACTGCTTTGTTTTACGACGCCAGAACACATCTCTAGCCTAGAACCACTAAATGTTCTTATTAATGACAATGCTCCATTAGGTAAATTGATGTTAATTTTAAGTTGATCTTGCTTAGGAATTTTCCTTTCAAGTTCACCACGTGATGTATTCTGAAATTCCTAGGAATGCAACTATCATGATAAGCATTCTTTCCATTAATTTTAGCAATGAAAATCCTAGCTACTTAGGGGTAGAGCTATCAGATTTCTTTTGATCAAAGAGAAAAGAGAACAATCTAAATACAAATTCCCTCCACTATTCCTATCATCACACTCAAACTTTTTCAATGCAACATGCATGTATTTCTTTTCAATTCCCTTAATGTGAATATGAACAAAAAGGAAATATGCACATACAATCAATCAATCTTTCATAAGAAAGAAGAACTTTATGACAGTTCAAATTTGAAGGAAGAGAAGACTTTACGACACTTTCTTTTGAATGCAGATTGATTAATTGTATCTTAACTTTGACTATTGATCGATAATGACAAAGAAAACATGAAGAAACATTAATCAATCCTATCAACGTTGGGCTAGACCAGGAGATAAAAACTTATTTTATGAGACATAACATTCATTGATCAATCGGCAAATAGTCAAACAGAGAAAATTTGGCAAAAAACTTTTTCCAAAGTTGGGAAACTGATCCTAGGAGGATCAGCGCAGCCCAGAGTGGGAGACAGTGCACTTCAGAGAAATGTCCCTAAGCCAAGGATGCTTTGCGGTGCATTGTGTCCCTCACAAGCCTGCGTTGGTGATAGTAAGCCATTTCAAGAGGCAATTTGACATAGTTTTGACCAATTTTTCAATGTAAACAACTGAATTACAATTGATGAACACAAATAAAGTCTACAAGGATGTCTTAGGAGGTGGATAAGCTACTAGGAAAGAGGATTCATCCCCAGCGGAGTCGCCAATTTGTTTTGTAGAATTTAGCATCTATGGATAAATACTAATTCACTAGATAAGTAGCTGTATTGAATATAAATGAAAGGAATCAAAAGAAATCATACATATAAGCATTATGAAAGAACAAAACATATGGAAAAAGGTTCAAACACTTTACTAGATAGAAGAAGGATTTACAACCATTAGTGTCTGATTCAATGTCATTCCTCTAGCTTGGATCCCATCCACATCACATCAAAAGCAAGACAAGCTTGTGGCATCACATCATTTGCTCCGAAGTCAAGTCTCATGGCAACATTATCTCCTTACAATTCAATATAATCTAGCCCCTAATCACTTAGATGAGTGGTCAATTTATAGGAAGATGAAGGAGGTTTTGTCATTAATGGTGACATTGAATGGCCTTCCATACTTAGAATTAGTTCCATGGAGGAAGAGATGAGAGGATATGATGCTCCTTAACTCATTCCTCATCGATTTTCGAGGTCATAGGAGTTGATAAGACAGGGAAACTTCTAGATGACTCAAAAAGATAAGAATATTCCCCAAACCCTATGTGAATTTTGCTCATTCTCGCCCAGCGCAGGTGAAAGGAAGCCTAAGTGCTCTGTAGAGCACCCTGGCAGTGGACTTAACTACTCTGCATTGCACCTTCATAAGAGCTTACCTACGTTGGTCCCTCTAGAGGCAATTTCTAGATGTCTTCAAGTCATGAAATTGTCTGGCAAAGAGGAATTCAAAGGGTTGACTTGTTTAGGGCATGAAACAACTGAATTTAGGGTTTGATGAGCCCTAAAACACTTATCTGAATGTTGGGATTTGATGTGCCCAAATGGATCTATAACACTACCACTATTCTCCTTTTTCATTATTTTTTGGGGTTTCTTTCACCTTTTAGCATTTTTGAGTAAAATTCCCCACACTTAAGACAAATTTTACATTTAAATGGAATTTGGTCATAATTCACCTCCTAAAAATGAGTCCAAATATCTAGCTCGAGATTGATTGCTCTCAACATACCCTTATCTAGATCTACTTCCACACATATTCTGGCACATGGTTGTATTCTCTCTCATGGCTTAGCTTGATCAATGCAGTGACCTAATTTTTTACCATTGGATTTGAAACTTTCTTCATTCCAACAACAAAGGGGAAAATAAGGCAATTTCACCCAAACTAGAACTGCTAAAGGGACGTTATTTTCTGACTTAAAATCTAGGATCCATCTATCCAAATACAATTCTTGAGGTCCCATAAATTAAGGTACATTACAAACGATGAGATATTGATCTACTTTATTTTCAAATAACCTGTACCACATAAGGAGACTATAACACACTACATAACATACTGCTTGTATTTTTATGGGTTATAGGAGAATTACTATGGTTTTAATTTAAATTTCTCAGTGATAATTAATACACCTAATTGCAAAATGTCATTATCTAAAAACCCCCCTTTTTAAAAACTCTCTATAATTCCTCTTACTTTTTTACGTTTCATTAAACTTATAATTTTTTTTAGTTAACATCTAATTCAAATCCTTAAGGCCATATGTCAAAAAAAAAAATATCTATTTTACCTTCCCTTTTTCCCTTTAGCTCACATGGGGACAAAGTCAGAATATGTTAGAAATGTTGAAAGAGTGTGAGAGAGTGGGGGGGGGGGGGGGGGGGGGGGGGTGGGGGGAGGTGGGGATGGGCATGAATCAATATTTCATTCCCAATTCAAATTCACTTTACTTATTCTTTTATTTCACAGTTATTTAAACCATTACTTCATTAATAGATAACAATGTTGTAGGTTATAGCTTATTCAGTAAACCATGAACAACATCAAGTGTAAGAGCATGTAAACCATAAAATACATCAACACACCAATCACATATGGAAATCAAATTTTAGGTGTAAACCCAATGTGGAAGAAAACCACCGTTGTTGTCATTCTGTCTTCTTATTGTAAAGAAAGTGTTCTTAGTTTTTGTATTAGCACAGACTCTTTCCAGCCTACAAGCTCCTACCTGTAGGAGGCTACAACCGCCACTTGTTCTCTAACTCCTACTGGAAGGGAGCTACTGCCCCCTAATCAAGTTTACTAGATCTTATCAAAAGGAAGCTCCTACTCCCTCACTAAATACTACAACCCTCATCACCTTTGTGGACCACATTTCAAAATTTTCATACTAGATCCAGTATCTTAATCACCCATCAAAACATGTAGGCCACCTTTCATCAATTTTCAAACTGGACCCACACCTAACAATAAGCTCAAACTGAATACCAAGATACAAAAACCTAAATCACTAAATCATTGAATATTGAATCACTGAAGCAACCATTGAATACCAATATATTGAATAACCAATTACTGAATCACTGAATACCAATATGTCAACCATTGGATTACTAAATACTTCTACAAATATATTACTAAGAAAACTAATGAAAACACTGACAAATTCAAGTCAATCAAGCCATAACATCATCAAATCATACTAACTCAAATCTTGTCAAGAACCATGTCATACCCTAGTTGACCAATAACTCATCAACATTGTTTATATCATGGAAATATCTTCATCAAATCATCAAAATCCTTTGCTCATTACTACTGTCAATATTGAGCCAAATGCCAAGTCATCGTCAGTCATTCATCATATTCATTGTGCCAAGGAGATCAAGCCAATACTTTCTTCAAGCCATACAATTCTCAACAATATCAAAACCCAACAAGATTTACCGAATGCAATAACTTAGAACACCAAGGTTCCATCATCATACTCATAACCCTATCGTACAAAAGCTTTAGATAGAAGACGGGAAACAACATTTTATAAATGATCTCTGTCATAATCACTGATATTCCTTTTGTAGCACAAGCAAAAAAGTCACCTAGTCAAGCATTTTATTCTTTGCCAAACACATGTGTCACTATAGCATAACGAACAACCTCTTGCTAATAAATTCATATTCTCAAGCATTATTCAATTCACTATGTTGAGAAAAATCAAACATTCACCATCTTCGAAGGAAAAAACACTAATCTCAGTCCATATGGAAAACATACACAATCTCTTTAGACTTCTACAATATTTAATCATTCAAAGCACATATACTCTTTGTCATCATTCATTTAATCATGTATCCCTCCGAAAAAAAAAAAAAAAAAAAAAAAAAATAAAATAAAATAAAAAAATAAAAAATACACAATTAGGGAGCAACAATATGAAACATAAGATCTCAATCTATTCTCTTCACATACAAAGAGATCAACCATCCACTGAAAGAACCTATACCAAGTGACTACAAGTAGATCCAATCACTCTTGATAAAAACACACAATTCTCAGCACCCTGTTAACATAAGTCATGGCATCCATCTATGTATTTTTTCAATATATATATAAGTAGGCAAAACAGATCAGAAATTCAAAGTCCTCAAGACATATAATATGGATAGGCTACTTTGTCATTTTTCTCATGTAATGTTGATCTTGATTAGAATCTTTCAAGACAAAAGGCAGAATACACATATCTAATTAAGATTAGATCAATGCATGTAAAGGTCTTGCTTGTGTAATAATGAGGATCTTATTTCTAGTATGTTAGTCAGTAGAATATTGTTAGCAAATCAAAACATTTTGACATAGTTCATTTCCCACATACCAATAATCACTGAAGACACACATACTTCATTTCCCACATACCAATAATCACTGAAGACACACAAAAATTGCGTTATCTATACACCAAACTATGTGTACCAACACTCTTTCAAAAAAATCTCTACATACTGCAAACCTTTTCTCTATATCAAAAATCAGTGATAAGTTTCACCTTTCTACAAACAATAAATTAATATAGTGATTTTTTTAAAACTCTCACTAATTCATGTCTAACCAATAAAATTTGCAATCAATACAAACAAGGTAGCCAAAGAGATCCGAAGACATTCAATTTCTCATGTCATTATTCATGCAACCAAAAAACACCATGCTAGATCACCTCCATGCACTCTGGTACGAATAAGTCATGAGAGAGAATTCTTTGGTGCACACTTAATTGCTCTAGATCGATCTCCTTATATAACTATTTGATCCTTAGATACCTCAGGAAATTACTTTGGTTTTACAAAGTACCATAGGAAAAATAACTAATGTATTTGATGTTGGAAATGTGCTCACTACTAATACTAGGGAGGGGGTGGGGGGTGAACCAATAATGATTGTGTTTCTTAACTTTTGTATTTATTTTTTATTTATTGAACACATTCACACATTATTCCATTAGTATATTAACCAACAAATCAAATAACAACTTATCATGATCATCACATGAAAACCATAACATAACCAAAACAATCACATGCACAAAGGACACAAGGATCTCTAGTGGAAAACCCCCCTCCGAGGAAAAAATCACCCTTTTCTACTGTTGTTTCTTTGTTGTAATTTAATTAATCAAAACAATCATTTACATAATCATAGTTGGCTATGTCCAGCAAGGAAGTTTCTCATATAACATTGACTAAGTGAACACCCATCCACTGGAGACTCATATCCCCTAAAAGCCCAACCCAACAAGCATTGGACTATGAGGATGCTACTTCCTCTACTGAATCTACCTACACCCATAGGCAAGGAACACCCATCCCTTCTTCACCAAGCTATCTCAATCTATTGATCACTCTAAAGCCATATTTCACAACATTTCAAATTGGACTCCTACACAATGAAACAACAACTTTCTCTCTTTGAAAACCTCAAAACATCATAACATCAATCAATAAATCATCCCCAACTCTGCAAATACAATGTCTACAACTAAACACAAATCACTACAACTTCCACTCACAATCTCATTCCATCAATACACTCGCAATCATCCACACACCACACACATAGCCAAAATACATTAGCTGAAAATAATTAGTATGTAATATGAAATAGGAAACATAAACATGAAATACTACTACAACTATGTGAGAAAACCCTTTTACCTTGCATACACAAATAAAAAAGTTATAACCAAGGAGCTATGTTCTCCTCATCTCCTCTGCCATCAAGATCTCAAAACCTACAATAGAAACATGCTTTGATCTCTAATAATCTCAGATCCATGTGCTACATAATCTTTGCATTAGATTTTGCAAACTATATCTTTGGTTGTAGATCATACTCTTCCTTTACAAATAGTGGAAATTGGCCTCTATATGCATCATGTTATTTTCAGATCTCAATGGATTATTTCTTTGTGTGCATCAATCAATAAATTTGACCTATGTAACTGTTGGGTCCCTATAATACTAGTGATTACCCCATTACTATTGTAGTTATACCCCTTATTTATATTGATGTACCCATGTAGTGCCCATATTGTTACTATTGTGCCACATAGAAGCCCACTATTGTTATTGTTGTGCCCTACAATATTATTGTTATGTAGGCTTTGATTGTATTGGGACCACTTAGACTCCTATATATAGAAAGGAGGTATTTTCATTTGTATCATCCAAGAATTGTTCATTTATGTAATGTAAAGGAGGTTGCCCCCTTGAAGAGGCTGAATTCTAAGGCGTGGATCTCTCTTTTCTATCTTTTTGTGAGCTGGTTTCATAACATTTGGTATCAGAGCTTTGGATTCTAGGGTTTCGCTGCTCCAAACAGGTCATCGTGGCATTTTCGCTATAACTTTTTTTCTGTGACGTTTCAGAAGTCGCAAAAAAAAAAAACCCATTTGAGAAGAATTGGCGCTGAACCTTGGGTCCGAATTTCAGAGCTTTTCGCGCGATATTTTCGGAGATATGATCTGAGGAAGTTGGTCTTTTTGCAGACTCCTGAATTACATTCAAAACAGGTGACCTGGGGAAAATCGTCATAACTCTCTCTCTGAGGATCGGATTGAAATTTCGTAAAAAGGTACAGAAAGAGGACGGACTGTAGTTTCTTGTGCGTGTGTTTCAGATTCAAAGGTTGAAACAGTGACTCGTGGCACGTCGTACAAGTTCGCTCTACTGAACCAGTCTAAAAGCAAGTCACTGTGGGAGATTTCACATAACTCTTCCTTGGAGAATCCAATTTGGCTCAGACTTGTGGCATTGGAAAGAGGACGCAGAAGGCTACTACAGGTAGCAATTTCAGAATTGGATGATCCGAAATTACAGAGATACATCAGATTCAATATCAGGCTTCTATAAAGTGAAAAAAGGTGTGTAGTTTTTTTTTTAATTTTTTGTGTAAGCTTGGTTTAACGGAATTCAAAGGGCATAGTAAAACATTATTATCGGTAACTGATGCCCCGAGGAAAGAAAATGCAAACACCTAGTAAGGAACCTGAAAGCTCTAGCATGACTCATGAAGAAGAGGAAGAAATGCTACATGATATATCAAAATTACAAGAACAAGTGCAACAAATGTCACGCTCACAAAAGCTAACAGAAGCTAAGATAAGTGGCGTGGAATCTAAGATAAATGGCGTGGAATCTAAGATAAAGGGAATGGAAGCTAAGATGGATGGCATGGAAGCTAAGATTGATGCTAAATTTGATGGCATGGATGATAAGATGGATGAATTGAAGAAGTTGCTACAAGAAAGGGTCACTAATGGTGAAAAGGTAGTAAAGGAAACTCATGATGAGAACAAAAGAAATGTTAATCATGATACCATAGATGCTAATGTTGGATCGAAGACTCATCATGTTCCAAAAATCGATATGAGGAAGTTTGATGGCAAGGATCCCGCCACATGGATATTACAGATGGAGCAATTCTTCGATCTCAATAATGTGCAAAACACACAAAAGGTACGTATGGCAACTTTATATTTGGAACCAAATCAGTTTGTATGGTATCAATGGCTTTGTTCTCGTAAACAATTTATCACTTGGGCAATTTTTACGGAAGAATTGATAGCACATTATGAGGATACAAAAAGCAACACTTTTTTTAGCCAATTGATAAGTCTCAAACAAAAGGGTTCAATAATGGAGCACATTGAGGAGTTCCAAAAATTGAACATAAGGGTAAAAGATATTCCAGAGGAGCATAGGATTGATGTGTTCATAGGGTCTTTAAAGGATAATATCCAACATGATGTGCGCCTTTGGGAACCTGATTCATTAGAGAAGGCATTCAGGTTAGCAAGAAAAATGGAAAGCAAAATTATGGCAACTAGGAAGCATACCATTCACAACTATAAAGATGGAAGTGTTGTTGCCCATAGTCTTCCACAACCTACAAGGTTGACACCACAACAATTGGAAGAAAAAAGAGCAAAAGGGCTTTGTTACAATTGTGATAGCAAATACACAAAAGGTCATAAGTGTGCTGAGAAGAAATTATTCTACATAGATTGTGAAGAGGAAGAAGAAAAGGAGCAAGAAAGGTCAAAAGAAGAGGATATATTCCAGGAACAAAGCCTAGATGAAGAACAAATAAATCCGACCATATCTTGTAATGCATTGGCGGGAATTACCACTCCTCAAACCATCAAGATAGAAGGACAAATCAAGAAGAAAAAGGTAATAGTGTTGATTGATTCAGGAAGCACCCACAATTTTATTCATTGTAGGGTAGCAAAAGAATTGAATTGCTTCCTATATCCAGCACCAGAGTGTCAAGTGATGATTGCAAATGGAGGAACAATAAATTGCTCTGGAAAGTGCCATAATATCAAGCTATCCATGGGAGAATATGTATTGACTAGCCCAATGCTTTCCATTCCAATGGGAGGTGCTGATGTTGTACTAGGAGTCCAATGGCTACAATCCTTGGGTACAATAGCTTTTAATTTTCAAGAACTTTTCATGAAATTTTCTGTGGAAGGAAAGGAAGTTGAATTAAGGGGTATTGCAGGGAAACCAGGAAAGATAATCAGCTCTAATGGTATGACAAAGCTTCTAAAAAAGGAGCAAAGAGGTGTAATTGCACAATTATGTTCGCTAGATGTTTCCACATTGGAATCATCTATTTCTCCAGATCTCCAAAAAGTCCTGGACAATCATTCCAAGGTATTTGAGACTCCCAAAGGTCTCCCACCTATGCGTGATCATGATCATGCTATTCATCTGATTCCAGGAAGTGTTCCTCCAAACATCAGGCCGTACAGATATCCCTATGTCCAAAAAAGTGAAATTGAACGTATGGTTGCAGAAATGCTAGAGGCTGGTATAATTCAACCGAGTCAAAGTTCTTTCTCTGCTCCAGTAGTATTGGTGCACAAGAAGGATGGATCATGGCGCATGTGTCCGGATTATAGGGAGCTCAACAAGCTCACTATTAAAGATAAGTTCCCCATTCCTGTCATTGATGAATTACTGGATGAATTGCATGGATCAATTTACTTCACCAAGTTGGATCTTCGTTCAGGATATCATCAAATCAGAATGAAGATTGAAGACATTCCGAAAACGGCATTTAGAACTCATGAGGGTCATTATGAATTTTTGGTCATGCCTTTTGGCCTTACCAATGCACCTTCAACATTTCAAGGTTTGATGAATTCAATTTTCAAACCATTCCTTAGAAAATTTGTGTTAGTATTTTTTGATGATATACTAATCTACAGCAAGTCTTGGAAGGATCATGTTGAACATGTTGACAGGGTGCTACAACTATTGGAGGAGAAACAATTATATGCAAAAAGATCCAAATGTTTCTTTGGAGTCCAGGAGGTGGAATATTTGGGTCATATTGTATCTCATGAAGGAGTTAAGGTAGACCCTAGCAAAATTAAAGCCATTAAGGAATGGAAAATCCCCACATCCATAAAGCATCTGCGAGGATTTCTTGGGTTGACAGGGTATTATCGCAAGTTTGTTAAGAATTATGGGAGAATAGCAGCACCTCTAACAACATTATTGAAGAAAGATGCATTTTCATGGACTCCGGAAGCAACAAAGGCCTTTGAACATCTTAAAGAGGCAATGTGCCAAGCACCGGTCTTAGCTACACCGAACTTCACAAAAACCTTTATTGTGGAATGTGATGCTTCAGGAAATGGAATTGGTGCTGTTCTAATGCAAGATGAAAGACCCATTGCTTTTGAAAGTCGTCCAATCAAGGGAAAGTTTTTAAGAAAAGCTATTTATGAGAAGGAAATGTTGGCAATACTCCATGCACTTAAGAAATGGCGACCCTACCTAATGGGAAGACACTTCAAGGTAAAAACAGATCATGATAGCCTTAAATACTTTTTAGAACAAAGATTATCCTCTGAAGAGCAACAAAAGTGGGTCACAAAGATGTTGGGTTATGACTTTGAAATCATCTACAAAAAGGGGAAGCAAAATGTGGTGGCAGATGCACTCTCAAGAAAGGATGAGGATGTGGAAGCATTGTTGTGCGCCATTTCTATTATCCAACCAGATTGGATAAATGAAGCAAGGGAGGAATGGAAGAATGACGAAGAAGTGTGGGCACTTATTCGAAAGCTACAACAAGATTCCAGTACGTCTGATACATTTAGCTGGAAAAATGATTCGTTATGGTACAAAGATCGCTTATACCTCTGTAAGAATTCCCAGCTAAAACAAAAGATTCTTATGGAATTGCACACTTCTCCCTTAGGAGGGCACTCAGGATTTTTAAAAACTTACCACAGGGTTAAGAAGGAATTTTTTTGGGATGGCCTTAAATCAGATATTCAAAAGTTTGTGGCGGAATGTTTGGTTTGCCAGCAAAATAAAGTTGAAACAATTAAGACACCGGGTCTATTACAACCTTTATCCATTCCAAGCCAACGTTGGGAGGAGGTTTCAATGGATTTTATCACAGGTTTACCCAAGTCTGAGGGAAAGAGTGTCATCATGGTGGTAGTTGACAGACTTACCAAGTATGCACACTTTTGTGCATTATCACATCCATTTAAAGCCAGTACAGTTTCTACTGCATTTATGGAAACAATTCAAAAGCTACATGGAAACCCAAAGATTATTGTAAGTGACAGAGATCCCATTTTCACTGGAAATTTTTGGACAGAATTATTTTCTTGTCTTGGTACTCAGTTAGCTCATAGCTCATCTTATCATCCTCAATCTGATGGGCAAACTGAGATAGTAAACAAATGTTTGGAAGGATATCTTCGTTGCTTTGTATCTGATAAACAGACACAATGGGTCAAATGGTTGCCTCTGGCTGAATGGTGGTATAACACTTCCTTTCATACAGCAACAAAAATGACCCCATTTATGGCACTTTATGGGTATCAACCACCATCCATCACATCATATTTAAGAGAAAATTCTAAGGTTCAGGCAGTGGAACATCACATCGAACATCAACAACAAGTCCTCCAACTCTTAAAGGATAACCTTGTGTTGGCACAGAATAGAATGAAACAACAGGCAGATCAACATCGCAGTGAAAGAAGTTTTGATGTAGGTGATTGGGTATTCCTACGGCTACAACCATATAAGCAAATGTCCCTCAAGCAAGCTAAGAAGGATAATAAATTATCACCAAAGTATTATGGTCCGTACAAGGTGTTGCAAAAGATTGGTACTATGGCATACAAATTGGAGCTTCCTGCAGCTTCTCGATTGCACCCAGTTTTCCATGTTTCATGCTTAAAGAAGGTTATAGGCGACAAGCTCCCAGTTCAAACAATATTGCCAGAACTTGACGAAGAAGGAAAAATTATATTGGAACCGGAAGCAGTTATAGAAACAAGAACTCGACAGCTACGAAATCGATCAATTTCAGAGTATCTTATCAAGTGGAAGAACTTATCCGCTGAAGATTCCACATGGGAGGATGAGAATTTTATGCAGAAGTATCCAGAACTACTCAAGCGTTGAGGACAACACTTTTTTGAAGGAGAGGGGCATGTTGGGTCCCTATAATACTAGTGATTACCCCATTACTATTGTAGTTATACCCCTTATTTATATTGATGTACCCATGTAGTGCCCATATTGTTACTATTGTGCCACATAGAAGCCCACTATTGTTATTGTTGTGCCCTACAATATTATTGTTATGTAGGCTTTGATTGTATTGGGACCACTTAGACTCCTATATATAGAAAGGAGGTATTTTCATTTGTATCATCCAAGAATTGTTCATTTATGTAATGTAAAGGAGGTTGCCCCCTCGAAGAGGCTGAATTCTAAGGCGTGGATCTCTCTTTTCTATCTTTTTGTGAGCTGGTTTCATAACAGTAACATTATGTGTTGCAATAGGTCACCCTCTACTCCCTACACAAAGGTATGCTTTGCTTTGTTACTTTTTCTATTTTTTAAATGTTTTTTTAATATATGTTAGGTTTAGATTTATAAGAGGCTTACAAATTTTTCCATAGATAATAGGTAGTTCTAGAGATGGAGGAAGTGGTAGTAATGAAGGTCAAGGTCCATATAAGGAGTTGATTATGTAGAATTAGTGTCATGGCCACAATAACTAGCCACCATTTTAGGCTTATTGTTGGTGTTCACAAATTTTACTACAAGATTCGCTTAAAGGGCCCTGGCTTAGTTGACAAAGGGTGGGAGGGGTGGTTTTCATCAAAGTTCACTCTAATCTATCTATGATATCAACTTGTCAAATACCTTCTTTGATTTTCAAAACTCTTACCATAAGGTTAGGCATTACACTCCATTTTCTAAGGTTTACTCTTATGATACACTCCTTATATCCCCCCAAACCCTAGAGTACATGTTTTGTGGTTTATAGCATTGTTAATGGTCCATGTTTCTTTAAGGATTCATAAAGGACATAAGGGCCCTATTTTCCTCCCCTAACCTTAACCAATGGCTTGAGACGGCCATCCTAGCACAAAAGACTTCATAATAGTATTGATATTCCACTTTGAGGCTAACATCATTTATAAAGGATACGTATAATCATTTGAGGTCATGTACAGGAGCCAATAAGCCTTAGAGATCCGTTTATGGTATAAGGCCCTCATTTTTCTCCCTTAGTTCTAGTTAAGGCCCCAATACCCACATCCCTATTGTGAAAAAGCTCATAGTAATCATGTCCATATCCATATTGTATTACAAAAATCCACTTTAAAGTGTCTATGTTATGGTCATGGCCTTTATCATATCTCATTAGCTCAAAAAACTTAGATAGGATGCAATCCCCTGATTTTCTTCCCCGACCATGGTCTTAAACTCATCTATAGTGCACAAAACTGCATATGAGTGTCCATATCCTACATTAAAAATGATGATATGCTACACAAGGTATGTTTTCTAGTTTGAGCTCTTGTTCATGTATCTTGATCCCTAGCATTTTCATCTAGGGCCAAAGGGCCTTATTTTTCTCATATGTGCACTAGCAAGGCCTTGGGATCCATCCCTATAATCCAAAACACTATAGTAGCAACCTGATTCCACTTAGAGACCAAATATCCTCATTTTCCAAGTTTTTCCAATGAGGACCCACACTAGTATATTGGCATGAATATGTATTCAATAAATGTCTGGCATGTATAGTGGTATATATACCAACATAATATGTCCATATATATGCTAGTATATACCAATTTAATATGTTTATATGTGTGTGTGCGTGTGTGTACTCATATATATATACTACTATATATGTTGACACACTGACCTACAAAAATGCAAACTATTGCATACATCCATTAGTTCTCTCCTAAAAATAGAGAATTAATTAAAATCTCAAACAATAAAACTTAAATTAAAATGGTATGTGGTGTCTCGTCTCCATGGGTGTAATAAGGAAATCAATATGCTACTTTATTCCATTTTTTATTTCTAGGGGTTGCTATAAGGGGTTTCTGATTATAATTTGTGTCATGAGAATTCTAATGGTCAATTCTTTAAAAGGAACCTCAATATGAAACAAGGCTATGTTATGATAGAGGATGCAAAAGCTCTAAATGAAACTATTAATAGAATTTACAAATGTTGATCCAATACGTCATTTGATAAGATTGACTTTCTTCATACATCATGATAACTAGGAGATGTAAAGATCCAACCATGTAATAAGTTGGAATCTGCATCTTTTTGCCTAAAATTTTACAATTAGTTTACTTCTTATGATAACTACAAAAATATAACTTACCATGTAGTTCATCAAAAATCCTTATTTCTCTAAGGTCAAAAAGAAGTTATTGATTTAAATCTTATAATAACTACAAAAATTTAGGTTCATCAAGGGTCCTTATTTCTTTCAGGTTGAAAATAAGTCATAAGTCAAAGAATAAAAGAGAGTCCCACCCAAACATTAGACTTAGCTTACCATGTTTAAATCTTATAATAACTAAGCTTACCATGTTTAAATCTTATAATAACTAAAAAATATAGGTTCATCAAGGGTCCTTATTTCTTTAAGGTTGAAAATAAGTCATAGAATAAAAGACAGTCCCACCCAAACATTAAAGTCCCCCAAACATTAGACTTAGCTTACCATCAAAGAGGTTGAAAATAAGTCATAGAATAAAAGACAGTCCCACCCAAACATTACAGTCCCCCAAACATTAGACTTAGCTTACCATCAAAGAAATAAGGTTGAAAATAAGTCATAGAATAAAAGACAGTCCCACCCAAACATTAGACTTAGCTTACCATGTAGTTCATCAAAAGTCCTTATTTCCTTTAAGGTTGAAAATAGGTCATAGAATGAAAGAGTCCCACCAAACATTAGACTTTGTATTATACCAATTGCAATAAACCAAGTCGTAGCCTCTACACAACTAACTGCATTACGTAGTTAAAATGTCTATCCTCGACACACAACAAAGAGGTCAAAACGTTTTTGAAGTATTATTTATTAAAACTCGGATATACCTCGTAAATGTAACAACCACACCCCGCATGTGGTATATACCTCTAAAATTTTCATTCAAGTTAAATTTAACAATTAATTTACTTCAATTCCACTCAAAACCAAATCAATTTTTCTGATATTAACTAAACAACCTCATGTTAACTTAAACATGGTGTGTCCCCATTTTTCATATTTGTTACTGCATGCAGTTAATGCATATGCGATATTATAAAAATTATTGCAAAATAATATTAATATTGTATAATGGTGTATTAATGTACTAGTCGCACCATTTCAGTACTTTGATATAAATGTTGAGAGTATTAATTTTTTTATTTTTTTTGGGGTCTAATTTTCAATTAATCCATATGAGTTAAGTTTAATTAATTGAGTTTAATTGAATTTTATTCCAGTTATTTATTATTGATATTTCTCCTATGACATTTATTTAGATATTACTCCATAATGACCATAGTTTTTTTCCCATTTTCTAATTATTCTTGTTCATGTTTTCAGCCTCTACAATATTGGTCAATAAATCAATGTGAAATGAATTTTTTACCATTTAATCAATATTCCAAAATCTAAAATGAAATTATATTCAACAATCAACCGTTTATCTACTCCAATCCCACAGAAAACCCAATCAACTACTACATATTGAGCTTAAAAACATCATATTAACTTAAACATGGTGTCAACTTCAAGCTAAGACCCCGTTTCCAGGTTTCGTTCTCTGAATCAGTAGCACAACAACCTTCCTGGATAGCAAGTTTGACAATACCATTGCACAACACAGAACAACAACCATCTTATATATTTGCGTTGAAACCTCAAAAGGAAAATGCCATCTGTGTTCCTATATACACAGGTTCAAGAGAATTCTCTTTTGCTATTGTTATCTTAATTATTTCAGTATAACATAGCATTTGCAAAATAAATTCTATGGGCAGAGATTAGCAGCCACTGATAGGTCCAATAAATAGAAGGTCGATAAAGAAAACAAAATTGGATCAATCTTGGTAAAGAGCAGCAATGGTAGTCATTCTCGATGAAGCAAATTGTTTTTAGTCTGCCAGTAGAATGGTGGGTAGAATGGTGTTAAGATAAAATTACCTATCCAATTGTGTTGAGTGTTTTGCTAAATATTATCGAGTTGAGAAGCGCATTTTATAGTCTATTATGAAAGAGATGTATAAATTTGTCCTAAAATTTTACTAATATCACCCAATTGAAAAACTATAAAAAAATCTAAATAGTATTCCCTTAAACAATAACTTACATAACCATCTAACCATCTAAGTAAACAATTAAAAATTTATTAAAACAGCAGAATAGTTCTCCGTCATTAACACAACCAAATCCGTTTGATATTCGTAGCATTTTATGGATTGTTGTTGCTCTCCACTTACAAGTATTCATCGCACTGGGTGGATTGGTGTTTCTCTCCACTTACAAGTAATTTCAATATAATGGCCATGCACAGTAAATAATATATATAGTTTTTTGCTCCGAATCAAACGAATTTATTGATTCATGTTTTGCTTTGGTGTCAGTTTTGTTTTTAGTGGAATTCGTTTCACCAGTGATGTTTGATCACCACTGTAATATTTTGGCGCACGATCATTTAGATAGAAACCATAGAACCTAATATAATCGTAGCTTCATATCTCTTCATAATCCTCCTGATGTAGCGCCAATGGAAAACATGTACTCCTAGCTTCACGGCTCTTCATAATCCTCCTTATGTAGCGCTGATGGAAAACAACCAGAGGGACAAGTGAAACAAAGTAAAGCTGCACATGATATAGTGGTATGATAAGCCAGAAGAATGTGAAGGTTCGTGGCTACCTTCCATTGAGCGAAAGAAAATGTCGTAATTCGAACGTTGCATGTGTACTTATCCAAAAAGCATGGTCATTTTCCAAACAACAAAGCCGATGCAATGGAGTTGCAAAGAATTCTGAGATCCGTTGATTATTTTTGGAGATTCTTCATAATACTTTTCACCTAAAAGTGTGCATATCTGGCAAGTCCCTCTATACTCAGATTGTGTCTCTCTCGGCATTCACATAGTTTGTAATTCAAAGCTTTAGATATTCCATAGGGTTGTCGTAGATTAGAGCTTTAGGGTTTTGCCCTAGTATTCGTAACAATATTTACATTACGCACTACATTTTGCTTGTGCTATCTCAAGTTAATTATCCTTCGTCTCCCACACTAGTTAGATATATAACCTAACTTTTTAAAATTTGCCTTGTCGACCACTAGCATATATTAAGCACCGCAGGCGTTGTATTATCCCATCTAGGGTGCACAACTGTTCCCACAGGTATGTTTTCATTCAAATATTCGTGGTTGATCCTCAGAAATATCTACAAACTGTGGCAACAAGGAACTGTTCCCACAGGGATGTTTTCATTCAAATATTCGGTGTTCCTGAGAAATATCTACAAACTATGGCAACAACATTTCTAGCACACCAAATCGACCATTTAATTTAATGTTTCCAATGTTATGTGACAAATATTCATAAAGACACAAAAATTAATGAGAAACAACACAATATTAATAATAAATAAATAGTATCATTAGTATATACTCTTGGTTCCAGAGTATATACAGTTTTAATTGCAAACCATATATTTATATACATTACCTTAAATCATCATCACCCATCTCAAATTTTCCCTTAAACAATACCACAATTGAAAATGAGTCTTTCATCACTCACATATAGCTTCACATAAATTTGTTGTTTGAGCTACCGTAAACGACTGTAAAGCCTTTACAATTTGAGGTGACAGTGATGTTAAAGTAACATATATCCTGATATACATAACTTTTATATTCCTTCACTTCCCTTTCAATTTTTTTAATCAAAATCAATATAACTTCGATTTAGAGTTCTCTTATAAAGTGTTTGAAAACCCAAGATGAAAACATTAATCAAACTGAATTGTTATGTTTCTTTCTATCGGTTTACCTTCGAAGAGACATTGCCGTTGATTTGAATTGGAGGAGCTCAAGGTTCGAAATTCGTCGTTCGTGTCTCCAAAGGAGGTGACGTTCTCTGCAACCAGTGACTTATCCTCGATGGGAGGATGAAGTATCGCTTGGATTTCAACTCATGCCTTCCGAATAACCTGGGTGAAACCTTATATTTAAGGTTTCAACATTTGCTTTTGGTATATTTAAATATAGAGCGAGTTGTTTTATGTATTTTTAATTTAAGTCATATTGTTTCATTTCAATTTTCCAATTTTAAATGATTATGATTAATGTATTGTTTTTTTAAGTTTTCTATTTTTCTCACAGTTTAACAACTATTTAATTTAATATTATAAAAACTAATTTCATGGTATTATAATATTATGTGAATGTTAAAAATAAAATATTATATATATATATATATATATATATATATATATATTATTAAAATTTTAATAATTTTGAAGATTATATATATATATATATATATATATAAAAGGATACGAGGGCGGGGAAAGAAAGAGAGTGATGGGAGAGAGAGGGAGAAAGAGGAAGAGGGAAAGGAGGGGAGAGAGATGGAGTTGGAGGGGGAGGAAGGTGAGGGAGAAAGGAGAGGAGGGAAGAGAGTGAGAAGGGGAGGAGATCAGAGAGAGAGAGAGGAGTGATAGAAGAGGAAAAGAGAGGGAGACAAAGATGGAAGGGGGATAGAGGGGAGAGGTAAGGATGCATTTATTTCAATGTAATTGATTTCTAATTTTATTTGATTGTTTGCACTAGATACATTGATTTCATTGTAGATGTTGATTTCTAATCCTATTTGATTTCTTGCACTAGGTGCATTGATTTCAGTGTAAATGTTAATTTCTAATCCAATTTGATTGCTTGCACTAAATGCATTGATTTAAATGTATATATTTATTTCTGATTTGATGTAACTAGATGCATGATGTTCATTAATTTGAAAGTAATTACAGATGGATAGAGAGATGGACAAAAAGAGGGAGATAGTGACAAAGTTGGAGGGAGAGAGAGATTTAGTGATGGGGAGAAGATACAAAGGGAGGTGGGAGAGAAAGGGGGAGATAGAGGACTTGAGAGATAGAAGGAGAGAGAGAGAGGGAGGTAGGAGAGAAAGGGAGAAAGAGGAAGGACAAGAGAGATGACTTCAGAGAGAGGAGTAGAGAGAGAGGGAGAGAGAGGAGGAGAGAGAGGGACAATGAGATGGAGTTGGAAGGGGTGAGAGGGAGGAACAAGAAATACATAGAGAAAGAAAAGTGGAGAGAGAGAGGGAGTGACAAGGGACAGATGGAGAGAGAGTGTGTATGTTTGGGGGTGAGATAGAGAGACCAAGAAGGATAGATGGAGGGAGATATAGATATATATGAAAGAGGGAGAGAGGGAATAATATTTATTGCACTAGATGCATTGATTTTAGTGTATATGGTGATTTTTAATCCTACTTGATTGCATGCACTAGATGCATTGATTTTAGTGAAGATGTTGATGTATAATGATATTTGATTGCTTGCATTAGATGTATCGATTTTAGTCTAAATTCTATTTGATTGCTTGCACTTGATGCATTAATTTCAATGTAAATGTTGATTTCTAATTCTATTTGATTGTTTGCACTAAACGCATTGATTTCAGTGTAGATGTTGATTTATAATTATATTTGATTACTTTCACTAGGTGCATTGATTTTGGTGTAGATATATATTTCTAATCCTATTTATTGCTTACATTAAATGCATTGATTTCAATGTAGATGTTGATTTTTTATTTGATGTAACTGGATGTATGATGATACATTAATTTTAAAGTGATTGGATTAACAATGTGCATTGATTTCAGTGTAAGCACAAAATAATTATTGAGAACGTGCATTGATTTTTGTGTTATAGTAATTCAACCTATTAATATTGGAGAGCAAGGGAGATAAGGTATGGTGTTTACTAAAATATCTCTAGTTAAATATTTGAATGGTTTACAATTTCAACTTCCTTTTTCATATAATCGATATGAAAAGAGGGAAACACTAATAGGGGTGACAATAATAATAGTAGAAGAAAATAGTTTAAGATTGATCAGAATGAAGACTATTTCTAATTGATTACATTCTTATTATTCACATTTTTTTCCAAACACTATTACATTGTCACTTTGCATTCAAAAAAATTATTTCATCATTAAAGTTATTAACAATATCTATCATTTCATCAAACTGAAATAACTGAGAAAAAATAAAATTAAAACTACTCTTAAAGATATATTTAGTAATACCTAGATGAACACTATTAGGAATTAATTACCTATCAAAAGTTGTGATACCTAAAATTAAATGAAATAGATGTGTAATATCAATCCTCCTGCAAACTATTGACAATATTTTCTCCCTTCTTCATCACCAACTAATTACTAATAGACAATTACATAAGCATATGGAAATATAACTTGTAATAGCCCAAAATTAATATATAATTAATAAACTAAATTCAACTATAAATAGTGCTTACGTGAAGTCTTACCGCAACACGTTTTTGGGGATGACTCTCCACCCAACCGTAGGCTCAAATATGCAAGGATTTGCTACAACTGGCCACCCCCAAGCCCTCAATCAACGTACTACTGCGAGTCACTCCTATGTCTTAAAACACCATTCTCCCAAGAAAATGAAAGATAGAATCTCGGAAAGGTGGAGTGTTTCCCATCCTCCTCACCATCTAATAAATAGAGAAAACATTGGATGGAAACCACATGCACGCACTCCATGTGTCTACATGCGACTTTGATTTTTAGCTTTTATTTCTTTACTTTTCTTTTGATTTTTAGCTTTCTTGTTTTATTTTCTTCTTTTTGATAGCTTTACTCATTTTTTTTATTGTTTTCTTTGTTTTATTTCTATTTATTCTTATTTAGAGCTTTAGTGTAGTTATTACTATTTTTATTTTTATTTATTTTCTTGTATATATTTTAAATATCACTTATTATTTAACATTTATGATTTATTATTTTTATTATTTATTATTAAGTGATTTATTATATATTATTATTTATTATTTTGTATTATTTTTTATTTTTTATTTTATTTACTTCATGTTGTCAACATCCTCCGCTGAACTAGTATAACCAGTAGGCATCGAAAGTCCCCAACACCTCAGGAAATCTCAAGGAATCTCTGTCCTTTTTCCCACTTTTGGCACGAGGCATAAGCCTGACCTAGTCTATATCCTAGTCCAAGGCTGGCCCCAAGGCTTGCGCCTGACTCAGACCTCATCTACCCCAAGGCAAGCATCCGGTCTGATACTCAATGACCCCAGGCATCTCGCAAGGCTGGCCCACTCCATCCACAACTACTAAGGCGCATAGCCCCAGGCATCGAAGTCCTTTACATCCCTTCTAGACTTCGGCATCCCAATCCAATAAGAGACACCTAGCCTAGAACATCAGGCACTTGGCCTCCTCAAGATGGTCCCATAGCTCTTCAAGAGCTATCCATCAAGAGCTATACACAAGACAAAGGAACCACTGGCATATGTAGTGTTGATTGAGTTTTTTCCCCAGCCCATATGGTGTTACTTATTCTCCCTTGTACGTATGGGCTCACACGAGATCATCAAATAAACCGACCCTCTCGACCCATTTGTGGAGTCTTGTGAATCATCACATCTCAACATGCATCCAATGAATTAACCATACCATCATAGTATCATAGGAAATAATCCACATGCCAATTCTTGCATGTCATCATGAGAATGTTCATCTTTGTTAATCGCAACATTATGAATAATAAGGAACTTCATGCTCATGCATGTCATAGATTTGTACAGAACTATCGCATCATAATTCATATGCCACGTTATGCACATCATATCCATCATGAGTATTGAACATTAAATACCTTTCATCACGTAGTAAATGAATATGTCAATATATCTTGACATAATGTCATAATACCTATGCATATCACTATTATCGTATGGATACATTATCACTATAAGAACCATATGTACATCATTATCTTCCTACCAAGATATCATGAAATATCGTCAATATGTTTTCATCAAGTTATCAATTACTTTTCAATAATCATTTCGACTTCTTTCTACTAGGTAGTTGATCATTTACACCAACGGTATAATCATCTAAGTACATCGTTAAATTTCACATGAGACTCATCATCTTGAGTCTTAATCTCTCATCATATATAACAACAACTGAAAAAAAAATTGTCAGGATATTTAACTTGACTTGTTTTTTAAAGTTACAGGATGCTTACTTTCCTACGAGTAATTTCCATGGCAACTAAAATTTGGAATCGGGGTTTCTAGATTTCCGCAATTCTTATTTGTTTTCATTAATTCGTTAACCATTTTTAACGATTGTTTGCAGGCTCTGCCACAACATAAAATGAGTGGTGTGTGTTTTATGATAGGCATCGGATAAAGCTCGTTTATCATAAATTTATATATTATGGTTTTGAAAGATAATTTGGTTCTGCGATCATTTTTGTCTGGAATTTTTTTTATTTATTTGTTTGACTATTTAATTTTGGTATCAATATTTGGGTTGTCTCTAGCCACAGACGTCTTCCATGGCCTTTGCTTTCTTCTGTGTCATCCCATCAAGAATCCTGTTCAGTCACACAACCACTACCTTGCATGATGCACACAAATCTGAAAGGCATCCTTGTGTGAAATACTTGCATTAGGTGGCCTCAATGTCATAAATGATCCAATCATCGATAATGCATCAAGATATTCTCAGAGATGATCTGTAGCATTCCTCGTGACATAATCATAGGAAAGGCAAGAACTTCTTTCATTTGTTTTTGTCCACACAATTGGTGCGAGTCTATAAAGAACAAACATTGAATATTTTTGCAAAATACAGAACCTTCAAGAGGCCTGCAACGACAATTATATCAGGAGAGCGCATCTAACTTTTGATCTTGTTCTTTTATGAGAAGAACTTGTATGTCTGATTCTAATGTAAGAAATTCATCATTATTTGAGGACATAAATCGATTTGGTTTTTGCACCCGGATGATCATCTGGCAACCTTAGAAGTTCCCGGCGCATGCCATTCAAATTGATATTAGCTTGCACAGAAGATTTGTCCATACCTGTTTGCACAGATTTACTCAGTATATGTTTGGATCCGCTCGGTATTATAATTACACAGAAGACATTGCTCCACTGCAGAACTCTCCTCGTGGTCTTTTCTAGACTCTTCAGAGCATCCATTTGCCATAATTCCTTTCTGTTAGAACCCTCATTATTTAAGCCTCCATCATCGGCGAAGCTGTGTTCTTTATCAGTTACAGAACTGTGTTCTTTATCATTTGTAGAGCCACCGTCTTCATCTGGTCTCTTGAGAATAGAATCATCTGGTCTCTTTGAGCAAAGAACTTCCTCCTGCTCTTTGTTGATAACCTTTCCGTGTGATTTGTTCTCTTCAATTTATAGAATCCGATTATACTTTTTACGGAGGGCTCTTATACGCTTGTAGACAACAGAACTTTCCTTTTGAAGGGATGAGGAATTCACAGAACCATCGGGTGTTGTGGCAAGACGCTACACATGGTCGTGAGATTTCTAAGTATCGGTAATCCTATGGTCCTGGGATTGATGGCATGATTTCCATCTTTGGTATTTCTTCAAGCGAGCGTGCTTCTCTTTAGCCGTTATCTCTTCAATGGAGCGCGTCTGTCTGTTTTCAGGTCTTCTAACAGGTGAGCCTTTATGTTTTTCTTATTAGGTAGGAAATCAAAAAAAAAATTAAGCATGAAAAATCAACCTAGAATATTTACTTTGATAAGAAGGTAGAAGTATTCCTTTTCTTTTCTGCTTCAAACTACCAGAATTTAAGGGTTAGTAACCTTCATGCTCAAAACTTCAAGGAACTGCAACTAAGAAAGAACATTGACCTTAAACCGCTGTTTAATCCCACCTTGAATTGGTTTTGTTCCGCTCTAAAATAATGTTGCAGGTCTTCTTTCTTTCATGATGATAAGTAAAGAACATGGCATTAGGATGTGAGGTTAGTTGTACTGCATGACTGTTGGATATGTCATGTGATGGATGATGGTTATGATATTTGATGCTTGATATATTGTGCACTTTAGTTTTGGGATAATTATATTATAATTACGATGTGACTTACACTTTGTATGAGATCATGATGTGTGCCATATATTACATTATAGTTTTATGACAAAGATATATCATGGCCAATACGTGGTAATAGTTCCTGAGAAATGAAATTTTATATTTATTATTGGAATATGTTGATGGGAACCTCGCTGGAAAGTTTGACTGGTTTTTTATTAGTGATATGATAGTAATTGAATTCAAATTTTACTCCAGCAATATTTGATGTACGTCTCATTCCACCTCAGTAGTCAGATTTGATAGCAGTGTTGCACCACTCGCTTCATTGTTTTCATGGGTGATTTTGATTCACTGTATTGTTGGTTATACCCTCCATTTTGATTGTATGAGTTATCACCCTCGGCGATCACTCATCCGATTAAGATTTTGTATAGCACCATTTTGCGAGCCTATTAACTCACAAGCTCACTTGTCACCCAAGAATTTACAACAATCTCCTTGAGCCATGCCACCCCTCTTGATCCAAAACTGTGCAATATGGTCCCTCTTTCTATGCTTTCAATCGAGCATTTCTTCTTCAGGCGAGCATCATGTTCGTTTATGAGATATCATAAGTTAGCAGATGTATCAGGTGTATCAGCTATAGCAGCATATATGTTACACCCTTGCCTGCATTTAATATGATGTATTGGGTTTCTGTACACATGCAAGCAATTTTATGTCTTATCCGGGAAATTATTATGGCTAATTGTATTGTAATTTAAGGGATTTGATATGGTGTTTCCTTCGCGGGTGCACTTGCAGGCAGGCCATATAATTAATAAAATGATTTTATTTTGTGTTGGGGAGGGATAACCTTCCCAGTCATCCGATCCAGTTCTAGGTCGGGTGGCGGTGTCTCTCCTTATTATGGTGTGGAATATTTCTTTGATGGTCTGATTTCTTAAATTTCCTTAGAGCAATCATTTAATAGCCATAAGAATCTCAAGATACACTTGCTTAAATAGATACTTAAAACACAAAATTTCAATTTATTTTTAAAAATCAGGAATCTGTAGAATTAATATTAGTGATGAATAAATTTCTTTCAAAATTCAAGTACCTTCTTAGCACAATAATGCCACCAATGTTCTTAAGCTTTAGTCATTTGAATTTGGATTTTACATTGAGACAATTGTCTAAGTTTTATTCTGACATCATTATTACCTTCTAACTCATGTTTTCCATGGTTTTATACTACAAAATTTGTGATTGTTGATAATTTATGGTAATTTATGGTTTAAGTATTGTGATTATTGATAATTTATGATAAAATATATCTTATTAAATTCATAAACTCTGATAATAACTTATTAGCCTTGTTATTATTAGACTCTGATAATAATTATTATTGAGTATATTGGTTCTTATTTTATGGGATGAATCTTGATATTGAGTTACAGTAGTATTTCTCGTATAAATGTTTGGCTGGTATAAGTTTGGTGCACTCATTAGTTCCTCATTGGTTTTCTCATGCATCATTATAGACAGCAGATTCTTTGGTTCTATGCTCTCATTAGAATCTCATTACATGGTAAAACCACTATCTCATTTTCTTGAGTTGTTTGTGCTTGCATCCTCTTATCATTATCTAAACGCTATTTCGTAAAATAAAAAGTGTTATAATCAACTACAACGGTTCTCTCCATTACAACCATATAACAAAGTGAAATTCTAAATGAGTCACATAATTAAAGGTATATAGTTTTGTTATGACTCATTGATTCATTGGAAAAGTATATAATCTTGTAATCTTGGATGGTGATAATCTACCCATAATCAACGATGTATAATTCTTTGAAAGATTTCAGTATTGAAATACTGGCACGTTTTTGTAACAAATCTTTAATGCTGGTGTAACTACTCACCACTGGTTCATTTTACAACACAATTTACATAGCACTTGAAGTATTTGGATAATTGAAATTTGTCACCAATTAAAGTGCTTTAAAATAGTGAAAGTTGTTTCAATGGATAAACTCTGGTATCTTATTACCTTTAGCTGATCATTGTTCACTTGCATCTGTTCATTATTGTATTGTTCAATCTGATCTAAAAACATAGAGATAACATTCCTTGAATGTTGATCATACTATTCACTAATTATTTGGGTTGGATTGTTGTTCTCACTGTCCTTTACCGATAGCAGTTGCTTGGCATGTAGAAATTTTGAATAATATAACACTTATTCACAAAGATTATCCTAATTATACACTATTTGCGGAATGCATACATAATACATAACCTCCTCTACGTTGATCATCAATTTTGCGGAATTAAAAACAATGAAACATCAATCGCATGCGCACCTTAACACAGTATGTAATGGGGAAAGCATACAGCTGAAAACCACGCACTATCTGTATATTATAATGATAGAGAACATGTAACAATACATAGTACAATACTCCTCACAAGTACTCAGTACTATCTCCACCTGCTACACACAAACTAGCTCAGATCTAAATCAAGTCACAGGTTCAAATCTCCTCTGCTGTTTACCTGCCTCTACTGCGCAATCCAATGTGAGAATAGGAATGATCCAAGCTCGTTTTCCTTGGCTTGTACTGCGCAATCCTCATTGGCAATCTCCATCATTGATTGTGCAAATCTCATGCACAGCTATAGTCACAACTGATAGTAGTCTCCACCTCTAACACCTATCTCCACTGAACTATCCATGCACTGAGTTAACTGATGTATTCTTTAGTTGATTTATGAGTTAATAATTAGTGAATTAATTAATAATTAATTCACATCACTCATCACTAGTGTACTCTGCAGTTAGACTAAATACAACTAGTTCAACCAAGTCAAACTGAACACAACTCCATCAACTCCTCAATCAACTCCACCAAACTCAATCACTTGAGTTCTAATTGAAGTCCATCATGCAATAGCTCAACTGACCCATAAGAAAAGCGTATTTCCTTCTGGCAATTGCATGTGCCACATCCGTAGCTCGAACTGAAGTGCTCCAAGAGGATAAGATAATGTTTATAGTCCAAATATTATTAAGAGCTAATAATATTCGACTGTTCTATTTTTAGCTTGGCAGTCTAAAAATAGACTCTGCCCATATGTCTAAAAATATAAGTCCATCTATTTTTACCAACATGACGAATCATCCACAAATAACATCCTGCAACTCATAGACCATGATCCATATGTCTAAAAATAGAATTTGCGCCAAAAAATAGCCTGCGGGCCCACTTAGTGAAGGTGACTTCTTTTCATTAAGCTCCATCATCTTGTTGCATTTTCAACATGGCATTTCTCTGGTCTATTATTGCAAGAACACAACTCTCTCAATATGATCTTCTAACAAATTTAATTTTGCATTGCAATTACCATTCAGATTACATGTATCTACTCATTTACTACTCATATAATTTGTATATTAAACATCATCAAGCTACCATTGAAGTCCCCTTCATTCTTGAGTGAATCAATTGGGTTTGCAATATATATATATATATATAAACCACAGGATGGTATATTTTAGTCTCAGAGGCAAATCATACAGATTTGGATTTCAGTTCAGATTTTGAGTATAATGTTACATGAGGTTTCGTAATTCAAGGTTAATTGCATATAGTGGATAAAGTTGTCTATGGAGAAATGAAAAGGAGAAACTAATTTTTTTTTAAAAGGATGATAACTAATGATAGTTCATTATGGCCAACTTGGATCAGATGTTTAAGGTGGTAGAGAAGAAGTATCACAACAGGGGTAAGAAATCAGTAAGAAGAAACAACCTATTTTAGAACATAATGGAAGAGTTTGGTATAATCATAACTTGGTACTCTAAAGGTATCACTATAAGGTCTATCTAAGGATGATACACATAAAGAAGAAAATATTGGCAATCAACTAATGAAGTTGAAATATCAGGGTAATAATGAAGGTTATTTTAAGGAACCTGTAAGGCATGATAAATAGAATGATTGGAGAAGATAAGTTGTGTGCATAACAACATCTATAACAATGGGAGAGCCACATTGTAAAGTTTTCCATAGGTGACTAACTATATGAATGAATTATGGATAACAAGACGTATGATCAGGAGATTTTATTATGTTAATGTCTTAAAACAGGAAAAGATAAGCAGATTACACTTGGTAGCTATCTAAGTGAATTTGTTTATCAGGTATTACCCAAGTTGGGAAATAGTAACAACATTTCCAAGGTATATCAGTGCTATAGGAGAGGAGGAGAAGAAACCACAATGACTGGAGGTGAGAAATTCAAGTCAATTTAATAAAATAGAATGAAGTGAAGAAACTTCCATTTTTGAAGCCAGTAGACATGGAATAGTAGGAAATCAAGACAGGGAGAAAAATAAAAATATATCTATGAATATCGGGTAGGAGGAAATGAAGGGATGTTCTATCAAGAAGAAATTTCTTTTAAAGGTATTGATGAGTAGAGCGAGAAACATGATTGGTAATGGTCATAATGATGATCTACATATTTTAAAAATGTGAAGTTGTGAAGTTGCATGATGACCAAGTGATAATAAACGAGGAAGATATAGGAAGAAATGTTGCTAGAAATTTTATAAGGATACCTTGAAAAGGATTGTGTACATAGTGACCAAAGAAGTGAAAGTCAAATAATACAGGTTGTACTTGACTAATTTTCACTCATTATTTGATGAGTAGGACTTCCCATAACGTTGAAAGAGGTTGTTTCCACATAACACCTCACATTTAAGTTTTTCATGGACAATGATGTTAGTAGTGTTTCCAACTGTTTCAAAATCTAAAATAATGATACTATTTAATAAGAAAGAGTCTTTTGCCCCACTTGACGAAGGGTGAATTTATGATGAAGCAATTAAGTGGTATTGAAATATGAACTTGACGAACTCGACGAGATAAGAAAATATTTTTGTGGATGAAGTGCTAATTGTTAAATAAGTCAACATGGATCAAAAAATCCTTGTGCAAGTAAATTAAGCATATGCAATTGCATATAGCGATATTGGACTCAGTAAGCCAAAGGGTAAATGGATATAAAATCAAGGGATTTTAATAGATGATTTAAATAATGATGGCATCACTAGTAATATCTTAAACAATGAATTTCACCAGAATTTCCTTGGGGAAGGAAGAATAAATGACGAGAGATTAAGACTCAAGATGATGAGACTCATGTGAAATTTAACGATGTACTTAGATGATTATACCTTTGGTGTAAATGATCAACTACCTAGTAGAAAGAAGTCGAAATGATTATTGAAAAGTAATTGGCAACTTAATGAAAACATATTAACGATATTTCATGATATCATGGTAGGAAGATAATGATGTACATATGGTTCTTATAGTGATAATGTATCCATACGATAATAGTGATATGCATAGGTATTATGACGTTATGTCAAGATATAATGACATATTCATTTACTACGTGATGATAGGTATTTAATGTTCAATACTCATGATGGATATGATATGCATAACGTGACATAGGAATTATGATGCTATAATATGAGGATTATTGACATGTGGTTCATTTATGGGAAGTCATGATATATCTTGATATAATTATGTTGACGGTATAACTAAAGCATGCGATAGTTATCTAATTAATAAACTAAATTCAGCTATAAATAGTGCTTACCTGAAGGCTTACCGCAACAAGTTTTTGGGGACGACTCTCCACCAAACCGTAGGCTCAATTGTGCAAGGATTTACTACAACTGGCCACTACTAAGCCCTCAATCAACGTACTACTGCCAGTGACTCCTATGTCTTAGAACACCATTCTCCCAAGAGAATGAAAGATAGAATCTCAAAAAGATGGAATGCCTCTCATCCTCCTCACCATCTAATAAATAGAGCAAACATTGGATGGGAACCACATGCACACACTCCATGTGTCTACATGCGACTTTGATTTTTAGCTTTTATTTCTTTACTTTTCTTTTGATTTTTAGCTTTATTGTTTTATTTTCTTCTTTTTGATAGCTTTACTGATTTTTTATTTATTTGTTTCTTTGTTTTATTTCTATTTATTCTTATTTAAAGCTTTAGCATAGTTATTACTATTTTTATTTTTATTATTTTTATTTATTTTCTTGTATATATTTTAAATATCACTTATTATTTAACATTTATGATTTATTATTTTTATTATTTATTATTAAGTGATTTATTATATATTATTATTAATATTTTTATTATTTATTATTTATTATTATATTATTTATTATTTTTATTATTTATTATTTATTATTAAGGGGATGGATATTACATAACTTAACAACTGCAAGATTCACATACATTACCATCCAAATCCAAACACATAAGCACACAAATCACTAAAAGTATCCAAACAAACAAGTACAAACCATTCAAGGAAAACAACATAAACTAAATTAAAGAAGAGAATGATATGTTCATGTCAAACAAATAAACATATTTAAATTTAATTAATAAGCACATACAAACTTTAATAGTTACAATAAACTTACAATAGAACAATATGTTTAACCATGAATATTCATTTCCACTTTGTCATAGATATTATTAACTTGTAAATAAATTTTGTTACAATGCCTTGGGCTCATCAATATAACATGCCCAAAAACCATATCTTATTTCACAATCAAAATATTTTATAAATATTTAATTTGAATTTAATTTTATAATAGTTTTTTATTAGATCCAAAAGAAACAAGTTTATAATTACTTTTGAGATATATCTCCACCTCTATGGCATTATAATATATGAGATATAAATAGTAGATGTAAATTAAGATTCATTTTACCATATAAATTAAAATAATAATTTTGTAACCATATTTAAATTTCATTAATAAGGACATAAAAACCTAATACTTACAATATAACAAGATTTTTAACCATGGATATTTACCCCGACTTTACCATGAATATTATTAACCATACCATACCATGGGTCAATAAGATGGTTCATCAATACCACATGTCCAAAAATCATCTCTCATTTCACAATCAAAATAATATTTACAATATATCAAGATTTTTGACCTTGGATATACCACATGTCTAAAAATCATCTCTCATTTCACAATCAATATAATACTTACAATATATCAATATTTTTCACCATGGATATACCACATGTCTAAAAATCATCTCTTATTTCACAATCAAAATATTTTTTTATTTAATTTTATTACATTTTAGGTGGAGAGACACTCTCATTTCCAGTATGGAAGAGATGTTGTAATGGCATGTTATATTATGTTATATAAACATTTTAACCTAGTAAAATTACATAAAAATAGAAAATAAAATTATTAATTAAAATGTTTCCACTTAGTGAAATTATATAAAAATAAAAACTAAACTAAAAAATAAAAATAATAATTAAACCCACCTAGATCCATCTTAACTTTTGATCTATCAAGCTCTAAGAGCGATCAAATCTCTCAAGGTGAAAACCTTTCTTCAAGTTTTTCACTTGGAAAAGAGGTTTGCACCTCGAGAAATTCAATCTCTCTCCGCACTTAATAGATTATAGTTAAGATTGACCTAAGATGGTTTAGTGTATGAAATAATAATGATTATTTAATGGTAATATTAATTAATAATAATAATCATAATTATAAGTCTTCAACTTATATCAACCACATTTATTAATGTGGATGTGCATATGATTAATATATGTCTTTGGCCTATATCTTCCATATTTACTAATGTAGTTGTGATAGTAATTATTTGAATCATAGTTATAAGTTTGAATAGAAATGATAATTAAATACACTGAAAAAATTAATGATTTAACATTTACTATGGAAAAAAATTAAAAATATACATAACTACACAAATTTACATGTTCTCAAAGATCCGAAGGGTTTCTGAAGAGTAGAAGGGTTTAAAATTTTGATTAGGAATCTGCTCTGTTCTTCCTGTATTAATCCATGAACCGAATATCCCATATCAAACTTCAAATTGATGTATTAATCCAAGAACCCAAGTTAACTCGCTAAAATTTTTCAGCTACTTCAACCAAATTTGGTAACTATGATTTCAGTATAACATAGCAACTGCAGAAGACTTCCAGCGACCAATATTGATAAAGAAAGATTAATAAAGAAAGTAATATGGTATTTAATTTTGGTAATATAGGGTAGATTTTGGAATATTTTATAAAGTTAATTATTTAATATTTTTAGGATTAATAAAATTTTGGAAATATTTAGAAAATGTACAATTAAATTATATTTAGTAAGAGGAAACAGGTTAATTGCTTAAGATTTTAGGGAATAAGTTAATTGTTCAATATTTTAGGGCATAACGGAGTGACAAATAATTCTAAGTGATAAAGTTTTCTTTGATTAATAGTAATGTGTTAGTCTATATTTGAGAATCGTTGCCAGTAATAACTGTTTTAAAGAATCGCTGCCAGTAATAACTATCCCATTAACTATTTAACAATTAAATTATCATAAAAAATTTCACAGTCAATGCCAATCATTCTCCTCGAAACAAACAGTTTCTAATCTGGTGGTTTTCAGCGGTAAATTGGGTTGGCATCGCGTAGTCTAACCAGGCGGAGAGGCGGAGGAGTTGCCTGGAAAGTTATGGAAATTCTGATCATAATTAGAGAAAATCCGGCAAGGATTTTTGTAAATCCAAGTTATAATTGTTAAATTTCAAAATTTTAGGTGTCCTAAACGTTTTTGATGGTGTTAAATCCATTTTCACCATTAAAAACATGATTTAAAGACTGTTTCTTAAAAAAAAAAATTGAAATTTTTTAGCTCGGATTTTAGCCACTTTTAGCCATCCAAGCAATTCCTCCGCATCGTTAGACGACTCCATACATTGACATTGTTCGCTTGCCCTTGCACCTAACTGCCACAGGTCTCTACTCCCTTTCCATAACTACCTACCGTAACGGACTTCTATTTTCTTATTCAAATGAAGGGTAACTAGTTTATCTAGTACAGTGATGTGTGGTTTAACGGTAAGACACATGGGCGAAGCCCGGGAGGTCTGAAGTTCAAATCTCATTGAGTACAGTGACCTGCTGTGGTGGCGGCTAGAGGGGCGGACCCCCCTACCGTGGGTGTGCTCTTGCTAAAACCATAGGAGGGCTCGGGGGGAGAATTCCGTCTGAGAGATGGGTCTCATGGCTGGGTGGAAGAGCATAAACAAACACAGGTGACTTGCTTGAGAAACCATTCTGATACTGGCGGACCAGGTACGGTTTCCACTGCAGAGTCTCTGTCTGAATATAAAAATATAGTGAACGTACAATAGCTAAACAAGAAGCAAGTTTCTTTCCTAGTTACTGTTATAATGTTAAGAACTGTGTAGTTATGATTAATGATTAAAGACAGACTGTCATAAATCTGGTTGACTGTAGATAAACCTACATAAGAAGATGTAGTTAAAAAAAAAACTGGTTATAGGAACCAGTGAAGGTAACCAAGAACCGGTTACCGAAAGACGGGCAGAGCATAAGCTCGTGTATAGGAGCGAGTTATTATTTAACAGTGAGTAAACTGTCCTTAACAGAACTGCATCATATATCTTAATAAATGATCAGGGAACAACCTGAGTGTGTCGACAGAGTGAGGATTGAACCTCTGAATCTGAATAGGGGAATACTGACGGTAGTCAGATGCCACCTTCCTGTCGACGGAAGAATAACCGAAACCTTCGGTTAGATATTACAAATGTTTAATGAAATGGAAAATACACAGAGAGAATACCATACAAACAGCGTTAACTTGAAAGCTGTATAGAACAGAAAATGAAATTATCATGACATTTCAACAACCCATAACCTCAAGAATACAGTGCTAGTGAGCACGGGTATATGAAGCCAGCTCCGTGGAGCGATAAACTGGGAAAGCAAATAATGATGTTTATGAAACCCTGTGTATGTAAACCGAGAGAGAAACTTACGTTTATACATCTAAAACCCTGTGCATTAAACTGAAATAGGAAGTATATTCATTCATACAAAAAGTCTGTGCATGCAAGGCGAAAAGAGATGTGCATATTTATACCAGGTAAACGATACATGCAACGCAATGGAAGAACCTTTAAACTATATATATGAGATGCGATATATATATATATTCCATAGAGGAAGGGAAGAACCACATATCGTTCTGGTTAACCAATCATTTACATGCGGTGCAAATAGAGTCACTTAGTTAGCCGAATGCATGTTAATCAAATAATGTTGTATGTGCAGTCGAATGAATATTAAACAACCATAACAAGTAAGATAGATGCATAATGATACAGAGTAATAGCATGGAGCAGTCGCTATAACAGAGTCATATACGAAGATTCATTATAAAAGTAAACAATCCAGCATCTGATTGTAAAACCCTTACACTGTTGGAAATGATAAATCAGAAACAGAGAATATATATATTCATGAGTATATCAAATGGGTACAGCCCTGAGGCGCAAATAGAGTCTCAGCCATATAAAGTATAGGTTATACACAGTCCAAAACTCGAGTAAAAGTCTTGAATGGACCAGAAGTCCTTTAGAAGAAAACTAAACCCTCATTCAAGTCAAGATTCACTCTATAGGTCTGTGCTCCAGGACCAGAATCGAAAACCTCTTATCTAAGGACAGAAATGACAAATCATAAATAAAGCATGCCGCAAGGGGCAGTTGTGTGAACAATAGAGAAGACCTTAAATACATGCAAGCGAACCTATGGTAGTTCTGCATAGTTCATTAACAAATTTGACGGTAAGGACTCGACCAGTATTAAAGGAACACTAATAAAAGTCTTGAGGGCTCGCTGAGGAGCATACCTCGGCTGGCGCCGCGATAAGGCCCTAATGGAGCGGCAATCTGCAAACATAAATTAGGAACCTTAAAACCCCTGAGGCGGTGAAGACTTTGCATAGAGGAACAGAGTCTAAGATGAAGTTTACCTGTAGCCGCTGCGAGGGAAAGAAATTGTCATGCACAGCTGCTGGACACCTTCAGTGGAATAGCAACACCAGCTGCGTGCCTAGGGTACAAACATTCAACAATGTAAGAACTCGTATGAAATATAAACACTGTAAGTCCATGAGACTTCATATCCGATAAAGCCTACTGCAAATGCACAGAGAACATGCGGAACCAAAGATATTACCCGTATAGTGTTGCAGGCGACCTCGGTACAGATCCTGAGTGGTTGCAGTCGAAGAGGGTAGCACCGCTGAGAGAAACCAGAGGTGAGGTGCCAAGACAGAACCGGAGGAATAAATGAAACAATAAACCCTGTTACCATGCCGCTGAAGCTTTTGTAGTACCGTAAACCCTGGATTGGATCTCCACCCATCGATCAATGGGTGTGATCTCAGCCGTTCATACAAGGCGGGAAGGTCAAGCGTAAGAGCCGAGATCTCTAGGAACGAGGTATCACATGGCCAAAGGCATCCAGCAATGCCACCTCGCACTATAAGGACAGGTGCTTTTAAGACAGGGTTGTGTTGGCGCCTGCAAGAGCTGCGGCAGGGCCACCAACGTCTGCACCGCATTAACACTCCCAATGATGTAGACTAACAGCTAGTTTCCGAAAGGTCAAAGGACTAGACCGAAAAACAATGACAAAGCATGTGTTGCGTGGCATGACACATGTCACCCATGTTTACCATCGAAACTAACAGAGAATTAATTAAGTGTTAATATGTGGTGTTGTATTCATATATCGTATGTATTATAATGCTATGCAGATAAATATGTGACAGACATTATAGTTACATCAAGTAAATCGTGTAAGCATACAGTAAATTTTTTTTATGAATGGGGATGATGGTGTGACAAATTGGTATCAGAGCCCAGTTTCAACACTGTGGCCTCAGGCAAACATGTTTCACTGTGAAAGTCTACACCATGCATATGTAAGTGAATTAATAAATTCATCTAACTTCTGTTCTGTTTATGAAGGGATAAAATACGAAATTACAACAGTTAACAGTTAAAGCAGTGAGGAGACAAAATGCAAGGACCCGGCAGCAATCCTCAGGAGAACCCAGAGTTGTGGGTGCAGTTGGGTGAGGCAACACGAAGCACCAATCTGGCAATATTGGAAATGGTTCAAGAATTGAAGAATGAGATGGCACGGTTGCGAGAGGACAACGCGCGTTTAACAGTTGAACAAGAAAGGATTCTGAAGAGCTTGTCGGACAGACAGAATCCACCTCTATCTAATCCCAGTGCGGAGCAGCAGAGGATGACAGAGTAACAAAATTATCAGATGGAACCTGAAATTTCCGAAGGCGAAGAGGATCACTCAGACAATGTACCAGAGCAGCAAACTTCAAAACGTCAGAGGATGGAACTGCAGGGAGAATTCCGGAAGATTAAACCTCCACATTTCGATGGCGAACAGGAGGAAGCTGCTGAAGCCTGGTTAATAAATATGAATAAATATTTTCAGTTATATGAGTATGACCATAACTTGAAAGCAAGACTAGCAATTTTCCAGTTACAAGGTAAGGCAACCTTGTGGTGGGAGGAAATCAAGATTGTCAAGGGGGTCAGCGAACGGACTATTACATGGGAGAAGTTCCAGAAATACTTCAAGGAAAGGTACCTGACTGAGCGCTTCTATGATGAGAAGGCAAGGGAATTTCATAATTTGAGATTAGGTAAGCAGACCATGGACGAGTTTATTAATCGTTTCACCTCTCTGTTACGTTATGTACCCTACATCAAGGAGGAGAAAGCTAAGGTCCAAAGCTTTGTGAGCAGTTTACCGGCGTATATAAGGGAGAGGATTGAGTTTGACAATCCTAGAACCATGGATGAGGCTATTCGTAAAGCAAGGATCTGCTATCAGCAGAGTAAGCAGAAGGGGGATACTTCGATCAAAAGATGGAATGAAAAAAGGAGCAGTCGGGTGGTTGGAAGCGGCAAGGGAGGTCGCAACATTGGAAGCAAGGGAGCTGGTAAAGGATTAAACAGCAGATCTGTAACAAGAAGTGCGCCCTGAACTAGACCAGGAAGTGAAAACAGAGTGAATGAACAGCCTACTAGGCCAGAAGGTGAAGGCATGACCAGGCCTTCAGTTCAATGCTGGGGCTGTGGAGGGCCTCACTATGTTAAAAACTGTCCACAGCGAAAGGGGACAGACCAGATATCCCAGATTCATGAAGCATCGACTGTTGGGGATGTGGCACGTAGTGTACCCAGAATCAATGCAGCGCTGGAGGACCGTCAAGCGGAGTACCAGCCATCTATGGTTGAATTTGAAGGTAAAATTTCAAACCTCTCTATAGCTGTTCTTATTGACCCAGGGGCTACTTTAAGTTATGTTAGCCCAAAAATAGTAGAACAGTGTAAACTGCAAGCTGAAAAGTTCAGGAATCCGTGGCTGGTCCAATTAGCTACAGGGGCCAAGAGGCGAGTCTTGGCTAAGGTAAATAATTGTTCATTAACTATAGCAGGACAGCCAATCGTAGCAGATCTAAATGTACTACCGTTGGGTTCATATGACATCCTAATTGGGATGGATTGGCTGGAGAAGCACTGGTCCTTAGTAAATTGCAAGACAAAGACTATTTACTATAAGGACGACTGTGGGGAGCAGCAGGAGTTGCAAGGAATCAGACATCCTGTACAGATTCGACCCATTACAGCAACTCAGTTAGCTAAATGCATCAGAAAGAAGTGTCAAATCTATGCTATTCAGGTGGGCTACGCTAATCAGAAGGATAAAACTGCCACATTGGGTAACATTCCAGTGGTGCAGGATTTTGCAGATGTTTTTCCCGAGGAGGTACCGGGATTACCACCTAAAAGAGATGTGGATTTCACCATTGAACTGATTCCGGGGGCAGCACCGGTATCACGGGCACCATACCGTATGAGTGTACCAGAACTAACAGAATTAAAAATGCAACTGCAGGAGCTGTTAGATAAAAATTACATCCGTCCCAGTGTATCACCCTGGGGAGCCCCAGTACTGTTCGTTAAAAAGAAAGATGGCACCTTTCGGATGTGCATTGATTATCGTCAGCTGAATAAGCTCACGATCAAAAATAAATACCCTTTGCCCAGGATCGACGAACTTTTTGACCAGGTGAAGGGAGCAACGGTATTCTCTAAAATCGATCTGCGATCTGGTTACCACCAGATCAGAATTAAGGAGGAGGATATCACCAAGACCGCTTTCAGAACGCGGTATGGGCATTACGAATTCGTGGTGCTACCTTTTGGTCTGACCAATGCACCTGCTACTTTCATGTGTTTGATGAACAGTGTGTTTCATAGATTTTTAGACAAATTTGTGTTGATATTCATAGATGATATCCTGATTTATTCACGATCTAGAAAGGAGCATGAGGAACACCTTAGATTGGTGCTGCAAACTTTACGAGAGCATCAATTGTATGCAAAGTTTAGTAAGTGTGATTTCTTCAAGGAAGAGATACAATACTTGGGCCATGTAATCACAAAGGAAGGAATTGCAGTAGACCCTAAAAAAATCAGAACTATAATGGAGTGGCCCATACCAAAGGACGTGGCAGATATTAGGTCCTTTATGGGGCTAGCGGGTTATTATAGAAGATTTGTTGAAGGCTTTTCGAGGGTAGCGTACCCTATCACCTCCTTACAAAAGAAAGGAAAAGTGTTTAAATGGACTTCAGAATGTCAGAAGAGCTTTGAACAGCTCAAGCACTTACTCACCACAGCCCCCATATTGAGTATAGCTGATCCTAATAAGGATTACGTGGTCTGCACTGACGCAAGTAAAGAAGGTGTGGGAGGAGTGCTGATGCAAGAAGGAAGAGTCATTGCATATGAATCAAGGAAGCTGAAAGAACATGAGCAGAAATACTCTGCTTACGATCTGGAGCTAGCGGCTGTTATTCATGCCCTGAAAATGTGGCGACACTATCTTTTAGGAAGAAAATTTCTGTTGCTAACAGACCACCACAGCCTAACCAACTATTTCAGCCAACCCACTTTAAATACGAGGCAAGCTCGTTGGGCTGACTTCTTAAGTGGATTCGACTTTGAAATTAAGCACTTAAAAGGAAAGGAGAACCGAGTGGCTGATGCGTTAAGTCGAAAGGTACAATGCGTGTGCAAGATTTCTGTTAGTAAATGGCAGAGTACTTTATTAGAAAAGATAAAATCAGCAGCTGAACGTGATGCTGTTTACCAGCAAATTAAACAGCAATTACAGCAATATTCTGGTAAGGAAACACAACAAGGATATGAGCTGGATGATGCCGGAATGCTGTACTTTAACAAAAAGCTGTATGTACCTAATGAAGATAGCATTAAGAAGCTGATTCTAGATGAATTTCATATCAGCCATTATACCGGGCATCCAGGATACCAGAAAATGGTTACTGCCCTTCGGAAAGAATATTACTGGCCAAAAATGAAGAAGGAGGTAGCTGAGTATCTAGCACGGTGCCTAGAATGTCAGCAGATCAAGGCAGAGCATTTGCATCCAGCAGGGCTGCTACAACCCTTACCCATTCCGGAATGGAAATGGGAGACTATCTCCATGGATTTTATAACCGGATTGCCTCGGACGAAGAAGAATAATGATTCCATTATGGTGGTAGTGGATAAGTTGAGTAAGGCAGCACACTTCATACCTGTGCAATCAACATATAAAGCTGTGCAAATTGCCCATATTTTCATGCAAAATATATTCAAATTGCATGGACTTCCGAAGGTAATCATCTCTGATCGTGATGTTAAGTTTACATCAGCTTTTTGGCGAACACTGTTTGCTGAACTGGGAACACAGCTGAACTTTAGCACAGCTTATCATCCCCAAACAGATGGCCAAACAGAACGAGTGAATCAGGTTGTGGAGGACATGCTGAGAGCATGTGTTATGATGAAGCCAACCCAATGGGAAGATTATCTCCACCTGGTCGAATTCGCATATAACAATGGATATCATTCCTCAACACAGATGAGTCCTTTTGAGGTTATGTATGGGCGGAAGTGCCGCACACCTGCAAGCTGGGGTGGACCTGAGGACAGGTTACAAATTGGTCCTGATATGCTCAAGGAAATGGAAGATACGGTAAAGAGGGTGCGTACCAATTTAAAAGCCGCTCAGGACAGACAGAAAAGTTTTGCTGATCGAAAGAGAAGATTCAAAGAATTCCAAGTTGGGGATCATGTGTTTGTAAGAATCCAACCAAGAAGGAGTACCTTGCAGTGGAGCGGATGTGCTAAACTAGCACCTCGCTATTTTGGACCTTTCCAGGTCTTGGCAAGAGTGGGGCTGGTAGCTTATCAACTTGCCCTACCAAGCCATATTAGGATCCACAATGTGTTTCATGTATCTGTATTAAAGCAATACGTTTACGATACTAAACATGTGATTCAATGGCAGAATGTTCAGGTAAGAATTAATCTGGACACTCTAGATAAGCTTTGTTCCTGAACAAGAAAATAACTTAATCTGTTGCTGATTGCAGGTCGAGCCGGAAGGCGAGGTTCTGGTCGAACCACTGACCATTCTCGACCGGAGAGAAGTTCAGCTGCGGAAACGGGTTATTTTCCAAGCTAAGGTGCAATGGCAACATTATGGGCCGGAAGAGGCCACTTGGGAGGATGAAGAACTATTAGAGAAGCTTACCCGAATTTGTTTAAGGGTGACAGACATCGGGACGATGTCCAATCACAGGAGGGGGAGATGTAATGACCCCAGGATATGTAATTGTGAAAGTTTACTGTGGTAAAAGATAGTAATACAGTTGTTGTTATGTTTTAAACAAAACTGTGACAAACTATTTCTTTTAATTAAAAAGTAATTTAAATATTTTTGGAAATGCTGGCAGCCTCTAGGAGGTGAATCTTAAAGAAAAGAGATCAGTTGTGATAACTGATGAAACTACCCTCCAAAACAGGAAAATTCCTGACTGAGGAGAGGGAATTATGTGCTGGGAGGACAGGCAGAAGGAATTCTTTTCCAAGAACAGGAAAAGAGAGAACAAAGAGAACATGGGTTAAGTCTGGTTAGGACCAGATAACCAGGCACAGATAGTGCGCAAATCCTGTTGAGGGCTGGAGGCCTGCAGGAGGGCTCGGGGGGAGAATTCCGTCTGAGAGATGGGTCTCATGGCTGGGTGGAAGAGCATAAACAAACACAGGTGACTTGCTTGAGAAACCATTCTGATACTGGCGGACCAGGTACGGTTTCCACTGCAGAGTCTCTGTCTGAATATAAAAATACAGTGAACGTACAGTAGCTAAACAAGAAGCAAGTTTCTTTCCTAGTTACTGTTATAATGTTAAGAACTGTGTAGTTATGATTAATGATTAAAGACAGACTGTCATAAATCTGGTTGACTGTAGATAAACCTACATAAGAAGATGTAGTTAAAAAAAAAACTGGTTATAGGAACCAGTGAAGGTAACCAAGAACCGGTTACCGAAAGATGGGCAGAGCATAAGCTCGTGTATAGGAGCGAGTTATTATTTAACAGTGAGTAAACTGTCCTTAACAGAACTGCATCATATATCTTAATAAATGATCAAGTAACAACCTGAGTGTGTCGACAGAGTGAGGTTGAACCTCTGAATCTGAATAGGGGAATACTGACGGTAGTCAGATGCCACCTTCCTGTCGATGGAAGAATAACCGAAACCTTCGGTTAGATATTACAAATGTTTAATGAAACGGAAAATACACAGAGAGAATACCATACAAACAGCGTTAACTTGAAAGCTGTATAGAACAGAAAATGAATTTATTATGACATTTCAACAACCCATAATCTCAAGAATACAGTGCTAGTGAGCACGGTTATATGAAGCCAGCTCCGTGGAGCGATAAACTGGACGAGCAAATAATCATGTTTATGAAACCCTGTGTATGTAAATCGAGAGAGAAACATACATTTATGCATCTAAAACCCTGTGTATTAAACTGAAATAGGAAAGTATATTCATTCATACAAAAGTCTGTGCATGCAAGGCGAAAGAGATGTGCATATTTATACCAGGTAAACGATACATGCAACGCAATGGAAGAACCTTTAAACTATATATATGAGATGCGATATATATATATATTCCATAGCGGAAGGGAAGAACCACATATCGTTCTGGTTAACCAATCATTTACATGCGGTGCAAATAGAGTCACTTAGTTAGCCGAATGCATGCTAATCAAATAATGTTGTATGTACAGTCGAATGAATATTAAACAACCATAACAAGTAAGATAGATGCATAACGATACAGAGTAATAGCATGGAGCAGTCGCTATAACAGAGTCATATACGAAGATTCATTATAAAAGTAAACAATCCAGCATCTGATGGTAAAACCCTTACACTGTTGGAAATGATAAATCAGAAACAAAGGATATATATATTCATGAGTATATCAAATGGGTACAGCCCTGAGGCGCAAATAGAGTCTCAGCCATATAAAGTATAGGTTATACACAGTCCAAAACTCGAGTAAAAGTCTTGAATGGACCAGAAGTCCTTTAGAAGAAAACTAAACCCTCATTCAAGTCGAGATTCACTCTATAGGTCTGTGCTCCAGGACCAGAATCAAAAACCTCTTATCTAAGGACAGAAATGACAAATCATAAATAAAGCATGCCGCAAGGGGTAGTTGTGTGAACAATAGAGAAGACCTTAAATACATGCAAGCGAACCTATGGTAGTTCTGCATAGTTCATTAACAAATTTGATGGTAAGGACTCGACCAGTATTAAAGGAACACTAATAAAAGTCTTGAGGGCTCGCTGAGGAGCATACCTCGGCTGGCGCCGCGATAAGGCCCTCATGGAGCGGCAATCTGCAAACATAAATTAGAAACCTTAAAACCCCTGAGGCGGTGAAGACTTTGCATAGAGGAAACAGAATCTAAGATGAAGTTTACCTGTAGCCGCTGCGAGGGAAAGAATCTGTCATGCACAGCTGCTTGACACCTCCAGTGGAATAGCAACACCAGCTGCGTGCCTAGGGTACAAACATTCAACAATGTAAGAACTCGTATGAAATATAAACACTGTAAGTCCATGAGACTTCATATCCGATAAAGCCTACTGCAAATGCACAGAGAACATGTGGAACCAAAGATATTACCCGTATAGTGTTGCAGGTGACCTCGGTACAGATCCTGAGTGGTTGCAGTCGAAGAGGGTAGCACTGCTGAGAGAAACCAGAGGCGAGGTGCCGAGACAGAACCGGAGGAATAAACGAAACAATAAACCCTGTTACCATGCCGCTGAAGCTTTTGTAGTACCGTAAACGCTGGATTGGATCTCCACCCTTCGATCAATGGGTGTGATCTCAGCCGTTCATACAAGGCGGGAAGGTCAGGCGTAAGAGCCGAGATCTCTAGGAACGAGGTATCACATGGCCAAAGGCATCCAGCAGTGCCACCTCGCACTATAAGGACGGGTGCTTTTAAGACAGGGTTGTGTTGGCGCCTGCAAGAGCTGCGGCAGGGCCACCAACGTCTGCACCGCATTAACACTCCCAATGATGTAGACTAACAGCTAGTTTTCCGAAAGGTCAAAGGACTAGACCGAAAAACAATGGCAAAGCATGTGTTGCGTGGCATGACACATGTCACCCATGTTTACCATCGAAACTAACAGAGAATTAATTAAGTGTTAATATGTGGTGCTGTATTCATATATCGTATGTATTATAATGCTATGCAGATAAATATGTGACAGACATTATAGTTACATCAAGTAAATCGTGTAAGCATACAGTAAAAAAAAATTTTAGGAATGGGAATGATGGTGTGACAAATTGGTATCAGAGTCCAGTTTCAACACTGTGGCCTCAGGCAAACATGTTTCACTGTGAAAGTCTACACCATGCATATGTAAGTGAATTAATAAATTCATCTAACTACTGTTCTGTTTATGAAGGGATAAAATACGAAATTACAACAGTTAAAAGTTAAAGCTGTGAGGAGACAAAATGCAAGGACCTGGCAGCAATCCTCAGGAGAACCCAGAGTTGTGGGTGCAGTTGGTGAGGCAACACGAAGCACCAATCTGGCAATATTGGAAATGGTTCAAGAATTGAAGAATGAGATGGCACAGTTGCGAGAGGACAACGCGCGTTTAACAGTTGAACAAGAAAGGATTCTGAAGAGCTTGTCGGACAGACAGAATCCACCTCTATCTAATCCCAGTGCGGAGCAGCAGAGGATGACAGAGGAACAAAATTATCAGATGGAACCTGAAATTTCCGAAGGCAAAGAGGATCACTCAGACAATGTACCAGAGCAGCAAACTTCAAAACGTCAGAGGATGGAACTGCAGGGAGAATTCCGGAAGATTAAACCTCCACATTTCGATGGCGAACAGGAGGAAGCTGCTGAAGCCTGGTTAATAAATATGAATAAATATTTTCAGTTATATGAGTATGACCATAACTTGAAAGCAAGACTAGCAATTTTCCAGTTACAAGGTAAGGCAACCTTGTGGTGGGAGGAAATCAAGATTGTCAAGGGGGTCAGCGAACGGACTATTACATGGGAGAAGTTCCAGAAATACTTCAAGGAAAGGTACCTGACTGAGCGCTTCTATGATGAGAAGGCAAGGGAATTTCATGATTTGAGATTAGGACAGCAGACCATGGACGAGTTTATTAATCGTTTCACCTCTCTGTTACGTTATGTACCCTACATCAAGGAGGAGAAAGCTAAGGTCCAAAGGTTTGTGAGCAGTTTACCGACGTATATAAGGGAGAGGATTGAGTTTGACAATCCTAGAACCATGGATGAGGCTATTCGTAAAGCAAGGATCTGCTATCAGCAGAGTAAGCAGAAGGGGTATACTTCGAGCAAAAGATGGAATGAAAAAAGGAGCAGTCGGGTGGTTGGAAGCGGCAAGGGAGGTCGCAACATTGGAAGCAAGGGAGCTGGTAAAGGATTAAACAGCAGATCTGTAACAAGAAGTGCGCCCCGAACTAGACCAGGAAGTGAAAACAGAGTGAATGAACAGCCTACTAGGCCAGAAGGTGAAGGCATGACCAGGCCTTCAGTTCAATGCTGGGGCTGTGAGGGCCTCACTATGTTAAAAACTGTCCACAGCGAAAGGGGACAGACCAGATATCCCAGATTCATGAAGCATCGACTGTTGGGGATGTGGCACGTAGTGTACCCAGAATCAATGCAGCGCTGGAGGACCGTCAAGCGGAGTACCAGCCATCTATGGTTGAATTTGAAGGTAAAATTTCAAACCTCTCTATATGAGCTGTTCTGATTGACCCAGGGGCTACTTTAAGTTATGTTAGCCCAAAAATAGTAGAACAATGTAAACTGCAAGCTGAAAAGTTCAGGAATCCGTGGCGGTCCAATTAGCTACAGGGGCCAAGAGGCGAGTCTTGGCTAAGGTAAATAATTGTTCATTAACTATAGTAGGACAGCCAATCGTAGCAGATCTAAATGTACTACCGTTGGGTTCATATGACATCCTAATTGGGATGGATTGGCTGGAGAAGCACTGGTCCTTAGTAAATTGCAAGACAAAGACTATTTACTATAAGGACGATCTGTGGGAGCAGCAGGAGTTGCAAGGAATCAGACATCCTGTACAGATTCGACCCATTACAGCAACTCAGTTAGCTAAATGCATCAGAAAGAAGTGTCAAATCTATGCTATTCAGGTGGGCTACACTAATCAGAAGGATAAAAGCTGCCACATTGGGTAACATTCCAGTGGGCCGGAAGAGGCCACTTGGGAGGATGAAGAACTCCTTAGAGAAGCTTACCCGAATTGTTTAAGGGTGACAGACATCGGGACGATGTCCAATCACAGGAGGGGGAGATGTAATGACCCCAGGATATGTAATTGTGAAAGTTTACTGTGGTAAAATATAGTAATACAGTTGTTGTTATGTTTTAAAACAAAACTGTGACAAACTATTTCTTTTAATTAAAAAGTAATTTAAATATTTTTGGAAATGTTGGCAGCCTCTAGGAGGTGAATCTTAAAGAAAAGAGATCAGTTGTGATAACTGATGAAACTACCCTCCAAAACAGGAAAAGTCCTGACTGAGGAGGGGGAATTCTGTGCTGTGAGGACAGGCAGAAGGAATTCTTTTCCAAGAAGAGGAAAAGAGAGAACAAAGAGAACATGGGTTAAGTCTGGTTAGGACCAGATAACCAGGCACAGATAGTGCGCAAATCCTGTTGAGGGCTGGAGGCCTGCAGGAGGGCTCGGGGGGAGAATTCCGTCTGAGAGATGGGTCTCATGGCTGGGTGGAAGAGCATAAACAAACACAGGTGACTTGCTTGAGAAACCATTCTGATACTGGCGGACCAGGTACGGTTTCCACTGCAGAGTCTCTGTTTGAATATAAAAATACAGTGAACGTACAGTAGCTAAACAAGAAGCAAGTTTCTTTCCTAGTTACTGTTATAATGTTAAGAACTGTGTAGTTATGATTAATGATTAAAGACAGACTGTCATAAATCTGGTTGACTGTTGATAAAACTACATAGGAAGATGTAGTTAAACTGGTTATAGGAACCAGTGAAGGTAACCAAGAACCGGTTACCGAAAGATGGGCAGAGCATAAGCTCGTGTATAGGAGCGAGTTATTATTTAACAGTGAGTAAACTATCCTTAACAGAACTGCATCATATATCTTAATAAATGATCAGGGAACAACCTGAGTGTGTCGACAGAGTGAGGATTGAACCTCTGAATCTGAATAGGGGAATACTGACGGTAGTCAGATGCCACCTTCCTGTCGACGGAAGAATAACCGAAACCTTCGGTTAGATATTACAAATGTTTAATGAAACGGAAAATACACAGAGAGAATACCATACAAATAGCGTTAACTTGAAAGCTGTATAGAACAGAAAATGAAATTATCATGACATTTCAACAACCCATAACCTCAAGAATACAATGCTAGTGAGCACGGGTATATGAAGCCAGCTCCGTGGAGCGATAAACTGGGAAAGCAAATAATGATGTTTATGAAACCCTGTGTATGTAAACCGAGAGAGAAACTTACGTTTATACATCTAAAACCCTGTGCATTAAACTGAAATAGGAAGTATATTCATTCATACAAAAAGTCTGTGCATGCAAGGCGAAAAGAGATGTGCATATTTATACCAGGTAAACGATACATGCAAGGCAATGGAAGAACCTTTAAAATATATATATGAGATGCGCTATATATATATATTCCATAGCGGAAGGGAAGAACCACATATCGTTCTGGTTAACCAATCATTTACATGCAGTACAAATAGAGTCACTTAGTTAGCCGAATGCATGTTAATCAAATAATGTTGTATGTACAGTCGAATGAATATTAAACAACCATAACAAGTAAGATAGATGCATAACGATACAGAGTAATAGCATGGAGCAGTCGCTATAACAGAGTCATATACGAAGATTCATTATAAAAGTAAACAATCCAGCATCTGATGGTAAAAACCCTTACACTGTTGGAAATGATAAATCAGAAACAGAGGGTATATATATTCATGAGTATATCAAATGGGTACAGCCCTGAGGCGCAAATAGAGTCTCAGCCATATAAAGTATAGGTTATACACAGTCCAAAACTCGAGTAAAAGTCTTGAATGGACCAGAAGTCCTTTAGAAGAAAACTAAACCCTCATTCAAGTCGAGATTCACTCTATAGGTCTGTGCTCCAGGACCAGAATCGAAAACCTCTTATCTAAGGACAGAAATGACAAATCATAAATAAAGCATGCCGCAAGGGGCAGTCGTGTGAACAATAGAGAAGACCTTAAATACATGCAAGCGAACCTATGGTAGTTCTGCATAGTTCATTAACAAATTTGACGGTAAGGACTCGACCAGTATTAAAGGAACACTAATAAAAGTCTTGAGGGCTCGCTGAGGAGCATACCTCGGCTGGCGCCGCGATAAGGCCCTCATGGAGCGGCAATCTGCAAACATAAATTAGAAACCTTAAAACCCCTGAGGCGGTGAAGACTTTGCATAGAGGAACAGAGTCTAAGATGAAGTTTACCTGTAGCCGCTGCGAGGGAAAGAAACTGTCATGCACAGCTGCTTGACACCTCCAGTGGAATAGCAACACCAGCTGCGTGCCTAGGGTACAAACATTCAACAATGTAAGAACTCGTATGAAATATAAACACTGTAAGTCCATGAGACTTCATATCCGATAAAGCCTACTGCAAATGCACAGAGAACATGCGGAACCAAAGATATTACCCGTATAGTGTTGCAGGCGACCTCGGTACAGATCCTGAGTGGTTGCAGTCGAAGAGGGTAGCACTGCTGAGAGAAACCAGAGGCGAGGTGCCGAGACAGAACCGGAGGAATAAACGAAACAATAAACCCTGTTACCATGCCGCTGAAGCTTTTGTAGTACCGTAAACCCTGGATTGGATCTCCACCCTTCGATCCATGGGTGTGATCTCAACCGTTCATACAAGGCGGGAAGGTCAGGCGTAAGAGCCGAGATCTCTAGGAACGAGGTATCACATGGCCAAAGGCATCCAGCAGTGCCACCTCGCACTATAAGGACGGGTGCTTTTAAGACAGGGTTGTGTTGGCGCCTGCAAGAGCTGCGGCAGGGCCACCAACGTCTGCACCGCATTAACACTCCCAATGATGTAGACTAACAGCTAGTTTCCGAAAGGTCAAAGGACTAGACCGAAAAACAATGACAAAGCATGTGTTGCGTGGCATGACACATGTCACCCATGTTTACAATCGAAAACTAACAGAGAATTAATTAAGTGTGAATATGTGGTGATGTATTCATATATCGTATGTATTATAATGCTATGCAGATAAATATGTGACAGACATTATAGTTACATCAAGTATCGTGTAAGCATACAGTAAAAAAAAATTTTACGAATGGGAATGATGGTGTGACAAATTGGTATCAGAGCCCAGTTTCAACACTGTGGCCTCAGGCAAACATGTTTCACTGTGAAAGTCTACACCATGCATATGTAAGTGAATTAATAAATTCATCTAACTGTTGTTCTGTTTATGAAGGGATAAAATACGAAATTACAACAGTTAACAGTTAAAGCAGTGAGGAGACAAAATGCAAGGACCCGGCAGCAATCCTCAGGAGAACCCAGAGTTGTGGGTGCAGTTGGGTGAGGCAACAGAAGCACCAATCTGGCAATATTGGAAACGGTTCAAGAATTGAAGAATGAGATGGCACGGTTGCGAGAGGACAACGCGCGTTTAACAGTTGAACAAGAAAGGATTCTGAAGAGCTTGTCGGACAGACAGAATCCACCTCTATCTAATCCCAGTGCGGAGCAGCAGAGGATGACAGAGGAACAAAATTATCAGATGGAACCTGAAATTTCCGAAGGCGAAGAGGATCACTCAGACAATGTACCAGAGCAGCAAACTTCAAAACGTCAGAGGATGGAACTGCAGGGAGAATTCCGGAAGATTAAACCTCCACATTTCGATGGCGAATAGGAGGAAGCTGCTGAAGCCTGGTTAATAAATATGAATAAATATTTTCAGTTATATGAGTATGACCATAACTTGAAAGCAAGACTAGCAATTTTCCAGTTACAAGGTAAGGCAACCTTGTGGTGGGAGGAAATCAAGATTGTCAAGGGGGTCAGCGAACGGACTATTACATGGGAGAAGTTCCAGAAATACTTCAAGGAAAGGTACCTGACTGAGCGCTTCTATGATGAGAAGGCAAGGGAATTTCATGATTTGAGATTAGGTAAGTAGACCATGGACGAGTTTATTAATCGTTTCACCTCTCTGTTATGTTATGTACCCTACATCAAGGAGGAGAAAGCTAAGGTCCAAAGCTTTGTGAGCAGTTTACCGGCGTATATAAGGGAGAGGATTGAGTTTGACAATCCTAGAACCATGGATGAGGCTATTCGTAAAGCGAGGATCTGCTATCAGCAGAGTAAGCAGAAGGGGGATACTTCGAGCAAAAGATGGAATGAAAAAAGGAGCAGTCGGGTGGTTGGAAGCGGCAAGGGAGGTCGCAACATTGGAAGCAAGGGAGCTGGTAAAGGATTAAACAGCAGATCTATAACAAGAAGTGCGCCCCGAACTAGACCAGGAAGTGAAAACAGAGTGAATGAACAGCCTACTAGGCCAGAAGGTGAAGGCATGACCAGGCCTTCAGTTCAATGCTGGGGCTGTGGAGGGCCTCACTATGTTAAAAACTGTCCACAGCGAAAGGGGACAGACCAGATATCCCAGATTCATGAAGCATTGACTGTTGGGGATGTGGCACGTAGTGTACCCAGAATCAATGCAGCGCTGGAGGACCGTCAAGCGGAGTACCAGCCATCTATGGTTGAATTTGAAGGTAAAATTTCAAACCTCTCTATAGCTGTTCTGATTGACCCAGGGGCTACTTTAAGTTATGTTAGCCCAAAAATAGTAGAACAATGTAAACTGCAAGCTGAAAAGTTCAGGAATCCATGGTTGGTCCAATTAGCTACAGGGGCCAAGAGGCGAGTCTTGGCTAAGGTAAATAATTGTTCATTAACTATAGCAGGACAGCCAATCGTAGCAGATCTAAATGTACTACCGTTGGGTTCATATGACATCCTAATTGGGATGGATTGGCTGGAGAAGCACTGGTCCTTAGTAAATTGCAAGACAAAGACTATTTACTATAAGGACGACTATGGGGAGCAGCAGGAGTTGCAAGGAATCAGACATCCTGTACAGATTCGACCCATTACAGCAACTCAGTTAGCTAAATGCATCAGAAAGAAGTGTCAAATCTATGCTATTCAGGTGGGCTACGCTAATCAGAAGGATAAAACTGCCACATTGGGTAACATTCCAGTGGTGCAGGATTTTGCAGATGTTTTTCCCGAGGAGGTACCGGGATTACCACCTAAAAGAGATGTGGATTTCACCATTGAACTGATTCCGGGGGCAGCACCGGTATCACAGGCACCATACCGTATGAGTGTACCAGAACTAACAGAATTAAAAATGCAACTGCAGGAGCTGTTAGATAAAAATTACATCCGTCCCAGTGTATCACCCTGGGGAGCCCCAGTACTGTTCGTTAAAAAGAAAGATGGCACCTTTCGGATGTGCATTGATTATCGTCAGCTGAATAAGCTCACGATCAAAAATAAATACCCTTTGCCCAGGATCGACGAACTTTTTGACCAAGTGAAGGGAGTGACGGTATTCTCTAAAATCGATCTGCGATCTGGTTACCACCAGATCAGAATTAAGGAGGAGGATATCGCCAAGACCGCTTTCAGAACGCGGTATGGGAATTACGAATTCGTGGTGCTACCTTTTGGTCTGACCAATGCACCTGCTACTTTCATGTGTTTGATGGACAGTTTGTTTCATAGATTTTTAGACAAATTTGTGTTGATATTCATAGATGATATCCTGATTTATTCACGATCTAGAAAGGAGCATGAGGAACACCTTAGATTGGTGCTGCAAACTTTACGAGAGCATCAATTGTATGCAAAGTTTAGTAAGTGTGATTTCTTCAAGGAAGAGATACAATACTTGGGCCATGTAATCACAAAGGAAGGAATTGCAGTAGACCCTGAAAAAATCAGAACTATAATGGAGTGGCCCATACCAAAGGACGTGGCAGATATTAGGTCCTTTATGGGGCTAGCGGGTTATTATAGAAGATTTGTTGAAGGCTTTTTGAGGGTAGCGTACCCTATCACCTCCTTACAAAAGAAAGGAAAAGTGTTTAAATGGACTTCAGAATGTCAGAAGAGCTTTGAACAGCTCAAGCACTTACTCACCACAGCCCCCATATTGAGTATAGCTGATCCTAATAAGGATTACGTGGTCTGCACTGACGCAAGTAAAGAAGGTGTGGGAGGAGTGCTGATGCAAGAAGGAAGAGTCATTGCATATGAATCAAGGAAGCTGAAAGAACATGAGCAGAAATACTCTGCTTACGATCTGGAGCTAGCGGCTGTTATTCATGCCCTGAAGATGTGGCGACACTATCTTTTAGGAAGAAAATTTCTGTTGCTAACAGACCACCACAGCCTAACCAACTATTTCAGCCAACCCACTTTAAATACGAGGCAAGCTCGTTGGGCTGACTTCTTAAGTGGATTCGACTTTGAAATTAAGCACTTAAAAGGAAAGGAGAACCGAGTGGCTGATGCGTTAAGTCGAAAGGTACAATGCGTGTGCAAGATTTCTGTTAGTAAATGGCAGAGTACTTTATTAGAAAAGATAAAATCAGCAGCTGAACGTGATGCTGTTTACCAGCAAATTAAACAGCAATTACAGCAATATTCTGGTAAGGAAACACAACAAGGATATGAGCTGGATGATGCCGGAATGTTGTACTTTAACAAAAAGCTGTATGTACCTAATGAAAATAGCATTAAGAAGCTGATCCTAGATGAATTTCATATCAGCCATTATACCGGGCATCCAGGATACCAGAAAATGGTTACTGCCCTTCGGAAACAATATTACTGGCCAAAAATGAAGAAGGAGGTAGCTGAGTATCTAGCACGGTGCCTAGAATGTCAGCAGATCAAGGCAGAGCATTTGCATCCAACAGGGCTGCTACAACCCTTACCCATTCCGGAATGGAAATGGGAGACTATCTCCATGGATTTTATAACCGGATTGCCTCGGACGAAGAAGAATAATGATTCCATTATGGTGGTAGTGGATAAGTTGAGTAAGGCAGCACACTTCATACCTGTGCAATCAACATATAAAGCTGTGCAAATTGCCCATATTTTCATGCAAAATATATTCAAATTGCATGAACTTCCGAAGGTAATCATCTCTAATCGTGATGTTAAGTTTACATCAGCTTTTTGGCGAACCCTGTTTGCTGAACTGGGAACACAGCTGAACTTTAGCACAGCTTATCATCCCCAAACAGATGGCCAAACAGAACGAGTGAATCAGGTTGTGGAGGACATGCTGAGAGCATGTGTTATGATGAAGCCAACCCAATGGGAAGATTATCTCCACCTGGTCGAATTCGCATATAACAATGGATATCATTCCTCAACACAGATGAGTCCTTTTGAGGTTATGTATGGGCGGAAGTGCCGCACACCTGCAAGCTGGGGTGGACCTGAGGACAGGTTACAAATTGGTCCTGATATGCTCAAGGAAATGGAAGATACGGTAAAGAGGGTGCGTACCAATTTAAAAGCCGCTCAGGACAGACAGAAAAGTTTTGCTGATCGAAAGAGAAGATTCAAAGAATTCCAAGTTGGGGATCATGTGTTTGTAAGAATCCAACCAAGAAGGAGTACCTTGCAGTGGAGCGGATGTGCTAAACTAGCACCTCGCTATTTTGGACCTTTCCAGGTCTTGGCAAGAGTGGGGCCGGTAGCTTATCAACTTGCCCTACCAAGCCATATTAGGATCCACAATGTGTTTCATGTATCCGTATTAAAGCAATACGTTTACGATCCTAAACATGTGATTCAATGGCAGAATGTTCGGGTAAGAATTAATCTGGACACTCTAGATAAGCTTTGTTCCTGAACAAGAAAATAACTTAATCTGTTGCTGATTGCAGGTCGAGCCGGAAGGCGAGGTTCTGGTCGAACCACTGACCATTCTCGACCGGAGAGAAGTGCAGCTGCGGAAACGGGTTATTTTCCAAGCTAAGGTGCAGTGGCAACATTATGGGCCGGAAGAGGCCACTTGGGAGGATGAAGAACTCCTTAGAGAAGCTTACCCGAATTTGTTTAAGGGTGACAGACATCGGGACGATGTCCAATCACAGGAGGGGGAGATGTAATGACCCCAGGATATGTAATTGTGAAAGTTTACTGTGGTAAAAGATAGTAATACAGTTGTTGTTATGTTTTAAACAAAACTGTGACAAACTATTTCTTTTAATTAAAAAGTAATTTAAATATTTTTGGAAATGCTGGCAGCCTCTAGGAGGTGAATCTTAAAGAAAAGAGATTAGTTGTGATAACTGATGAAACTACCCTCCAAAACAAGAAAAGTCCTGACTGAGGAGAGGGAATTCTGTGCTGGGAGGACAGGCAGAAGGAATTCCTTTCCAAGAACAGGAAAAGAGAGAACAAAGAGAACATGGGTTAAGTCTAGTTAGGACCAGATAACCAGGCACAGATAGTGCGCAAATCCTGTTGAGGGCTGGAGGCCTGCAGGAGGGCTCGGGGGGGAGAATTCCGTCTGAGAGATGGGTCTCATGGCTGGGTGGAAGAGCATAAACAAACACAGGTGACTTGCTTGAGAAACCATTCTGATACTGGCGGACCAGGTACGGTTTCCACTGCAGAGTCTCTGTCTGAATATAAAAATACAGTGAACGTACAGTAGCTAAACAAGAAGCAAGTTTCTTTCCTAGTTACGGTTATAATGTTAAGAACTGTGTAGTTATGATTAATGATTAAAGACAGACTATCATAAATCTGGTTGACTGTAGATAAACCTACATAAGAAGATGTAGTTAAAAAACTGGTTATAGGAACCAGTGAAGGTAACCAAGAACCGGTTACTGAAAAATGGGCAGAGCATAAGCTCGTGTATAGGAGCGAGTTATTATTTAACATTGAGTAAACTGTCCTTAACAGAACTGCATCATATATCTTAATAAATGATCAGGGAACAACTTGAGGGTGTCGAGAGAGTGAGGATTGAACCTCTGAATCTGAATAGGGGAATACTGACGGTAGTCAGATGCCACCTTCCTGTTGACGGAAGAATAACTGAAACCTTCGGTTAGATATTACAAATGTTTAATGAAACGGAAAATACACAGAGAGAATACCATACAAATAGCGTTAACTTGAAAGCTGTATAGAACAGAAAATGAAATTATCATGACATTTCAACAACCCATAACCTCAAGAATACAGTGCTAGTGAGCACGGGTATATGAAGCCAGCTCCATGGAGCGATAAACTAGGAAAGCAAATAATGATGTTTATGAAACCCTGTGTATGTAAACCGAGAGAGAAACTTACGTTTATACATCTAAAACCCTGTGCATTAAACTGAAATAGGAAGTATATTCATTCATACAAAAAGTCTGTGCATGCAAGGCGAAAAGAGATGTGCATATTTATACCAGGTAAACGATACATGCAACGCAATGGAAGAACCTTTAAACTATATATATGAGATGCGATATATATATATATTCCATAGCGGAAGGGAAGAACCACATATCGTTCTGGTTAACCAATCATTTACATGCAGTGCAAATAGAGTCACTTAGTTAGCCGAATGCATGTTAATCAAATAATGTTGTATGTACAATCGAATGAATATTAAACAACCATAACAAGTAAGATAGATGCATAACGATACAGAGTAATAGCATGGAGCAGTCGCTATAACAGAGTCATATACGAAGATTCATTATAAAAGTAAACAATCCAGCATCTGATGGTAAAAACCCTTACACTGTTGGAAATGATAAATCAGAAACAGAGGGTATATATATTCATGAGTATATCAAATGGGTACAGCCCTGAGGCGCAAATAGAGTCTCAGCCATATAAAGTATAGGTTATACACAGTCCAAAACTCGAGTAAAAGTCTTGAATGGACCAGAAGTCCTTTAGAAGAAAACTAAACCCTCATTCAAGTCGAGATTCACTCTATAGGTCTGTGCTCCAGGACCAGAATCGAAAACCTCTTATCTAAGGACAGAAATGACAAATCATAAATAAAGCATGCCGCAAGGGGCAGTTGTGTGAACAATAGAGAAGACCTTAAATACATGCAAGCGAACCTATGGTAGTTCTGCATAGTTCATTAACAAATTTGACGGTAAGGACTCGACCAGTATTAAAGGAACACTAATAAAAGTCTTGAGGGCTCGCTGAGGAGCATACCTCGGCTGGCGCCGCGATAAGGCCCTCATGGAGCGGCAATCTGCAAACATAAATTAGGAACCTTAAAACCCCTGAGGCGGTGAAGACTTTGCATAGAGGAACAAAGTCTAAGATGAAGTTTACCTGTAGCCGCTGCGAGGGAAAGAAATTCTCATGCACAGCTGCTGGACACCTTCAGTGGAATAGCAACACCAGCTGCGTGCCTAGGGTACAAACATTCAACAATGTAAGAACTCGTATGAAATATAAACACTGTAAGTCAATGAGACTTCATATCCGATAAAGCCTACTGCAAATGCACAGAGAACATGCGGAACCAAAGATATTACCCGTATAGTGTTGCAGGCGACCTCGGTACAGATCCTGAGTGGTTGCAGTCGAAAAGGGTAGCACCGCTGAGAGAAACCAGAGGCGAGGTGCCGAGACAGAACCGGAGGAATAAACGAAACAATAAACCATGTTACCATGCCGCTGAAGCTTTTGTAGTACCGTAAACCCTGGATTGGATCTCCACCCTTCGATCCATGGGTGTGATCTCAACCGTTCATACAAGGCGGGAAGGTCAGGCGTAAGAGCCGAGATCTCTAGGAACGAGGTATCACATGGCCAAAGGCATCCAGCAGTGCCACCTCGCACTATAAGGACGGGTGCTTTTAAGACAGGGTTGTGTTGGCGCCTGCAAGAGCTGCGGTAGGGCCACCAACGTTTGCACCGCATTAACACTCCCAATGATGTAGACTAACAGCTAGTGTCCGAAAGGTCAAAGGACTAGACCGAAAAACAATGACAAAGCATGTGTTGCGTGGCATGACACATGTCACCCATGTTTACCATCGAAACTAACAGAGAATTAATTAAGTGTTAATATGTGGTGCTGTATTCATATATCGTATGTATTATAATGCTATGCAGATAAATATGTGACAGACATTATAGTTACATCAAGTAAATCGTGTAAGCATACAGTAAAAAAAAAATTTATGAATGGGAATGATGATGTGACAAATTGGTATCAGAGCCCAGTTTCAACACTGTGGCCTCAGGCAAACATGTTTCACTGTGAAAGTCTACACCATGCATATGTAAGTGAATTAATAAATTCATCTAACTGTTGTTCTGTTTATGAAGGGATAAAATACGAAATTACAACAGTTAACAGTTAAAGCAGTGAGGAGACAAAATGCAAGGACCCGGCAGCAATCCTCAGGAGAACCCAGAGTTGTGGGTGCAGTTGGGTGAGGCAACAGGAAGCACCAATCTGGCAATATTGGAAACGGTTCAAGAATTGAAGAATGAGATGGCACGGTTGCGAGAGGACAACGCGCGTTTAACAGTTGAACAAGAAAGGATTCTGAAGAGCTTGTCGGACAGACAGAATCCACCTCTATCTAATCCCAGTGCGGAGCAGCAGAGGATGACAGAGGAACAAAATTATCAGATGGAACCTGAAATTTCCGAAGGCGAAGAGGATCACTCAGACAATGTACCAGAGCAGCAAACTTCAAAACGTCAGAGGATGGAACTGCAGGGAGAATTCCGGAAGATTAAACCTCCACATTTCGATGGCGAACAGGAGGAAGCTGCTGAAGCCTGGTTAATAAATATGAATAAATATTTTCAGTTATATGAGTATGACCATAACTTGAAAGCAAGACTAGCAATTTTCCAGTTACAAGGTAAGGCAACCTTGTGGTGGGAGGAAATCAAGATTGTCAAGGGGGTCAGCGAACGGACTATTACATGGGAGAAGTTCCAGAAATACTTCAAGGAAAGGTACCTGACTGAGCGCTTCTATGATGAGAAGGCAAGGGAATTTCATGATTTGAGATTAGGACAGCAGACCATGGACGAGTTTATTAATCGTTTCACCTCTCTGTTACGTTATGTACCCTACATCAAGGAGGAGAAAGCTAAGGTCCAAAGCTTTGTGAGCAGTTTACCGGCGTATATAAGGGAGAGGATTGAGTTTGACAATCCTAGAACCATGGATGAGGCTATTCGTAAAGCAAGGATCTGCTATCAGCAGAGTAAGCAGAAGGGGGATACTTCGAGCAAAAGATGGAATGAAAAAAGGAGCAGTCGGGTGGTTGGAAGCGGCAAGGGAGGTCGCAACATTGGAAGCAAGGGAGCTGGTAAAGGATTAAATAGCAGATATGTAACAAGAAGTGTGCCCCGAACTAGACCAGGAAGTGAAAACAGAGTGAATGAACAGCCTACTAGGCTAGAAGGTGAAGGCATGACGAGGCCTTCAGTTCAATGCTGGGGCTGTGGAGGGCCTCACTATGTTAAAAACTGTCCACAGCGAAAGGGGACAGACCAGATATCCCAGATTCATGAAGCATCGACTGTTGGGGATGTGGCACGTAGTGTACCCAGAATCAATGCAGCGTTGGAAGACCGTCAAGCGGAGTACCAGCCATCTATGGTTGAATTTGAAGGTAAAATTTCAAACCTCTCTATAGCTGTTCTGATTGACCCAGGGGCTACTTTAAGTTATGTTAGCCCAAAAATAGTAGAACAATGTAAACTGCAAGCTGAAAAGTTTAGGAATCCGTGGCTGGTCCAATTAGCTACAGGGGCCAAGAGGAGAGTCTTGGCTAAGGTAAATAATTGTTCATTAACTATAACAGGACAGCCAATCGTAGCAGATCTAAATGAACTACCGTTGGGTTCATATGACATCCTAATTGGGATGGATTGGCTGGAGAAGCACTGGTCCTTAGTAAATTGCAAGACAAAGACTATTTACTATAAGGACGACTGTGGGGAGCAGCAGGAGTTGCAAGGAATCAGACATCCTGTACAGATTCGACCCATTACAGCAACTCAGTTAGCTAAATGCATCAGAAAGAAGTGTCAAATCTATGTTATTCAGGTGGGCTACGATAATCAGAAGGATAAAACTGCCACATTGGGTAACATTCCAGTGGTGCAGGATTTTGCAGATGTTTTTCCCGAGGAGGTATCGGGATTACCACCTAAAAGAGATGTGGATTTCACCATTGAACTGATTCCGGGGGCAGCACCGGTATCACGGGCACCATACCGTATGAGTGTACCAGAACTAACAGAATTAAAAATGCAACTGCAGGAGCTGTTAGATAAAAATTACATCCGTCCCAGTGTATCACCCTGGGGAGCCCCAGTACTGTTCGTTAAAAAGAAAGATGGCACCTTTCGGATGTGCATTGATTATCGTCAGCTGAATAAGCTCACGATCAAAAATAAATACCCTTTGCCCAGGATCGACGAACTTTTTGACCAGGTGAAGGGAGCGACGGTATTCTCTAAAATCAATCTGCGATCTGGTTACCACCAGATCAGAATTAAGGAGGAGGATATCGCCAAGACCGCTTTCAGAACGCGGTATGGGCATTACGAATTCGTGGTGCTACCTTTTGGTCTGACCAATGCACCTGCTACTTTCATGTGTTTGATGAACAGTGTGTTTCATAGATTTTTAGACAAATTTGTGTTGATATTCATAGATGATATCCTGATTTATTCACGATCTAGAAAGGAGCATGAGGAACACCTTAGATTGGTGCTGCAAACTTTACGAGAGCATCAATTGTATGCAAAGTTTAGTAAGTGTGATTTCTTCAAGGAAGAGATACAATACTTGGGCCATGTAATCACAAAGGAAGGAATTGCAGTAGACCCTGAAAAAATCAGAACTATAATGGAGTGGCCCATACCAAAGGACGTGGCAGATATTAGGTCCTTTATGGGGCTAGCGGGTTATTATAGAAGATTTGTTGAAGGCTTTTCGAGGGTAGCGTACCCTATCACCTCCTTACAAAAGAAAGGAAAAGTGTTTAAATGGACTTCAGAATGTCAGAAGAGCTTTGAACAGCTCAAGCACTTACTCACCACAGCCCCCATATTGAGTATAGCTGATCCTAATAAGGATTACGTGGTCTGCACTGACGCAAGTAAAGAAGGTGTGGGAGGAGTGCTGATGCAAGAAGGAAGAGTCATTGCATATGAATCAAGGAAGCTGAAAGAACATGAGCAGAAATACTCTGCTTACGATCTGGAGCTAGCGGCTGTTATTCATGCCCTGAAGATGTGGCGACACTATCTTTTAGGAAGAAAATTTATGTTGCTAACAGACCAACACAGCCTAACCAACTATTTCAGCCAACCCACTTTAAATGCGAGGCAAGCTCGTTGGGCTGACTTCTTAAGTGGATTCGACTTTGAAATTAAGCACTTAAAAGGAAAGGAGAACCGAGTGGCTGATGCGTTAAGTTGAAAGGTACAATGCGTGTGCAAGATTTCTGTTAGTAAATGGCAGAGTACTTTATTAGAAAAGATAAAATCAGCAGCTGAACGTGATGCTGTTTACCAGCAAATTAAAAAGCAATTGCAGCAATATTCTGGTAAGGAAACACAACAAGGATATGAGCTGGATGATGCCGGAATGCTGTACTTTAACAAAAAGCTGTATGTACCTAATGAAAATAGCATTAAGAAGCTGATCCTAGATGAATTTCATATCAGCCATTATACCGGGCATCCAGGATACCAGAAAATGGTTACTACCCTTCGGAAAGAATATTACTGGCCAAAAATGAAGAAGGAGGTAGCTGAGTATCTAGCACGGTGCCTAGAATGTCAGCAGATCAAGGCGGAGCATTTGCATCCAGCAGGGCTGCTACAACCCTTACCCATTCCGGAATGGAAATGGGAGACTATCTCCATGGATTTTATAACCGGATTGCCTCGGACGAAGAAGAATAATGATTCCATTATGGTGGTAGTGGATAAGTTGAGTAAGGCAGCACACTTCATACCTGTGCAATCAACATATAAAGCTGTGCAAATTGCCCATATTTTCATGCAAAATATATTCAAATTGCATGGACTTCCGAAGGTAATCATCTCTGATCGTGATGTTAAGTTTACATCAGCTTTTTGGCGAACACTGTTTGCTGAACTGGGAACACAGCTGAACTTTAGCACAGCTTATCATCCCCAAACAGATGGCCAAACAGAACGAGTGAATCAAGTTGTGGAGGACATGCTGAGAGCATGTGTTATGATGAAGCCAACCCAATGGGAAGATTATCTCCACCTGGTCGAATTTGCATATAACAATGGATATCATTCCTCAACACAGATGAGTCCTTTTGAGGTTATATATGGGCGGAAGTGCCGCACACCTGCAAGCTGGGGTGGACCTGAGGACAGGTTACAAATTGGTCCTGATATGCTCAAGGAAATGGAAGATACGGTAAAGAGGGTGCGTACCAATTTAAAAGCCGCTCAGGACAGACAAAAAAGTTTTGCTGATCGAAAGAGAAGATTCAAAGAATTCCAAGTTTGGGATCATGTGTTTGTAAGAATCCAACCAAGAAGGAGTACCTTGCAGTGGAGCGGATGTGCTAAACTAGCACCTCGCTATTTTGGACCTTTCCAGGTCTTAGCAAGAGTGGGGCCGGTAGCTTATCAACTTGCCCTACCAAGCCATATTAGGATCCACAATGTGTTTCATGTATCCGTATTAAAGCAATACGTTTACGATACTAAACATGTGATTCAATGGCAGAATGTTCAGGTAAGAATTAATCTGGACACTCTAGATAAGCTTTGTTCCTGAACAAGAAAATAACTTAATCTGTTGCTGATTGCAGGTCGAGCCGGAAGGCGAGGTTCTAGTCGAACCACTGACCATTCTCGACCGGATAGAAGTTCAGCTGCGGAAATGGGTTATTTTCCAAGCTAAGGTGCAATGGCAACATTATGGGCCGGAAGAGGCCACTTGGGAGGATGAAGAACTCCTTAGAGAAGCTTACCTGAATTTGTTTAAGGGTGACAGACATCGGGACGATGTCCAATCACAGGAGGGGGAGATGTAATGACCCCAGGATATGTAATTGTGAAAGTTTACTGTGGTAAAAGATAGTAATACAGTTGTTGTTATGTTTTAAACAAAACTGTGACAAACTATTTCTTTTAATTAAAAAGTAATTTAAATATTTTTGGAAATGCTGGCAGCCTCTAGGAGGTGAATCTTAAAGAAAAGAGATCAGTTGTGATAACTGATGAAACTACCCTCCAAAACAGGAAAAGTCCTGACTGAGGAGGGGGAATTCTGTGCTGTGAGGACAGGCAGAAGGAATTCTTTTCCAAGAACAGGAAAAGAGAGAACAAAGAGAACATGGGTTAAGTCTGGTTAGGACCAGATAACCAGGCACAGATAGTGCGCAAATCCTGTTGAGGGCTGGAGGCCTGCAGGAGGGCTCGGGGGGAGAATTCCGTCTGAGAGATGGGTCTCATGGCTGGGTGGAAGAGCATAAACAAACACAGGTGACTTGCTTGAGAAACCATTCTGATACTGGCGGACCAGGTACGGTTTCCACTGCAGAGTCTCTGTCTGAATATAAAAATACAGTGAACGTACAATAGCTAAACAAGAAGCAAGTTTCTTTCCTAGTTACTGTTATAATGTTAAGAACTGTGTAGTTATGATTAATGATTAAAGACAGACTGTCATAAATCTGGTTGACTGTAGATAAACCTACATAAGAAGATGTAGTTAAAAAAAAAACTGGTTATAGGAACCAGTGAAGGTAACCAAGAACCGGTTACCGAAAGATGGGCAGAGCATAAGCTCGTGTATAGGAGCGAGTTATTATTTAACAGTGAGTAAACTGTCCTTAACAGAACTGCATCATATATCTTAATAAATGATCAGGGAACAACCTGAGTGTGTCGACAGAGTGAGGATTGAACCTCTGAATCTGAATAGGGGAATACTGACGGTAGTCAGATGCCACCTTCCTGTCGACGGAAGAATAACCGAAACCTTCGGTTAGATATTACAAATGTTTAATGAAACGGAAAATACACAGAGAGAATACCATACAAACAGCGTTAACTTGAAAGCTGTATAGAACAGAAAATGAAATTATCATGACATTTCAACAACCCATAACCTCAAGAATATAGTGCTAGTGAGCACGGGTATATGAAGCCAGCTCCGTGGAGCGATAAACTGGGAAAGAAAATAATGATGTTTATGAAACCCTGTGTATGTAAACCGAGAGAGAAACTTACGTTTATACATCTAAAACCCTGTGCATTAAACTGAAATAGGAAGTATATTCATTCATACAAAAAGTCTGTGCATGCAAGGCGAAAAGAGATGTGCATATTTATACCAGGTAAACGATACATGCAACGCAATGGAAGAACCTTTAAACTATATATATGAGATGCGATATATATATATATTCCATAGCGGAAGGGAAGAACCACATATCGTTCTGGTTAACCAATCATTTACATGCAGTACAAATAGAGTCACTTAGTTAGCCGAATGCATGTTAATCAAATAATGTTGTATGTACAGTCGAATGAATATTAAACAACCATAACAAGTAAGATAGATGCATAACGATACAGAGTAATAGCATGGAGCAGTCGCTATAACAGAGTCATATACGAAGATTCATTATAAAAGTAAACAATCCAGCATCTGATGGTATAACCCTTACACTGTTGGAAATGATAAATCAGAAACAGAGGATATATATATTCATGAGTATATCAAATGGGTACAGCCCTGAGGCGCAAATAGAGTCTCAGCCATATAAAGTATAGGTTATACACAGTCCAAAACTCGAGTAAAAGTCTTGAATGGACCAGAAGTCCTTTAGAAGAAAACTAAACCCTCATTCAAGTCGAGATTCACTCTATAGGTCTGTGCTCCAGGACCAGAATCGAAAACCTCTTATCTAAGGACAGAAATGACAAATCATAAATAAAGCATGCCGCAAGGGGCAGTTGTGTGAACAATAGATAAGACCTTAAATACATGCAAGCGAACCTATGGTAGTTCTGAGAAGGGGAGATCAGGATCAGGAAGGGAATCAACAGGAAACTAACAAAGAAAAGGAGAATGGAGGCAGCAGTGAAAGACCGGCTTCCATAAAGACAACTGGGGTCTGCAAGCCCAATTCAGGCATTATTCTCGGAGTCGTATTGAGCGACCCAGCGGTACAGGCACATAGGGATCATACGAAGGATCATGCAATCATATGCAATTTCATGGGGCTATGGCTAACGGAGAGGGCGTTACATGTCTGGATAAGGAGCCATTGGAAGCCAAGCCAAAGGGAGAAATACATTTACATCTAGGTTCTAAGGGCTTTTTCACATTTGTGTTCACAAGCCTAGAGGACAAAGATAGAGTGTTTGAAGGGGGGCCCTATTTCTATGCTGCGGTAGGACTCTACATGTGGCCATGGATGATGAACTTTGTCTCGGAACGTGAAACATTTACATCCGTACCGGTTTGGATCAGACTATATTCCCTTCCTCTGGATTATTAAATACCAGAATCTTTGAAAGCCATAGGCAACAAGCTGTTGCATTTTATAAAGATATTAGAGGCAACTCTGAAAGGAAGGTATACCTCCTTTGCACGAATATGTGTGGAAATGGATCTATCTGGAGCCCTTCCGGAAGCGATAATTTTAGAAGTATACGATGAAGAATGGGTGCAGACTATGGACTATGAGCACATATCATTTAGATGCCACAAATGCCATGAACATGGGCATCTATATAGAGACTGCCCCATAATCAGTAGGGAATGCAACCAGAAAACAGCTGTGGAGAGAGATCACGAGGGTTTCACCAAGGTCGGGAGCAAAGGGAAAGGGGGAAAGCATCCACACAAGAAGGCAAATGAGGACAGACATATAAGACACAATAGCTTCAAGATCCTGGAGGAAGAAGAGGGGAACCAAGAGACAGTTTAGGACATGGAGAATGTAACAAAGGAGCAGGATAAGGTAGCTAACATGGAGGATATCATAGTAAACAACCAGAAAAATGATGATCTACCAAGCTTGATGGAGATCAGCAAGGACCAAGAGATGACTCCAAGTGAAGCGGGAACAGAGGGCCATGAGCTACAGGAGATTTTGGATAGGGAGAATTTAGATCTAGAGAAATTTCTGGAGTAAGGAAAAAACATAGGAGTGGACTCCCTGCCAAAAGAGGACTATGACAGAGTACAGCAGCTCTTTCTTTAGAGGTCACAAGCGAAGGGAGCTGGAGTCAAAAGAAATCATGAAAGCCAGGAGCCAAGTGGGGTCAAGATGATGGAGAATTCTTAGGCACAATCTCCAAAGAACTCAGGTAGGAAAAGAGGAAGAAAGAGACAGAATGAACTGCTGAACAAATGTGGAAAACTGTTGATCAACTCAGGTAAGATGAAAGATCTCACCAGCTATTCCTTTACTAACCTTTCTTAATGAAGCTCACAACCTGGAACATTAGAGGCATAGGGAATAGGAGGAAACAAAGAAATCTTAGTAACATAATGAAAGAAGAAAAACCAGACATGGTTTTTATTTAGGAGACAAAATGTTCGATGGAAAATATAAGAGATATTCATAATAAGTGGTTATGAAAATATGAGTATTTAGAGGTTAAGGCAAAAAACTCGGCGGGGGGGATTCTCACCTTGTGGGACCCACAGAAATTTGGAATTCTGGATGCTGAAGCATCCAGGAACTATCTCTCCCTGATATGTCAACTTGTAGGGGACAAGGAGATATACATGATTACAAATGTTTATGGACCTCAAAAGCAAGCAGACAAACTCAAGTTGCTCACCTCCCTGGAGGATCTAAGAGCAAGACATCCCATTTTGCCCTGGATCGTTGCAGGAGATTTCAATATGATAAGATCTCTTTCAGAAAAAAAAGGAGGCACTAGACAACTAGGCAGAGACTCCATGGCCTTCCAAAACTTCATTATGAACATGGGTCTAGTGGATACTGAAACAATTAATGGAACCTTCACTTGGAACAACAAAAGGGGAGGGGCTAATCAAGTTGCTTCCAAACTTGATAGATTCATTATTTTAGAGGACCTCCTTCTCACAGGACCCACCATGACAGCCTCCATTCTTCCCTTTGGAGGATCAGATCACTAGCCTGTACAGCTGGAAGCCACCTTTATGGGCATACCGAGAAACAGACCTTTCAGGTTTGAAAATGTTTGGCTCTCACACCCTAATTTCACTAATAACATTGATAAATGGTGGGGAGAGGATTTGAATATTCAGGGCACAAAAATGTACATGCTCCAGCAGAAACTTAAACATATCAAATCCTGTCTTAAAGCTTGGAACAAAAAGGAATTTGGAGATATCTTCAAAGCCAAAAGAGAAGCTGAGCAGAAGCTCCAGGAGATCAATTAGATCAACATCACAGAGGGCTTCACTGAAGAACGACAAAAACTAACTGACTCTCTGCAGGAAGAATGGGAGGATCGATGCTCACAAGAAGAAATTTTTTGGAGGCAGAAATCAAGAATACAATGGATTAGAGAGGGAGAAAGAAACACAAAATTCTTCCATAAATCCACTATGGCTCACAGGGTACACAACAGAATCACAAAGATCAAAGATTCTCAAGGTATTGAACTTGTTTCTCACAATGATATGGAATCGGTCCTTGTACAACACTTCTGCAATATTGCAAAGGAACCACTGGAGGACAGATCTAGATTCATTGACCATTTCACTCAGTATATCCCTTAGCTGGTTACCAGAGAGGACAACCACAATCTCAACAAGCTAGTATCGGAAGAGGAGGTCAGTGAAGTGATTAATGAAATGTAGAATGGTAAAGCACCAGGCCCGAATGGATTCAATGTAGACTTCTTCAAAGCCTGTTGGGAAACTATCAAACATGATATCCTCGAGGATTCAAGAAGATCCAAAAAGATACTGAAGGCTCTGAATGCATCCTTCATAGCTCTGATTCCAAAGCAGGAAAATGCCATGACTCTGGATGGCTTTCGGCCCATAGCCTTATGTAATGTGGTGTATAAAATTATCTCCAAAGTAATAGCCAATCGACTCAAACCACTTCTACCCGCTCTCATCTCGGAGGAGCAAACAGGCTATGTGGAGGGAAGACAAATCCTCAACAATATCATCCAAGCTCATGAGGTGGTACACTCTCTCAAAAGCAACAAACAAGCTGGTATGATCATTCAGTTGGACCTAGCGAAAGCCTATGACAAATTGAGCTGGTCCTACATAAGAGCAATTCTAAAAGCCTATGGTTTTGACTAGAATTGGATAAGGTGGGTCATGGTATTAGTTACCTCAACCAGTTTTTCCATATTGCTTAATGGAGCTCCATCAAGGACCTTCACACCCTCTAGAGGGCTCAAACAAGGAGATCCTCTCTCGTTGTTTGGTGGGCTCCAGTATTGTAGCAATAATGCTACAACTCCTGGAGCTTCCTATCTCTAATTTTATCAACCCGGTAGTTCGTAACAAACTTGGAAGCGACGGTGTTGTATGCACAAGTACTAGCTCTTGTCGCAGCTGTCACTTGGTCAGCTGGCACATGTCCGCTAGGGCTCAAGCCAACTTCTATATATTCTCAGAAGAATCTTTCTAAATGATGGACGAAGGCTATCTCAAAGGAAATTGATCTACTTTGCGAAAATGAACTGAAAGCCAACCAAAACATGGAAACCCTAGTAAACCCTAATCTGACTAGCTTAATCTCTATGATGAAATGGTGGGAGTGAAAATGTCTAAAAATGATGCCATTACTTCTAGTGAGATGAGATGCATGAATTTAAACTACTTTCATTGAAAAGAACTCACTTTTGTATTTTTGCTCAAGTGGGTGGAGTTATTGTGATTGTGCTTCTTACTAGGTCTTGACTGTGCAGGGGTAGTTCAAAGGGAGGAAGGCTTGGAAAAGGTCAGGAGGGCTGAGAGAGGTCCCAGGGGATCCCTAACATCATTCCACAGAAGTCCACAACGTTCAGGTGCTTGGCAACCGAGCTTGCAGGCTTCTACAGGATGTCTGCAGGGGATCCTACAGGAAACTCGGGATTTCTACAGGAAGTCTGCTAACTTCTATAGGATGTCCTACAGTCGGAGTTTTAGGTAATGGAGGAGTGAAGGAACTATATGGATGGATGGGTAAGGTGAAGGAGGAGTTTGAGATGGCTCAGGGACAGAGAGATAAGATGGGGAAAGAGTGGGTACAGTTGGTTGGTGGATAGAAGGGTGGAAGCAATGGAAAGTTGAAAAGATGGAGCTACGTGAAAAGTAGAAGGGTTGGAAGGCAAACGAGCTGAACAGAGGATGGGTAGGTGACTTGGGCGCGGTTGAGAAGAAGAAGAAGATAACAGAGTGATGCAACGCAGTGTAAAGGAAACAAATCTGCACAAAACCGAGAATTCATTCACCTATTCTAACTGTGTTATTAACCCAACGAACAGCAATGTAAGCTTCAGAGAAAAATCGTGCATGGTGTTGGAATGAAAAAGTATTGCTCAAGATCAGAATGCATGGACGGTTCTATGACTGAAATGATTGTGTTGCAGCTTGCATGAACGTATAAGACAGCATTTTTTTGGTGGTTGGTACGGTCTACACCCCAATCTCTAAACAGAGATGGCAGTGAGTGCACTGTCAACCTTTTCTTGGAGCTCTAATGAATGCTAATCCTCCTACTCTAATCTAAGCTATTGAAAGCACTTTAACCATGAACTAATCCTACTCAATCACATTAAGTAAATTAAATCAGCAGACTGTGTTTTTCAAATGCATGTCAAAGCAAAGAAATGAAGTGCTGAAAGGAAAGACAAGTAACAATACAAGGAAAAGGAGGTCTATTGCTCTCAGGTTGGGCCCTAACCTGAGACCTATAGCTCCCTTAAAAACTCAGAATTGAATCCAAAGCTGCCTGCCTTTATTGAATAATCATGAGTCTAACATCATGCCAAAACTGGCTTACAAAAAGCAAAAACCGAGCTGTAGCTCGTGCTTAGAAATTGCAACAGTAGTTCAAAAGTTCAAAAAGCTCCTATCAAAGGCTACGGCCTTAATATTTATACATGATGAGGACCACGTTGGCTTCCTCAATTAGTGGAGCTTGGCTGTCCAACTGAAAGTTAAACTGTTGTTCCTATAGAATCCGTTGGCTGCCTTTAAGCTCGGTGGGGAGAGCTGTTGGAGCTCGGAGTTAGGGTGGAAATCACGAGGAAGTTCATCAAGACTGTGGACAACCTCCCTAAAAACCCGCAATGCCACCTTGGTTGTCTCCTTGTCTCCATTTGCGTGGTCTTTGCTCCCTTTAATGCCAAAAAACCTGAAATCATCATGTATTAGCCACGTAGATATAATGCCTGCCCTTCTTCCTACAAATAACACGAATATACCAAGAAATGAATGCATAAGTGATAAAAGATGAAGCGTTGAGCAAGGTAAGTAGGCCAAATGAGCCCAAATTGTTACCAAAAATTGGGGCTCATCATCACCCCCCAGCTAAAATATTTGCTCATCCTTGAGCAACTTAGTCCAACTCTTCATCCTTCATTGCTTTTACTACTACCCTTACATCCCAAGCCTCTGTAGTGGTGTCCTCTTTGCTGATATGAAACCCAGCTTTCCTGTTCACTTCTTCCCATTGTTCACTGTCATCCTTCTCTGTGCTGCCTTCAATCAATCCTAGTAGCAGTGGTGGGCTGAGTTTAAGGCCAATCCAGCTGGCCTGGAGGTTTTGCATGGATTTCTTGTAAAGGGCTACCCTTACCAAAGCTTCCCTCATCCGAGTTGGGGTGTGGTACTCTCGGATTTTCAAGCTGTGTGCCAATGTATTCCATCTGCGTGTGCATGCTTGGACAGCATTTTCTCCTAGCAGTCTTTCCATGTCTTCAAAATGAGCTATGGCTTGGGCCTGTTGATCCATATATCTTAGTGAAGCTGTAGGATCAGTAGACAAGTGTTGGTGTGCTGAGATGAGTGCAACTGGATCCTCTGGTTCTGCTCGAATGAACAATGGCTCGTTCAATTCTCGGTTCATGACCGATTTTGCTTCAGCTGCTCTTTGATCCTCATGGTTCAACCATGAAGCGAACGCCATCAATTGCATATCACCCAAGGCAGTATTGGGATCCCAGGAAACTATATTAGGCAAGGCCAAATTATGGAGGTAAAACTCCGCTAATTTGGCTTTATCTTCTGACGAACTAGTACTGCACAACTCAGAAAATTGCTGTGGGTCTTGGATTTGAGAAATACCTCTTTGTGCCAAGGTATTTATTTGGAACTGCAGCCATTGGTCTTTCAAGTACAAACCATAGGATTTTGCAGGTTGTCTGCACTGTATTGCCTCCATGGCCCAACTGGCCATGCAGGCCAATTGTGCCTCTTTTTGCTGCAGCTGTTCTTTTAGAGCTTGCACTTCAATTTGTGCTTGTTGTTCTGCTTCCTGTAGAAGTGTCATTGGCTCCTCAAGACCGGTGGTCAGTTCCTTTTTCCCTTGCTGTTCTTCTTTGGTGTCCTTGGAGGATGTACCTATCCCTGCCTTCAGCTCCTGTAGCTGCAATCTTAGCTTCTGGTTTTCTTCCTGTAGGTACACTCTTTGGCAATTGGCCACATGTTTAGCCATGGCTAATTCACTCCTGGCCTCCTTGAGTTGCTCTTGTAAAGGACCTATGTCCGCCACACCCTTTGACTTGGCGATCTTCATCCACGTGTGTGTACGGACTCTTTCTTCCTCTAATGCAAAAAACAGGGGCACCGTAAATTTCTGCGGTATGATTTTGCCCGCCTCTAAAAAGGTGTAGTATGAACTCAGACTAGGCTGAGGGCTGGGCTCTGGTATATGTTCTTTTTCTACCTCTATAGGTGGCTCTACCTCACCCTCCCTCGGTGGTGATGAGGGTCCTTCTCCTTCCCTCCTTTCTGTTTCCTGTAGCCGGGTCAGAGTTTCCTGTAGAACATTTTCAGCCTCCTGTAGCCGAGCTTTTTCAGTCAACAGGTCTAACCTTTCTTGCCACTTAGTTTTCTTTGGGCTCCCCTTCTCATAGGTGACTGTTATCCTTGAGGGGGACTTTTCCTTGGGCGAAGTAGAGGTATCTTCAATAACAATCGGGCTGCTGGACTGAGGCTGTGGTTTGCCCGTCTTTATTCGGACACTTCTTCGAGCTTTAAAGTATAGAGGGGTCTCCCTCTTTCTCTTCTCTTTTGGCTTAGGTGGCGTGCTGAGGGCGGCCAGCACAGCTGCTGCCTCCCTTGCTAGAATGTCTGCCTTCTTCTCCTTGGGTTTCACTTTTTCAGGGCTTCCTGTAGAAGACCCTGTTTTAGCAATTTTCGGGCTTCCTGTAGAAGACCCTGCTTTAGTAATTTTTGGGCTTCCTGTAGAAGCCGGTTTCGGCTTTCCTGTAGAAACAGGTGTTACCGCCTTTGTTTGCTTTGCTGCATGAGTTTTGCTTTTTGGTTTGGTTGCGGGTGCTGATGAGGTACTTTTGCTGATGTGGACCTCCTCAGCTTTGTCCGTTCTGCCTTGCAACCTTTTCTCTCTTGCTGTCAAGATGGGTGTGTCACCTTTTTCTTTGTCATCCTTTTTCTCGTGCTTCCTCCTTTGTTCTTTCTTCTACACTGTGGTCGGGGTCTTCTGGCCTGTTTCTTTCTTTCCCACGGCCACTGATTCCTTCTCCTCACTGCTGGAGGAACCGCTTTCTTCAGTCAACATCCTTATGTCTCCATCTCTTGTCAAATTTCTGAATGCTTCCCATGAGAGAGGAACCTTGTATGAATGAAGCGCATCCTCCACGAGAAGTTTGATCAATCCATGGTGGGCTACCTGGTCTGGTATGCCTTCTTTTAACTTTGTGGCACACTCAATTAGAGACTGTAGCAGGAAATAAGGGATGCTCAGTTTGTTTTCTACAGGGAGATCAATCTGGTGCCTCAATTCAGTGAGCAACCTAAAGTGATACCCGTACACAATGCTAAAACGGCCTTCACAGGTTATATACTTCATGATCTGCAGGCTAACTTCATTCCATGGTGGCAGCAAGCTGGTTCTACGCACACCATTTTTGTCCTCCGAGAATTCCTCCTCTGGGGGAAAGAATTCTTTCTTGGCCTGTTGGCTTAACTTCCTTTCTTCCTTATCCCATGGCAAACCCATTGGAAGTTCAGTAATTCGACTGATATATTGCGGGGTGAGCTTGAGGCTTAGGCCCATGAAGTTCACAGTGGCCACTGTTTTGGATTTCGGCCTCAGAGCCTGCAAAAACTCTTCTACCACTTCGTCGTCATAACCCTGCAATTTGTCACAGAAGGATATCCATTGTGCTCGTGTGAAGAGCTCCACCACCTCCTGGTTTTCCTTTAACTTTGATGAATCAGTGGGTTCCCGTCGAATAAACCCACCCGGCATGATAAAAACTGTTGCTTTAACTAGAGGTGGCAAATGCGGAAGAAATTTAGCTTACTGGGACAGAGCGTAGAATTACGCTTCTGTCATGCACATAATCCATGAAACTTATCCCTGAGGACCTTAACACAGTTTAATTACACTGACATCCTGTAGAACGACAGTCTATGCACAGCAGACAACACTTGCACAAACTTTCTACGATCAGACTGTAGACGACGATTCTGCCACCTTTAAAAACCAATTGCATGGAGAGTTCAGGGTTACCTTTTTAATCTGCCACCTTTTTACGTGAGGAACCCGCCTTCCTGTAGAAACAGCTTTCCTATAGGAGCAGCGCGCGATTTCTGGGAAAGACTGCAGTTGGTCTGCGCTCTCGGTGTTGCTTCACAGGCATTCTGATAGCCAAAGGCTCGGCATATCGAACTGCAGAGGGATCCGGATGATCACTCGAGTTCCAAACAGTGAATGATAAATGCATGGGGCAATCTAGCCGATTAGATTTGAATCGGCGGAATCCGTGGCGCGGGGGTGAGCTGTCCCCGCCGGACCATTGGACGACGTCATCCCATCATTTGCCTGCGAGTTCCCTTACTGCGCATCATCTCCCGCAGATCCCCCGCCACCATTCTCGTTAGACTCGTTTTTCCCCACGAGATTTCTCTCACGTGTGTGCTGCCCATTCCTTTTGTCATGGCCGCCACCCAAACATCCGACTAGACCATTAACTAGTCGACGTGGCCATTCAAATGACCATACCACCACTCAACCCATTCACCTCACACTTTGCAAACAATTCAAAGTAAAATTCATGCAATCTGATGGAAGGAAGGGTCAAGACACTTACCTGCGCGGCTGCAACATGATTTTTCAGCTTTTGGACGATGATGAGTGGATCTATCTGCCGCTGATGAATTTGCACAGGCCCGGAGGTTCATGTTTACAGGCTGCCGACGATGGATTGGATACTTTGGCTGCATGCGCCCGCGTTTCATTGCATATGGCCAACGCTGTGAATGGTATCCACTCTAGCGGGCTTAACTGTTACAGGACTCCCGCGGGATGTCTTGTAACAGTTCTTCCTCCTTGGGTGCATGCTGCACGACGAAGGATCTGGCCTCACGATCACGCTCCCGGAGCTTCTGGATGACTAGGATGGATATGGTATGAGATCTCAGCATTTGTTTATCTTAAAAATTGCTTTCTCCTTGATAACTCATCGATCTGCTTTGTTGGTGCAGGTAGCTTCGTTGCATGTCGACAAGGATGGTGGAACAAGGTGACAACAGTGTGCAAGGGTGACAACAGTAGCTTGCATGCGTCCAAACTGATCCTTAGCCGTTAGATCTCCTCATAAAATGAATTCTGGGCCGTCCCGAACTTCTATAGGAAGTTTCCTGTAGAAATACAGAGCTTCCTGTAGAAAGTTTTCGTTTCCTGTAGAAAGTCTGCACCTTCCTGTAGAAAGTCTGCATCTTCCTGTAGAAGGTCTGCATCTTCCTGTAGAAGACTCAAGCCATGATGAAATTGTGCACATACCTTGGAGGAACTGAATATTCTTGGAGGAGGTGCTGGTGAGGTCTCCTGGCAGTATGATAAGGATCCTTGGCTCTGAGTTGAGAGGCTTCCTCTCCTCCATAGAACACCTGCAATCTGCATGCAATTTCACATTATAAACTTGTTGTCTTTGTCTTTTTTGCTTATTGTTTTTTCTTCTTTTTTTTTCTTTTTTCTTTTTTTTTTTGAAAGATAACAGGGGCGCCTCAATGAGGTTTTCACCCTTGCCATCTGCCCTGAGCGCCTCAGAGAGGTTTTCACTCAAGGATCTTTTTCAAATCTTTTTCTTTTTTTTTTTTTTTTTTTGAAAGACAATAGGGGCGCCTCAGTGAGGTTTTCACCCCTACCACCTGCCTTGGGTGCCTCAGAAAGGTTTTCACCCAAGGATCTTTATTTTTTTTTTTATTTTTTTTTTTAGATTTTTCAGGGTATGCCCAAAGGAGAGGCAGAACCCTTCTCTATGACCAACACTGATTTCTCCATAGTTTTGATGAACTCTTGTCTTGAGAGAGGCTTCCTGTAGATCTTCAATGGATGCCCATTGACAAGCATGGGGATGGCTTCCTCATCAATGGTCCGAATGAGAACAGATCCATTGTCATGACATTTTTCCACTGCATATGGTCCTAGCCATCTGGTTCTCAGCTTCCCCTTGAAATCTTTGTATCTAGAGTCATACAACAAGGCCCAATCTCCCGGCTGGAATTGCTTGTCATGGAGGTGTTGGTCATGCCACACCTTTCTCTGAAGTTGAACCACTTCCGAGTGAAGGAGGGCCTGCATTCGATACTCATCCAGTCCATTCAACTGCAATAACCTTTCTTGCTGTGCATGGCTGAGATCTAGGTCCAGCTGAGCTGCCATCCTCAAAGTGTTGTATTCAAATTCAATGGACAGCAAATCTTTCTTCCCATAGACCAGCTCATAAGGTGTGAAGCCGGTGGTGGTCTTCCAGGTTGTGTTGTAAGCCCATGTGGCCTCAACCAGGCGATCTGCCCAGTCCTTTCTGCTGCTGCTCACCACCTTAGTCAAGATCCCTTCTAATGCTCTATTGGTGACTTCCACCTGCCCATTTGCTTGAGGGTGATAGGGGGTGGAAGTCCTATGCTTGATCTTGTGATGAGCTAGTAGGTCTTCAACTAGGTTGGATATGAACTGGCTCCCTTGATCGGTGACCAGCTCTCTTGGGTAGCCAAACTTGTAGAAGATGTTTTCTCTTAAGAACTCGGCCACCTTTTCTTCTGTTGCTACTTTGATTGCTTTGGTCTCTGCCCACTTTGTCAGGTAGTCAGTACACACAATGATGTAAGACCTTTGCCTCGAAGGAGGGTTGATTGGACCCACAAAGTCCATGCCCCACTTCTCAAATGGCTCAAGAGTCACTTGAGGTTGGAGAGGCATCTCATCCCCTTGAGTCGGTTTCCCCATTCTTTGGCATTGGTCACATTGGCTGATATATCTTCTGACATCTTGATGAAGCGTGGGCCAATAGTAGCCTGCCTGCAGGATTTTGAAGGCAGTCCTCTTTGCTGCAAAATGTCCTCCACAAGGCCCATCATGACAGGTGAGGAGGATATCAAAGACTTCCTCCTCCCTTACACAACGCCTTAAGATCTGATCGGGGCCAAGCTTGAACAGATTGCCCCCGATCCAAGTAAATGAGGCACTTTTTCTGATGATTCTGCTCTTCTCTCTTGAAGATAGGTGCGGAGGAAACTGCGCTGAAACAAGGTAGTTTGCTATATCAGCAAACCATGGAGAGAGTGCTGAGATAGAAAACAGATGCTCATCGGGCATCTGGTCATCCACTGTTCCATCCTCATCTGCAGACAAATCCAATCTAGATAAAAAGTCAGCAACAACATTTTCTTTACCTGGTTTGTCAACAATGGTCAAATCAAACTGCTGCAATAAAAGTAACCATCTAATAATACGAGCATTCACATCTGGTTTATTCATTAAATATCTAATTGCAGCATGGTCTGTAGGTACAAATGTTTGATAGCCAGTGATATAATGTCGTAACTTGTTCAGTGCATGGACCACAGCCAAAAACTCTTTCTCAGTTACAGTGTAATTCAGCTCAGCTTTGGACAAGTTTTTACTAACAAAGTAAATGGCATATGGAAGTTTTTGTTCAACTTGTCCTAAAGCTGCACCTATGGCTTTGTTTGAGGCATCAGTGTGGATGTGGAAAGGTAGGGCCCAGTTTGGGCCTCTCAAGATTGGGGCTGACACCAACTTGTCCTTTAATTCATTCAAAGCCCTCTGACAATCGTCAGTCCATTTAAACTCCACATCTTTTGCCAACAGGCCAAACAATGGTGAGGCTAGCTTGCTGAAGTCTTTAATGAGTCTCCTGTAATACCCTGCTAATCCTAGGAAACTCCGAACATCCCTTACCTTTTGAGGAGGTGGAACCTTCTTGATGAGAGCAATTTTGTTAGGATCCACCTGTAACCCTTGACAAGAAATGGTATGGCCTAGCACGGTCCCTTCAGTCATTAGGAATTCACATTTTTCAGGACTAAGGGACAGGTTCATCTCAATGCATTTGGTTAGGACCTTTCCCAGATTGGACAATGCTTCCTGGAAGTTGGCCCCATAAGGAGTGAAGTCATCCATATAGATTTCCACTGCATCATGGACCAGCTCCGAGAAGATGCTTAAGACAGCTCTCTGGAAGGTAGCAGGAGCATTGCATAGCCCAAAGGGAAGAACTCAGTAGGCAAAGGTACCCCAAGGACAAGTGAAGGTGGTCTTATCTTGGTCTTCCGGGTTGATTTGGATTTGGTTGTACCCACTAAACCCATCCAGGAAAGAGAAGAACTTCTTTCCTGCCAGTCCATCCAACACTTGATCTATGAAAGGTAGAGGGAAATGGTCTTTCTTGGTAGCTTTGTTCAGTTCTCGGTAGTCCACACAGATTCTCCACTTCCCATTTTTCTTGGGAACCAACACCAGAGGGGACAGCCATTCACTATCTGAGATGGGTTAAATGAATCCGGCATCCAACAGTTTTTGCAATTCTTCCTTGACAATGTCCTTAAGGGCTGGATTCATTCTCCTCTGAGGTTGCCTAACCGGCTTACTATCCTCTTTGATGTATATGTGATGGGTACAGACCGAAGGATGGACTCCTTTCATCTCCTTATAGCTCCAAGCAAAAGCATCTAGGTGACTGGCCAACAGGCTACACAGCTCCTTTTCCTGCGAAGGAGATAGGGAGGAGCTGATCTTTAACGTTCTCTCAGGGCCGAACTCCACATTCTTGACTCTGGGAGTGACAGGGTTGGTTGTACAAAGATCCACTAAGGTGCTGGCTTGGGCATCCTCCACCAATTTCTCTAAGGATAGTGCACTGGAAGGTGGATTCTGGATCAAGGTCTCAATCAAGCCATCCTCGGTTGGGGGGTCTCTTCTAGTGGTATCTAGGGTGCACAAAGGTGCTGAGTACACCTCATCCTCTTCCCCTTCCTCCAACCACAATGGTAAGTCATGCTCTAAGGAGGGTTGCGCAGGAGGGTATAGGACTAGTTGCTTGGACATAGGACCATTTTTTATGGTCATGTTTCCTGCACGACAACTTATGTAAGCATCTGCAATGGCTAACCAAGGCCTTCCCAAAATGAGAGGATATCCAGTAAGCTTTGCCTTGGGTTGCAGAACCAAGAAATCTGCAGGGTATTCCCAAGAGTCGATAGAGACCAAGACATCCTCCACAATCGCTTCGGGAGTCACAGTGGAGCGATCTGCTAGTTGCAGTATTGTCGAGGTCTTCCTCAAGGAACCCTGAAGATTGAGTTTGAGCATGGTATCCCTGGTCATCACATTAATGGCAGCCCCCAGATCAATCAAGGTGTGTGGTATGATGGTGCCATTGATGTGGACATCTACTACAGGACTCCCATGATCTAGATACTTTGGGCAGATGACTTGTCCTAACATAAGGTCAGACAGTTGTCCCAAGACATTGATGGTTGAAGCATCTCTCTTTCGCCTGCCTGGGTGTTTGAAACACTTTTCCTTAACCAGTTTGTTGTATATTGGCACATCCTTGATGGCTTAGAGAAGTGGTATTTTCACACACAACTGCTTGAGCTCTCCCAGAAGCTCATCCTCCTCTGGGTTGGGTTGTGTGGTGGCTGTTAGTCTCTTAGGAAAGGGTGGAATAGCCTTTGGTTCACTTTCCTGTTTATCTTCCTCATCCTCTGGGGGAGGAGGTTGGCGATCTGGAAGAGTCTTTCCAGATCGAAGATTGATCTCCTGGATCTCCACAGCATAGGTAGGGCATGAGGTTTCCCCAGTGTATACCTGCTGGGCTTGTCTATTGTTGGGGTTCGAGTTCGGTTCAACAGGCATTTGAGGTTGCCTTGGAGGAGCAGGAGGTAATGGCTGAGGTTGAACTGGTGGTGGAGGCAAAATGGCGGGAGGAGTGTTGTACTGGGGCCTCCACCCCGACTGAGGTGCATTCCACTGAGGTTACGGCTGGGCATGTGAGTGATATGAATGAGTAGTGGGTTGAGTAGGGTACTGAGGTGGGTAAGACCATGGAGGCGGCATGGACCAAGAAGGATGAGCAGGGGGACCCCAGGAAGGCATAGGAGTCGATTGGTTGGGGCTGTAATAAGCTTGGGGTGCCCCTTGCATCCCCTGCTGGTAAGGTCTAGATCCTTGTGGCCTCCTTTGGTTGAGGTAATAGAGAGGTTCAGTGGGAGCTTCTGTCCCTTGGTACATAGCTTTAAATCCAGGTAAGGTTGGACATTGGTTTGTGGGATGGTCCTCCTCACAAACGAAACACACTTCAACTGAATGCAATGGGCATTCGTTCTTAGGGTGTCTCCTTATACATCTAGGGAAAAAGATAGCCAAGGCTCTCTCAGCTTCTTCCTTCTTCTGCTGGATCCTGAATGTGTCCAGCTGCATGGCAATGGTCTGTCTCACCTCACTCTTAAGATCTTCTAATTGATTTGCAAACTCATGTTTGGAGAAAGGGACACCAGCTGAGAGGAGGTTTCCTCTACCTCGTTTCTGAGCTGCCCTGGAGTGGTTTCTAAACACAGTCTTGATGTCCTCATAAGGCAGTTGGTAAATATCTCCCCCAGCTAACATGTGAAGGGTATCTAAGAGGTCTTCAGGGACTCCTCGGAGCAGAACCAACTTGAGGGATTCAGGGTCAAGTGTGCACCTGGCCCGCTTATAGCTAAGTTGGAACCTCTCCTCATAATCCTCTAAGGACTCATCATTTCCCATAGTCATCCGAAAGATTTCTCCCTTGGTTTCCTTGGACCTACAGTAATCCCGGTACTTGGTATTGAAAGCTTGCTGCATCTGAGCCCAAGTGGTGATACTATTCCCAGGTAAGCCCATGAACCAGCGTAATGTTGCATCCTTAAGAGTGGAAGGGAAGAGTTTCAGCTTCTGCTCATCTTCAGTATAGTCATAGGTTCTACAAAGGACAGCAAACTCAAACAGGAAGGTATCAGGATCTTCAGTAGTCAATCCATGGAAGTGAGGTAGAGCGGAGGGGCTAATGTTCTTCATTTTCATCTCTCCATTGGTCTCTCGGATGGGGAAGGCACCTTCTATTCTCTCATCTTCTCTTCTATTGTCAGCCATAGCTTTAGATGGGATGGTCTCTAATTCTTCTTCTGTTATAGGATCTTCGTATATCTCAGGAGGTTCACCTATAGGTTCTTCTGGATCACTGCCACCTAAGAGGAGAGAAGGGTGACTCAGTGATGTGGTGGGGGTGTTGGGTAGGAATTTGCCTGTTCATGAAATGGAAAGACTTTTTGATTGCTTTTGTTGTTTTTTTCTCTGGTACCTGCAAAACTGAAACAGATTGATCTACAACTAACTATCTTGCTGAAATAAAAATGCAGAATTGAAATGAAAGCAGGAAAGGACTAATCTATTTTGCTCAAATGAAATTGCAGGAATGGAAATGCTAATCTACGCTTGCAGAATTGAAAGGCTAATCTATGCTTGCAAAATTGAAATTGCGGACTTGAAATGCTAATCTATGAAAGCAGGAAATGTCTATGCTACTTTTGCAGAATGGAAATGAAATAAACTACTTGGCAGAAGGCAAGAGTAAGAAAATAGAAGAAAAGCAACAATTACTAATACTCTGACGCTTCCCCGGCAACGGCGCCAAAAATATGGTGGGCTCCAGTATTGTAGCAATAATGCTACAACTCCTGGAGCTTCCTATCTCTAATTTTATCAACCCGGTAGTTCGTAACAAACTTGGAAGCGACGGTGCTGTATGCACAAGTACTAGCTCTTGTCGCAGCTGTCACTTGGTCAGCTGGCACAAGTCCGCTAGGGCTCAAGCCAACTTCTATATATTCTCAGAAGAAGCTTTCTAAATGATGGACGAAGGCTATCTCAAAGGAAATTGATCTACTTTGTGAGAATGAACTGAAAGCCAACCAAAACATGGAAACCCTAGTAAACCCTAATCTAACTAGCTTAATCTCTATGATGCAATGGTGGGAGTGCAAATGTCTAAAAAAGATGCCATTACTTCTAGTGAGATGAGATGCATGAATTTAAACTACTTTCATTGAAAAGAACTCACTTTTGGTTTTTTTGCTCAAGTGGGTGGAGTTATTGTGATTGTGCTTCTTACTAGGTCTTGACTGTGCAGGGGTAGTTCAAAGGGAGGAAGGCTTGGAAAAGGTCAGGAGGGCTGAGAGAGGTCCCAGGGGATCCCTAACATCATTCCATAGAAGTCCACAACGTTCAGGTGCTTGGCAACCGAGCTTGCAGGCTTCTACAGGATGTCTGCAGGGGATCCTACAGGAAACTCGGGATTTCTACAGGAAGTCTGCTAACTTCTACAGGATGTCCTACAGTCGGAGTTTTAGGTAATAGAGGAGTGAAGGAACTGTATGGATGGATGGGTAAGGTGAAGGAGGAGTTTGAGATGGCTCAGGGACAGAGAGATAAGATGGGGAAAGAGTGGGTACAGTTTCTTGGTGGATAGAAGGGTGGAAGCAATGGAAAGTTGAAAAGATGGAGCTACGTGAAAAGTAGAAGGGTTGGAAGGCAAACGAGCTGAACAGAGGATGGGTAGGTGACTTGGGCGCGGTTGAGAAGAAGAAGAAGATAATAGAGTGATGCAACGCAGTGTAAAGGAAACAAATCTGCACAAAACCGAGAATTCATTCACCTATTCTAACTGTGTTATTAACCCAACGAACAGCAATGTAAGCTTCAGAGAAAAATCGTGCATGGTGTTGGAATGAAAAATTATTGCTCAAGATCAGAATGCATGGATGGTTCTATGACTGAAATGATTGTGTTGCAGCTTGCATGAACGTATAAGACTGCGTTTTTTTGGTGGTTGGTACGGTCTACACCCTAATCTCTAAACAAAGATGGCAGTGAGTGCACTGTCAACCTTTTCTTGGAGCTCTAATGAATGCTAATCCTCCTACTCTAATCTAAGCTATTGAAAGCACTTTAACCATGAACTAATCCTACTCAATCACATTAAAGAAATTAAATCAGCAGACTGTGTTTTTCAAATGCATGTCAAAGCAAAGAAATGAAGTGCTGAAAGGAAAGACAAGTAACAATACAAGGAAAAGGAGGTCTATTGCTCTCAGGTTGGGCCCTAACCTGAGAGCTATAGCTCCCTTAAAAACTCAGAATTGAATCCAAAGCTGCCTGCCTTTATTGAATAATCATGAGTCTAACATCATGCCAAAACTGGCTTACAAAAAGCAAAAACCGAGCTGTAGCTCGTGCTTAGAAATTGCAACAGTAGTTCAAAAGTTCAAAAAGCTCCTATCAAAGGCTACGGCCTTAATATTTATACATGATGAGGACCACGCTGGCTTCCTCAATTAGTGGAGCTTGGCTGTCCAACTGAAAGTTAAACTGTTGTTCCTGTAGAATCTGTTGGTTGCCTTTAAGCTCGGTGGGGAGAGCTGTTGGAGCTCGGAGTTAGGGTGGAAATCACGAGGAAGGTCATCAAGACTGTGGACAACCTCCCTAAAAACCAGCAATGCCACCTTGGTTGTCTCCTTGTCTCCATTTGCGTGGTCTTTGCTCCCTTTAATGCCAAAAAACCTGAAATCATCATGTATTAGCCACGTAGATATAATGCCTGCCCTTCTTCCTACAAATAACACGAATATACCAAGAAATGAATGCATAAGTGATAAAAGATGAAGGGTTGAGCAAGGTAAGTAGGCCAAATGAGCCCAAATTGTTACCAAAAATTGGGGCTCATCACTGTTCCTCTTCGTCCTCATGATGGAAGGGCTAGGCAGAGCAATTAAAAGGGAAAATGCTGAAGGACGAATTCAGGGTATCAAACTTACCATGGATGGAGAGGCAAACACCCATCAACAATTTGTGGATGATACAATGTTGCAGAGCATACCCATAGTCAAGGAAGCTAGAGCAATCAAAAGCATCTTTAATGTCTTTTCTATGGCAGCAGACACAGAGGTAAGCCTTAACAAATCCAAAGTTTTTTTTCTTTAACACTAATATTGCTATTCAGAGAAACATTACCAGAATTCTTGGATTTCAAAGGGAATAGCTACCTTCCAAATATCTTGGCATTCCTCTTACTAACAAACCTCTAAGCAAGAAAGTGTGGGAGCCAATATTAAATAAACTTCAGGACAAGGTTAGAAAATGGGCATGCAAGTCATTAAATATGGCAAGACACCTTGTACTCACATAGGTGGTCTTGCAGGCCATTCCCATTTTTATGTTTTCAGCTCTTCTTGGTCCTCAAGGTATTAAGCAGCAGATAAGAAGCATACAAAGGGACTTTCTGTGGGGCAGAGGGGAAGAGAAAAAGAAGTGGGCTTTAGTAGCCTGGGACAAGCTTTGCAAACCCAAGAGCCATGGTGGATTGGGGCTTCACAATCCTGAGACCCTCAGCAGAGTTTCGGGAGCCAAGCTTTGGTGGAGATGGATTAAGGAACCGAATGCCCCCTGGGCTAAGCTTTGGAAACAGAAGTATGCCAAGTACTGGCAGGAGAAGGATCATATTAGAATGTCAGGGAAACTCAAGGGCTCCCATATTTGGAACCTTGCTTGGGATAATAAACACATTGTTCAACAACATTATTTTTGGGAAATTCGAGCAGGGGACCTTGCTCGATTTTGGGAGGATAACTGGCAACAGGAACCCAACCTTTATAGGGATGAACTTGCAGCTCTCAAAAGTGACACAGACAGCAAAGGTATGGTTTTGGTAAAAGACTTTTGGGATCAGGGAAGGAATAATGGAAAATGGAGGAAGTGGAAGGATCTAGGATACAGTGATGAAAACCCACTGAAGACCAAGGCAGAAGCTCTCACCCAGGAGCTAGAGCATAGAAGGATTCTAGTTTCTTCCTCAACGGATCAATTAAGATGGGGAAAGAATACTAAAGGTAACTTTAACCTCAAAGAGGCTAAACAGGAAGTCACAGGATTTAACTTTGTCAATCCTGATCAAGACTGGAAGAAACTTTGGCAAAGTCCACATTGGATGAAAATAAAGTTATTCATCTGGCTAGTGCATCAAAGGAAGATCTTAACTTGGGAGAATCTCCTTAAGAAAGGCTTCATTGGTCCTTCCAAGTGTTACCTATGTGGCGCTCATGAGGAGACGATTGAACACCTTCTCAACCTCTGTCCTTTCACTTCAAAGGTGTGGGACTGGGTGGCCTCTATTTTTAGACAAACTGATAGGGATAGTCTCAGCATATCCAACACTCTAAAGAACTGGAGGAAAAAATTCTCAGGGAATGAGATAGTTAATAAAGCCTAGATTTTGATTCCAGGTTTTTTCATCTGGAATGTGTGGAAAGAATGCAACAGTCGGATCTTTAAAAAAAAAACAAACAAGCCACAACACATAATTGAGCAAGTTCTAAGGCAGCTCAAAGACACAGTAAGAAGCTTGTTGAGGACCCTTCCTAAAGATCCTCCTCTGCCCCAAGAGGAGAGAATTATACTTCACTTGGGTCTCCAGTCTATCAGTCCTCTGGGAACAACAAAGGCAATGAGCCTTATAAACAAGAGTGTTAACATTTGGAAGCCCCCTCCTTATGGTTTCTTAAAGGTTAATATTGATGGAGCAGCTAAGGGCAACCCAGGATTAGCGGGCTTTGGGGGTGCCATAAGAGATGATCAGGGACAAATACAGGAAATATTCCATGGCCACTTGGGGAAGGCCACTAATAACATGGCTGAGCTCATGGCATTAGAGCAATGCTTGGAAATCCTGGTGAATTCTAGTTCACACAATGTTATAATTGAAGCGGATTCGGAATTAATTATTAGAGCGGCTAAGAAAATTAGCAATGGAACCTCTCCAGATAAAGTGTCGAAGCACTGGAAGCTTTTGCAGGTTTTTTACCGCATCTATGCTCACCTGCGAACCCTTAAAACTGTCAGATTTTCTCATGTGAAAAGGAAAGCTAATATGTTAGTGGATCGATTGGCGAATGAAGGAGTCACAATTAGGGACAGGGATTCTAGGTATGCTTGGGATTCGCTACCCCCAGGCAAATTGCAGGAGGACTGTCTCTGTCAGGAAACACAGGATATGGAACCATGGACTAACAGGATGGATCAAAGGGACCCAGAAGACTGGCGGGAGGTTGGAGAACCCCACACAGTCTAACCCGCCTTGGTTCAGTTACTTTCCAAAGTCTAGAATCCTTTTGATTGAGTGATGAAAGGTTTGACTCGGATAGCTCCTCAAGATGAGGTGTCCCTCTTCATATGGCTTAGGTGGTGTATGACAGAGAATCCAGGTGGACAGGATTGGCTCAAGAACTGCCCGTTGGATGGAATTGAAGGACAACACGTGGCGAAAGGACGTGTTTGTTTTTTCCCGCGAGTCAACCTTTCCAATACCACAAGCGGTATATCGGGCGGGGTCCGAATGGTTTCTAGTTTTTTTGAGTTTGGCTCCGATTCCACTCTTCGAGTGACACGTAGCGGAGTGAGGAGAGAGAAAACCACCCTCATCGGGCAGTTATCTCTTGCGCTTCTCGTCCTTCCGATATTCACGAAGACCGTTGGATCTTAGTCAGTTGATCAACGGTGGTGATGTGTTTGTGCTAGTTGGTCGGACCCGAAAAAAAGATTAGAGTGTTATGCTTTTAATTTCTGTCGAGTCTGTTTGACAGTTTTAAGCTTGGCTTGTGGTGGGACCTCTGGTGGACCCATGGCGAGTCATTCATGGCCTTTTGTGACCTCCAATTCGATGGACTAGCCCTCCAAGGAATTCTAGGCTCATTTGAAGCACGATAGAACTTCCAGATGACCTTGTGCCTTAATTGTTTGGCTTTTCTCCCTGGATTTCCTATTTAGGTTTCTCTTGGTTTTGGATGATTGGTTTGGTCTGGCCTGCCCGGCTGACTGTTGAACTCTCACAGAATGAGTGCGGCTTCTTGTAAATTATGTATATTTGGCTGAGTTTAATAGAAGGTCCTACTCCTACTTGATCAAAAAAAATATTATAAACCCTTGGGATTAATATTATAAAATCAAGAGATTATTAATATTATAAACCCAAGGGATTACTAATATTATAAAGCCAAGAGTGAATATTATAAACCCAATGGATTAATATTATAAACTCAAGTGTCTAGTAAACCCAAGGAATTAATATTATAAACCTAAAGGATTAAGATTAAACAATAAGATCAATATTCTAAGATCAAGATATATGTTTATCGGTGTATATCAATCATACACCCACATTTACTAATGTTGTTGTAGATGTGTTTCATATAAGTCTATCTGCATATATCAACAACATTGTTAAATGTGATTGTACTATTATAATATTAAACTAAAATATAATATAATATTATTTATAAATAGTATATAATATATATAGAAATAATTATATATGTAGAGATTTATATATATATAAACTCAATATTATTACAATAAATTAATTTTTTAGTTATTTATTACATTGTAATAAATATTAGGGTTTGGGTTTATAATATTTAGTTTATAACATTGGGTTTGATATAAGGGTTTATAATATATATTTTTTAATATAGGGTTTTTAATACATGACTTATATAGCATTTATATAGGGTTTACACTTAGGAAGAAAGAGGAGCAATGGTTAATCTCTATATTATTGTAACATATATCTTATATAGCATTTATATAGGGTTTACACTTAGGAAGAAAGAGGAGCAATGGTTAATCTCCATATTATTGTAACATATATCTTCAGTAGATTTTAATAAATTTCCATAGTTTTCAAATTATATGAATAATTTTTGGTATTTTTTGTTATAACTTCAATAATCTCAATATATTTCAATAAGTTATTTATTGTATAGGGGATTCATAACATAAACCCATGAGATTAATATTATAAACCAAAGGTATTAATATTAAAAACCCAAGTGATTAATATTATAAACCCATTATAAACTCAAGAGTTTAATAAATCCAATGGACTAATATTATAAACCCATAATAATAATATTATAAACCCAAAGGACTATTAATATTATAAACCTTCTCAATTAATAAACCCAGGGGATTAATATTATAAACGGAAGAAATAAATATTAGAAACCCAAAGGATTAATTAGTAAACCCATTGGATTATTAATATTATAAACCCAAAGGATTAACAAACCCAAAATATTATTAATATTATAAACCCTTGTAGTCAACAAACCAAAGGATTAATATTATAAACCTAAGAAATCAATAAACCCATGGGATTATTAATTTTATAAACACAATGGATTAATATTATAGACCAAGGGGATTAATATTATAAATACAAGGGATTAATAAACCAAAGTGATTATTAATATTATGAAGGCAAGGGATTAATAAACCAAAGGGATTAATATTAAACAATATGATCAATATTCTAAACCCTAGAATTAATATTAAATCCTAGGATTAATATTATAAGCCTAAGGGATTATAGATCCCTAAGATAAATATTGAACCCTGGGATTAATATTAGAAACCCTAAGATTAATATATAAAACCAAAGATTAATATTATAAACCCTAATATTATAAACTCTAATTTATTATTATATGTATTAGGGATTAATATTATAAACCCAAGGGATTATTCATATTATAAACCCAAGAGATTAATGAACCCAATTGACTACCAATATAGGAATTAATAAACCCAAAGGGATTAGTATTATAGACCCAAGCAATAATAAATCAAAGGAATAATGTTAAACCATAGGATTAATATTATAAAACTAATGATCATAAAGCTTAGGATTATAAACAGTAAACCCAACAAACCTAATAATATAAAAAAGAATAAATCTCAAACCCTAAATCCAATATTATAAACCATAATATTAAACCCTAATTTATTCAATGTTGCAATGTGACATTAAATAAATTGTAATATAATATTATAAACCCAAGGGATTAATACTATAATTTTTTAAGAATAATATTATAAATCCAAGAAATTAATAAACTTGAAGGGTTATTAATTTTATAAACCCAAATAATTAATTAACTAAGAGATTAATATTATAAACTTTTATTATTAATATTATAAAAAGTTATGTGGTCAACTATCCTAAAAATAATATTAAAAACTCAAGAAATTAATATTATAAACCCTTGAAATTATAATTATAAATTTAAAAAATGAATAAACTCAAAAGATTATTAATTTTATAAATTCAAAAAATTAATATTATTAATTTTATAAACTTGGAAGATTAATATGAATATTAAAATTTGATAAATATGAATAAAATCAATTTAATTTTTTTATATTTAATACTTTATAATGTGGCATTTAGATTTTGAAAAATGCCCAAATTACAATCAATGCAAATTACATTGAGGTAGAAAAAGCAAAGAATATAACATAAAAATGTACCAAAGTTAAGATAGATGCAACTGTCAATGAGCTCAAGGTATCAGTCCACCCAGTTAGTATATTTGAGTATGAATAATTTCATAGTTGGAAGTCATGTTAATGGAATCAAAAGCAATAGAGGAATAGAAGTGCAGGAAGTTTATGGCTACGTAGAGCGTAATTGTTTGGCTAGCATTGAAAAAATCTTACCAAAAGCATGGTATTTTTTCTGCACATTTACCCTTTCAGCATGTCCATTCCCGTTGAGCTTTTCAAGATGCACACCTTAATCGTTTGGTTGTATAACACATATACACATGAAGATAGTTTCATTAAGCTTCAGAATGAAATGCCGATAAATGTTTGGAAAGTTGGGTAAGGAAATCCTGAGAAATGTCTGAAAAGTTGGCTCGGTTCATAGGTTAGCCCAAACTTACGAGGGTGTTAAAATGGTAAATAACGCATATTTTGTGTGACCAGATTTGCTACAACCATTGCTTTAGTATTTTTAGTCTGACTAGGGGAAGAGTGGTCTAGAAAGTTATAGAAATTTCGGTTATATTTAGAGAAAATTTGGTAAGGATTTTTGTAAATCCAAATTATGGTTGTTAAACTTCAAAATTTTAAGTATTCTAGACGTTTTTGATGGTGCTGAATCCATTTCCACCATCAAAAACACACGATTCAAACACTGTCTCTACAAAAAATTTTGAAATTTTTTTCTCTGGGTTCCAACCACTTTTAGCCATCCGGGCAATTCCTCTACCTAATCAGACGAATCCCAAAATAAAAACTGTGCCCATATAAATGTAACAGCTAGTGTAATATTTTAATAATATCACACGGCCATTGCTATAGTGATATTATCCACCATATAGAAGATATCTTAATGTAAATGTAACAGCTAATATAATATTTTTAAAATATCATAGTAGCTGTGTTATTTTATTTAATGCATATTGTTTTATAATATTTTAATATTATCAAGTATCTATGGTGATATAAAAAATAAGTGTAATATGGTGTTATAATAAAAATTTGAAATTAAATTATATTTTGATTATGACTTTCTACCTATTAAGATAAAGAATTTTTTGAAATGTTAAAAAGATTTAAAAAATTCTATTTTATTTAGTGTTCAAATAAAATTTTGGTTTAAAAAAATATAATAAAAATTAAAATAAATAAAAATATGCAATATTTTGATTCAAATTTAATGCTTTTGTTACCTCATGATTTAACAAATTAGTGTTAGAATTATAAATTGATGTTAATCTTATATTAGGGATTAAAGTTTTTGATATGCACTTTCATAAATTTGATCCTTCTTGGCACTTAATAAAGTTCTAGATTAATATAGGTTTATGTTGGTTTGATATACACACATACACATCATGTTTTTACTCCATGTTAAGCATGGAAAGAATTACACATCTCCTTCATTGAGCACAAAATTAAAAAAATTATTTTTATTTATTTCATATAATATATACATAGTTAACATTGAAATATTCATATTGAAATGTTTTATTTACAATCCATATTGAACTTTTTTATTAACTTTACATCAAATGCAAAACCTGAAATTAACAATTATAATTCAAATCATCCAATCCAGAACAAAAACAAAAAAAACAAAAAAACAAAAAAAACTTGTAATATCCCTACAACGAGCATATTTATGTTGGCATCTCTCATTTATTAACATAAAATATATATTATTGACATAATCCAATTGGTTGGTGCCAAGAATTGGTCAGAAAACTTCTAACAATTTTGAATAGACTACAACTACCATATGGGTAACAAAAATCATCGATCTTCCAACTACTCAAAAACCCACATGTTATGAATTAAGAGGACATGCATGAGTTTTTGTAGTTTTTTGTTAAAATCATTGGCTTTAATTGTATTTCACAATCCCCCCATGACGCTCTATCATGTTTCAGCCCCTAAGTTTGGAGATTGAGGCCTGGTATTTCTTTGTCCATTATAAAGCACCCTTGCATTTGATAGTTGGTGGAACTTTTCACTATGTTAGCTAAAGGTTTGAAGGCTCAAGTTGTTCGATTTATTTTGGTCCTCCCTATTAGTGTCATATATTATAGTAATCAGAGTCAATTTTTGTCTTTTTATTATTCAGGTCAATTTGTAAAGTGTTGCTATGACCTCATAGAGATCAAGTCTTAGTGTCAGTTTAGGATAGGATATGCTAAAGTGTTGAGTGGCGAAAGAAATCAAGTTATTAATTTCTTAAAAGGTCTAGGTTTAATAAGTCTAGGGTTAATGTGTCATCCAATCATGGATAAAGGTAAATGTTAGGTCCCTATACTACTAGTGTAACCCCTTATTGTTATTAGTGAAACCCCTTTATTGTATTATTGTGCCCATATAGTCCCCATGTTGTTATTATTATGCCCCATAGAAGCCCACTATTGTTATTGTTGTGCCCCTACAATATTATTGTTATGTAGGCTTTGATTGTATTGGGACCCCTTAGACTCCTATATATAGAAAGGAGGTCTTGTCATTTGTATCATCCAAGAATTATTCATTTGTGTAATGTAAAGGAGGTTTCCCCCTCGAAGAGGCTGATTTTGAAGTCGTTGATCTATCTTTTCTTCTATTTTGTGAGCTAGTTACATAACATTTGGTATCAAAGCTTTGGATTCTAGGGTTTCACTGCTCCAAACATATCATCATGGAATTTTCGATATAACTTTTTCTCTACGAAGTTTCAGAAGCTAACAAAACAACCCATTTGAGCCGAAATATTTATGAACCTTGGGTCTGAATTTCAGATCTTGTCTCGCTATATTTTCGAAGATATGATCTGAGGAATTTAGGGTTTTTGCAAGCTCCAGAATTCCATCTCAAACAGGTATTTGTGGAGTTTTCTCTATAATTTTTTTTATACGAAGGTTCAGACTCTGAAATTAAAATCCATTTGAGCCAAAATATTGGTGAAGCTTAGGCCCGAATTTTAGATCTTGTTTCGCAATATTTTCAGAGATACGGTCCAAGACATTTTGGGTTTCTGCAGGCTCCCGAATTACATCCCAAACAGGTGACCTTGGTAGACTCGTCATAACTTTCTCTTTGAGCATCATATTGAAATTGCATAAGAAGTTTCAAAAATAGGATGGACTATACTTTTCTGTGTATTGTTTTCAGGTCTAAAGATCGAAACAGTGACACGTGGCACTTCGAACAAGTTCGCTCAACTGAAAAAGTATATAATCAAATCATCTTGGGAGATTGGGCATAACTCTTTCTTGGAGAATCCAATTTCAATCAGACTAGTGGCATGGGAAAGAGGATACAAAGGGATACTGTAGGTTGCAAGTTCAAACCTTGGAGATCCGAAGTTTCAGAGATACAAAAAATTCAAGATTGAGGTTCTAAAAAAAAGAAAAAGGAATGACTCGAATCAAGAAAATAGAAACACCGAGTAAGAAAAATTGGATGGACGATTTGAAGAATGTGATCAAAGCTAAGATAAATAGTTTTATATGTGCCATGGAAGCTAATATCAATGTTAGGGAAGCAAATTTGAAGAAAGGCATGGAATATTTGAAGAAAGACTTGGAAGGTTTGAAGCAAGGTGTGACAAAGCTGCTACAAGAAAGGCCTCCTAATGAAGAAAAGGTAGTAGAGGAACTCACGATGAGCAAAAAATAAATGTTAATCATGATTTCATAGAATCTAACATTGGATTGAAGACCCACCATATAAATATCGATATGAGGAAGTTTGATGGCAAGGATCACATAACATGGATACTACATATGGAGAAATATTTTGATCTACATGATGTGCAACTATTACAAAAGATATGTATTGCATCTTTATATTTAGAACTGAATCAAATTTTATGCTATAAATGGATTTGTTCTCGTAAACCACTTGTCACGTGGTCAATTTTCACGGAGGAAATGATAGAACATTATGAGCATACAAAGAGAAACACCTTATTTAACCAATTGATAAATCTCAAACAAAAGGGTTCAATGGCAGAGCACATTGAGGACTTCCTAAAATTGAATATAAGGATAAATGTTATTCCAGAGAAGTAAAGCATTGATGTCTTCATAGGGACTTTAAAGGATAACATTCAACATGAGGTTCGCCTTTGGGAACCTGATTCATTGGAGAAGGAATACAAGTTGGAAATAAAAATTGAAAGCAAAATTATGGCAACAAGGGAGCCTACCACTCATAACCATAAAGATGGAAGTGTTGTTGCTCCTAGCCTTTCATCACCTAGAAGGTTGAGACCACAACAATTGGAAGAAAAAGAGCAAAAGGGCTTTGTTACAATTGTGATAGAAAATAAACTAAAGGTCATAAGTGTGCTGAGAAGAAATTGATTTACATAGATGGGGAAGAGGAGAAAGAAAAGGAACAAGAAACGTCAAAAGAAGAGGATATACATCAGGAACCAATCTCAGAGAAAGAAGAAATGAATCTGACCATATCTTGTAATGTGTTAATAGGAATTACTGCTCCTCAAACTCTCAAGATAGAAGGGAATATCAAGGAGAAAAAGGTAACAGTGTTGATTGATTTGGGTAGTACCCATAATTTTATTCATTGTAGGATAGCCAAGGAATTGAATTGCTTCCTATATCTAGCACCAGAGTGTCAAGTAATGGTTGCAAATGGAGGAACCATAAATTGCTCTGGAAAGTGCCATAATATCAAGCTATCCAAGGGAGAATATGTCTTTAATAGTCCAACGCTTTCAATTCCAATGGGTGGTGTGGATGTTGTACTAGAAGTTCAATGGCTACAATCTTTGGGTATGATAGCTTTTAATTTTCAAGAACTTTTCTTGAAATTATTTTGGGAAGGAAAGGAGGTTGAATTAAGGGGTATCGCAGGGAAACCAGGAAAGATAATCAACTCTAATAGCATGACAAAGCTTCTAAAGAAATAACAATGGGGCAAAATTGCACAATTATGTTCACTAGAGGTACCCACATCAAAATCATCTATTTCTCCAGATCTCCAAAACGTTTTGGACAATCATTCAAGGGTATTTGAGACTCCCAGAGGCCTCCCACCTATTCATGATCATGATCATGCTATTAATTTGATTCCAGGAAGTGTTCCCCCAAAAATCAGACCTTACAGATATCCATATGCCTAAAAGAGTGAAATTGAACATATGGTTGCAGAAATGCTAGAGGTTGGTATCAAATACTCATTGGTTAGCTACCGTGCGGATCCGAAATATTATCACCGCGGTCTCTATTTCCTCATCGAGTCCACTTAATGACTTCTTGATTTCACCTGATTTGGTTTAGAAGGTTGTGCGGTTTTGTGGGCCCTTAGCCAGGTTCTCGAGAAGTTGGCTTAGATCCCAATGCAAAGGGTGCCAGTTGTATTTTATGTAACCAATTTTTTAGCTTCATATGAATAGAAGGTTTGTTTCTTGCTTCAGCCAAAAAAAAACCTATTCAAAGTTCTTTCTCTGCTCCAGTGGTATTGGTACACAAGAAGGATGGATCATGGTGCATGTGTCCAGATTATAGGGAGCTCAACAACCTTACTATTAAAGATAAATTTATCATTCCTATCATTGATGAAATATTGGATGAATTACATGGAGCAATTTACTTCATCAAGTTGGATCTTCGTTCAGGATATAATCAAATTAGAATGAATATTGAAGACATTCCAAAAACAACATTTAGAACTGATGAGGGTAATTATGAATTTTTGTCATGCATTTTGGCCTTACCAATGCACCTTCTACATTTCAAAGTTTGATGAATTCCATTTTCAAACCTTTACATAGAAAATTTGTGTTAGTATTTTTTGATGATATACTAATCTACATAAAGTCTTGGAAGGGTCATGTTCAACATGTTGACAGGGTGCTCAAACTATTGGAGGAGAAACAATTATATGCAAAAAGCTCCAAATGTTTCTTTGGAGTACAAGAGGTGGAATATTTAGGTACTGAGTTAGCTCATAGCTCATCTTATCATCCTAAATCTAATGGGAAAACTATGATAGTGAACAAATGTTTGGAAGGATATCTCCATTGCTTTGTATTTGATAAACAGACACAATGGGTCAAGTGGTTTCCTCTGTTTGAATAGTGGTATAACACTTCCTTCCATACTACAACAAAAATGACCCCATTTATGGCACTTTTGGATATAATCCACTGTCAATCACATCATCTTGAAAAGAAAATTATAAGGTTCAAGCAGTGGAGGATCACATCGAACATCAACAAGAAGTTCTCAAACTCTTAAAGGATAACCTCACTTTGGTGCAAAATAGAATGAAACAACACGCAGATCAACATCGCAGTGAAAGAAGTTTTGATGTAGCTGACTGGGTATTTCTACGACTACAACCATACAAACAAATGTCCCTCAAGCAAGCTAAGAGGGATAATAAATTATCACCAATGTATTATGGTTTGTACAAGGTGTTACAAAATATTGGTACTATGGCATACAAATTGGAGCTTCCTACATCTTCCCGGGTGCACCCAGTTTTCCATGTTTCATGCTTAAAGAAGGTTATAGGTGAGAAGATACCAATTCAAACAATATGGCTAGAACTTGATGAGGAAGGAAAAATCATATTGGAACCTGAAGCAATCACAAAAACAAAAAATCGACAACCATGAAATCGATCAATTTCAGAGTATCTCATCAAGTGTAAGAACTTACCCGTTGAAGATTCCACATTGGAGGATGAGAATTTTATACAGAAACATCAAGAACTACTCAAGCGTTGAGGACAACACTTTTTGAATGAGAAGGGCATGTTAGTTCTCTATACTACTAGTGTAACCCCTTATTTTTATTAGTGCAACCCCCTTATTGTATTATTGTGCCCATATAGTCCCCATGTTGTTATTATTATACCCCATAGAAGCCCACTATTTTTATTGTTGTGCCCCTACAATATTATTGTTATGTAGGCTTTGATTGTATTGGGACCCCTTAGACTCCTATATATAGAAAGGAGGTCTTGTCATTTGTATCATCCAAGAATTATTCATTTGTGTAATGTAAAGGAGGTTTCCCCCTCGAAGAGGCTGATTTTGAAGTTGTTGATCTATCTTTTCTTCTATTTTGTGAGCTGGTTGCATAACAATGAATAATGGGTTTATTTTCTCATCATTTGGATAGTTAGCGGTGCCTTTTCATTGAATTTCATGGTCAAATCAGGTAATACATTAATTCTTTGTAACCATGACTTGTTGTTGCGCTTCTCCTTTGTGTTGCACTTGAACATTTTGATTTGAAAAGTCATCATTGAAGTTAAAGGGAGTCATGGACCGTGTGGAGGATTAAAAATCCATCGAGCATGTTACTTATCCTCCTCAGTTGCCCTGGATATCAAACGAAAGTTGTTGCGTTTTGGATGTCGGGAATCCACTGCGCTTCTGAAATCGAGGGTTTTCTCGCCACCACAACAAGTTTCAAATCTATCTTTTCTGGAATAATTCATGTTGTATGTAATCTAATTCAACTTTAACAGTCAAGGAGAACACCTAAATGGCCTTTCAACCCTCACAATATTCAACTTGTTGCTCTTTCCTCATTGCGCATGTGTTTTTGTAATTTGTTGTGCACATAAAAAAATTGTTGTTATGTTTTTTCCTGTCACTTAAATTTGCGTAGTTTGAGATTTTAAACACAAGAATTAACCATTCAAAAGATTGCCAAAAACCATTACCCAAACCCTAATTCAACTGTTGCTACATTCTTGTTGCGCTAAGTTGTTGAGCATAGTAATTGAATTTTGAAACCTTCAGAAATTTTTCATTCTGAGTCATGACAACACCAAACAGGAAGAAGTGGTACAGAGGGGGTGACATAGTCCAATTTGAGCCTCAATACCTTACCATGGAAAATTCATATCAATCTATCAGGGTTTCATTTGAGCAGACTGGTTGCACTAAGATTTGTGAAAAAATGCAGGGTTACAGTGTTCAGGTGACCAAAGCATTTGCCTTAAACTTCACTGGTGTGGAAGCCAAGGTTGGAGAATTGAGTTTCTCAGTTTCAGAGGTTACTATCCCAATTGCTACAAAGATCCATTTTCATGGAGAACAATGGTTCAAGCGCATGCCATTATATATGGTCAATTACAAAGATTTGTTGATGCCAAAGTATAAAAAACAAAGAATATGGATCTATTGTGCCAAGAGAATATCTTCTTGAACCTTACAGCAAATTACTCAAGGTGATTCAAAGATATTTCACTTGTGAAGGAAGATTTGGGAGGGTTTATCAATACCACTTCAGGTTGTTGATGCATTTTACAGGTAAAAGCCCTTTAAATCTACCTTTTTACTTGTTTAGGAGCATTGGTAAGATGGAAGATAAGGTTCAGGGTAAGAAGAGTCAAGTGGAGCCCAGTATCTTTCATTTATCCTTGATCAAATTGTTAGTGGTGGAAGAGATGAGGAAGAAAAATCAGTCATGGCAAGCATTTTTGGATTCATCCAAGTTGACAGTTGAACTTTCAGATAGTCCCTGGAGAAAAAAGATACACCCTCATCAGTGGCAAAGTATGTTCAACTAGCAGTAGAAATATCATTCAAAGGCCATAGACTTCAATTGACCAGTCTGATAGGAAAAAAGGAAAAAAGCTTCATTTCTCCCTTAAGGTGGTGGAGGTTTCCAAAAGACCAAAAATAAGAGCTGCTACAAAAAGTTTATCTAGGGAGAAAATACCTGAACAACCTACGGAAGTTCAAGGAACCATATCAAAAAACATTGATGATAGGGATAAAGAGATTATGGAACTACAGGAACAGTTGAAAAAGGCTCATTTAGTCATTTCTCAGCTTCAACGTGATAATAGAGAGTTGAAGAAGAATATTTTGGAAAAGGCATCTAAAGTTGATGAAGCAGAACTAGTGGCTAAAACCACTTCACCTTCCACCAAATTCAAAGATAAAGGAAAATCAGAAACAGAGGACAGTCAGAAGCTAGAGACCTCGCAGTCAAGAATCCCTGTAACCAGATCTTCACCTAGGAAATTGGAGCTACAAAAAGAAAGTCTGATGAAAGGAAATTCAATGTGAGAGAAGAAGAAGACTAAGTTGGATGAACGACAACACACTTTCCATAGGCTAAGGAAGTTGTTAAGGAATGATCAAGATGGATTTATTAGGCTTAGAGAACAATATGAAAGGGCTAAACAGAAGATACATGATTACCTGAATAGTTTTGGGCCATCACTATTTAAAGCTAAATATATGTTGAGGAGAACTTTGCCCTTACATAGACAACTCAAGAACATGTACAAGCAACATATCACCTTGAAAAAGGAGTTGAAGACTGCAAAACAGGAATTAGAGGAGGCATTGCAAGGAAATTTGTTGCGTTATTGTCAAAAGCATCGAAAATTTGTAGAAGATCACAGTTTTGGCACTTTTTCCTATGTATGGAGGTTCAATAAGGTATTGAGATTGTCAAAATCATCCATCAACCATTTTTCTTTCTCAAATACTTTAACAGTTGGTCAAGTTCAAGAAAAAAAATTCGATGTGTTGAGTTGTTGCACTTTTGTTGTAGGTGATGATTTTTAAGAAGCGAGGTTTTCAGTTTGAACAAATGTTTTCTAATGGGTATTTGATGTTTTAGGGGTTGTCTTTCACTTGTCTGAAACATTCGGAGTACAGGAGAAGAGCATAAATATGCAAATGATGATTTTGCTAAGCTCAAGTTGTTGCACTTTTTCTGAAGAAGGAAGTAGTGTAGAAAATTTGTTGCACTTCCACACAGTCAGCAATTCGACCTTTAAATTCGACTCCAGAACTCCTAAAATTGATTCATATGGCTACGAAAAGTGTCTTGAAGAGTTTTGGAGATTCGAACCTCATATTTATGCAGGAATTCAATGTATTTTGATATGTAATTTGTTAAATATTCCTTTAGTCAAACAATTCCCTAGTTTGTAGAAGGTGGATCTATATTCGCTGCTACATGTAGAAAACTAAAGATTTTTGGGGAATTCGGTTCCTAATGGGAAGAAATAATATTTTTTGATGTATATATGATGTAATTTTGACTGAGAAAAGTGTTGGTGAGTGTGTGATAGAGAAAATACATTGTGCATTGTACAGTTTTATTTGAAAATTTTAGTGAACGATGAAGGTTGAAGTCCACTTGTTCAAGGATTCCTGTGTTAATCATTTATGGTGATGTTTATCTCATGTTTATGCTTCTTTATATTATGTTATATCCATGCTTAAATGTTATGTCTTCAGTGTTTAGTTTAATAAATTCATTTCAGAATTCACTTTCAAGTGCTCCGTTATAAGTAACTAAACATTTCAGTGTTTTTCCTCCACCATTATATCTAAAATTCATCCTCATCTAGATGCTTTAGATATTATCAATTCCATTATTCCTCTACTCACCACTCTACAAAAAAAAATTTCAAAGAAACCATAAAGGACTGCCAACCTTGCCCTTGTCTAAGGATTTTTCATTTTCCCATCATATCACTGAAAATAATTAGCTTAATTTGACTCCATGCCCAATGGATTTTCCCTCTCCCCTACAACTGTTGAAATTATTCTACCTTAATCTATAGACCTATCCTAAGATCCAGAAGATTTAATAAGAGAGAGCCCTCTCAAGGTTTCTAAGGGCTAGCTTCTAGCCCTAAATTTTGGTTTGTGGTTACCTTTGGGTTCCTCTCCTTAGCCTGGAGGAATTACTAAGTGCTTTCATAGTGGCACCATTGTCGAGGAACAAAGGTTGAAAACTTCCATGGAAAAGTATGCTCTTAAGGACAAATTTGGTTCATGAGGGTGACAGTGAACTAGAGAATGAACATGCTGAATATTTACCTAAGTACTAGTGTTTTCAGAACCATCTGCAATCATTTTGTTTCAGGAAAATATGGCTCCAAGAAGAATACACAATAGGCAGCATCCTAATCCCAATCCACCCAAGATCTTGACCAGTCCAGAGAAGATATTCAAGGAAAAGAGGCTTGCAAAAGAAACACGTACAATTTTTTAAAAAATATCTTTGTCTCTCCATAAAAGAGTAGAATCAGTTGATGGTATTCGATTTGATTTAAAGTTTTAACAAAGCCTTTTCATATCTAAATCATAATCCAACCTATCAGAAAAAGTCCTTGATGAGGCTAAGCTAAAACCCTATATTCCTTTTCATAAAGTGAGTGTTTCAAAAGTAGATAGAGATATATGGGCACAGTTTCATAAACTAGAAAATTTGGTGCATCAATTGCAAGAAGCTGCTTCTAAGCCCCCCGCATTTCAGCATCATCTTCTATCATTTTCTACTCCACTAAATATTCCATATTGTTCTAGCTGTGTTGTTTCTGTTGTTTTTACTCCTTCCTTATCGTCAGTTGTTCAAAAAACGGACTCCTTATCTCACTCATCCTCGTTACATATCCCAAAGGTTAGTACAAGTCCACCTGATACAGGCATGATTGCTCTCTATGCTCCTTTAAATTTACAAGGCCCATTGCATGATCTTCCACAAAATTTGTTGGCATTATGATTCAAGTGTTGTCCTTGATGGCAACTCACTCAGAGGATGGTACAGGTGCTCAGAGGTTGGTACAGGTGATGGCAACTTAATCAGAAGACAGATCTTAGTATAGCATGCCAAGGAAGTTCATATACGCATGTTCGTTAAGCCCAAGTCGCGTGTACACGCTAGTTGGATTCAGAAAAAGCGCGTGTATGTGGAAAAGTATCTTTGGTCCATGGTGGTTAGTCCTTGGAAGTTGTGCCTATGATTTCGGACCATTGTGTCTCGACGGGCGTGTCGATCCCTAGTTTTGAAGTTGATGGTATTTTGTTACTATGGTTTTGGCTCTTGGTATTGAGCTAGGCCTAAGACTATATAAGGAGAAGAAGATCATTAGGCAAAATCATCTTTCGACAAGGCTTGAATATCTAAGAGAGAAAGAGATCTGATATGCAGGTTCTGGGTTGCTTGATCTAAGCCAAGGAGAGATCACATCGGTTGATGGAAGACTAGATCTAAGGATAGATCGGGATCTAATGGTTTGAAATGCACTATCATGATATGGTTGATTATGCGTATTTCTAGATCTGCATATTGTCGCAATGTTATGTTCTGGGTCTAACTAATGTCTGGTACAGCTGCAAATTGAGAAAGTTTATTTTTAGATCTGTACGCAGGTTGGCTTCGGTAAAAGCGCGTGTATACGCGGGTTTTGCTCATTGAAGTAGCGTATATCTTTTGAAGCTTGATTTTGGGTTTACAGTGGGGTCTGACTGTTATTGCAGAGTTCTGTAGTCTGCTCTGTGTTCTGGTAACTGGTGATTGACAGGGTTCAGTGGTTCAGTGATTCAAAGTTTGGTTGTTTTATGCTTCAATGATCTATTGTGGAAATTGAATGAATTGTGGTCTTCAGATTGTAATGTTGTGCTTCAGGAATATCCAAGTCTGAAAATGTATGAAAAGTGATACCTGAAAGAAGGAAGATTGTAGGTCAGCACCTACGTACTAGTATCTTGGCTAGTACAAGAGCAAAGGGGTTGGAGCTCCCTTCCAAGGAAGTTTGGAGAACGAGAGAAGGTTGTAGCCTTCTGCAGGTTGTAGCCTGCGTACTGGTATAAGGCTGCACCAGTACAAAAGATTGTAAACTGAAGTTTCATATTAAAGAAAGATAGAGACAACTTGCAGCAGGTGGTTTTCACCCACATTGGGTTTCCACCTTATATCTTGGTGTTCATGTGTGTGACTTTTGATCTGTTCTGTTATACTGCACATGTTTACTGTTAATGTGGTGAATAATGTCCTGATGCACTTAACTGAAGAATAAGCTAACTAAATTGTGAGTTTTCTTCTTATACGCTGTTTTACTTCGTCACAGTAGCGTGTACACGCTGGTTCACTTAACTGAAGTAGCGTATATGTTTCTGAGCATTTAAAAAGTTTGATTGATCTGATAATACTGATTCACCCCCCCTCTCAGTATTATTTCCAACAATTGGTATCGGAGCAGGTCCTTCAGAGAAGCTTGATCGCTTGAAGGTAGATCATTCATCATGAGCAACTACGAGAAAGAAGCATCAATCAGGCCACCGGTTTTTGATGGAACAAATTTCAATTATTGGAAGGTAAGAGTTACTGCATATCTTCAATCTCTTGGTACAGAAGTTTGGAACATTGTAGAAACAGGCTATGCTTTTCCTTCAGCTACTCCTACAGATCCAGCTGAGAAAAAGGCATATGAAACAAATGCAAAAGCAGTCAGTACTCTATTAGGAAGTATATCTCAAACAGAATTCATGAAGGTCATGCACTTCAAATCAGCAAAAGAGATATGGGACAAAATGATCACTAGCTATGAAGGAGATGAACAGGTAAAGCAAGCTAAACTTCAAACTCTCAGGATTCAATATGAGACTCTCAAGATGTATAATGATGAAAGTGTGGCTAATTATTTTCTTCGGGTAGATGAGATTGTTAATTGTATGAAAAATTTGGGTGAAGAAATAAAAGAGACTATAGTAGTTCAAAAGATTCTAAGATCATTATCCCCCAAGTTTGAATCTAAAGTATCTGCAATAGAAGAAAAGGAAAATATCAAAGTTCTCACTATGTCTCAGCTACATGGAATTCTAACACCTTATGAAATGAGAAAGGGAGGTCCATCAGACAGAAGGGAAGCTGCTTTTAAGGCATCAAGAAAAGAAGATTACTATGAAGCAAGCCATGTTCCAGAAGAAGAGGAAGAAGAATCAAATTTTGTCAGAAATCTTCAAAGGGGTGCTGGAAGGTTCAGAGGTAAGCTACCTTTCAAATGCTTTGCTTGTGGAAGAGTAGGTCATTATGCTGCAAAATGTCCTTATAAGGATAAAGGAAAAGAACCTGCTAGATGGAACAAGAAACAAAGTGCAAATAAGAAAAGCTACTACACCCATGAAGATAGTGATGGCTTATCAAACAGTGATGAAGATGAACAAGGTAATAAATATAAGCTGTTAATGGCATTTGAAGATGATGATTATGAGGATGTTGTAGATGTGGATAATCTCTATAATGAAATTACTAGACTCAAGAGATGCATAGAAGAAAAGAGTGTGATCATTGATACTTTGCAATTTCAAATTGATGAAAAGGAAAAACATCTTGAAAAACTAGAAGGTGAAATTGTTGGTCTCAGAAAAGAAATTGAGAAAACAAAAGCTATTAATCTTAAGTTTGTCAAAGGATCTGAAACTTTGGATGAGATTATCAATGTGCAGCGGTCTCCTCTAAACAAGACAGGTTTGGGCTATAATGGAGAAACCTCTCAAGCATCCACCTCAAAAAGTTATCTTGATGCAGCAAGAAGAAATGAGCAGAAGAACAATGAAGATAATCAGGTAAAGCAGGGACGAATTACAAACAGAAACTATCAGGGACAATCCTTCTTAAGGGTGAACAAAAGCTACAACCAACCACAGGTAAAATCTTCTCAGTTTGGCACAAGAATAGATGAAAATAGAAATTACAATCAGTTGGCTGGTAGATTCAATAACCGCAGAAGCTTCTTCAATGGACAATGCTTTTCTTGCCATAACTTTGGTCACAAAGCAGCTCAATGTGTTGCATATAAAACAATCATGACTAGGGAAGCTCAAAAACAAAGAAGTATGACAGGGATTACAAAGAGGACCTATAACAACTTTTCGGTTCTTGAAAATGAAGTTGAATGTTCTATTTGCAATAATTTTGGTCATAAAGAATCTGAATGCAGGAGCAGGTTTCAGGAAAAAGGAACAAGCCACGAGCACCAAAAAATGGAGAATAAAGGAACCTCAGACAGAAAGATGTGGGATAGCTTTTTATGCAGAAGGACAGGAAAATCTATGGTACATTGACAGTGGATGTTCGAAACATATGACAGGTGATAAAGAAAAACTTGAATCTTATTCTACTTTAGAAAAGGGAAAGAAAGTTTCTTTTGGAAATGATACTCCTGCAACTATAAAAGGAAAAGGTATTGCTCCTTTGAAAGAAAAGGTCAAGGCTGGAAATGTTTTGTATGTTGATGGATTGAAGCATAATCTACTAAGTGTCAGCCAGATGTGTGATCAAAAAACCGAGGTTATTTTCAGATCGAATGGATGTCTTGTTCGTGATCTTGATACAGGTAAAACAGTTCTCAAAGGCAAAAGAACTCCAAATAATCTGTACATATTTGAAGAAGGACAACAACAATGCTATCTTAGCAAGGATGAAGAGCACTGGTTATGGCATCGAAGGTTGGGACATCTAAGCTTCTCACAAATAAGAAAAGCATGCAAATATCAGGCAGTTCGCGATCTTCCAGATATCAAAATTCCAGACAACACCATATGCAAATCTTGTCAGTTTGGAAAGCAAACCAGAACTAACTTTCCAGAGAAGGAAGGATCAGCTAGCTTGCCTCTTGAGCTAGTCCATACAGATGTATGTGGTCCATTTAGGAAAAGGACACCTCGAGGAGAAGAATATCTGATATTATTCATTGATGATTTCTCAAGGTTTGTTTGGTTAGGGCTTATGAAGCACAAAGATGAAGCATTCGAAAAATTCAAATCCTTCAAAGCATTGGCTGAAAATGAATCAGGACACAAAATTAAGTGCCTCAGATCTGACAGAGGTGGGGAGTTCACATCAAATGAATTTTTTGATTTCTGCGATGAACATGGGATAAGAAGAGAATTCTCTACAGCTAGAACTCCTCAGCAAAATGGGGTTGTGGAAAGAATGAACAGAACTATCCAACAAATGGCTCGTGCTATGCTCGATGAATCAGGTACTCCTGCAACCTTCTGGGGTGAAGCTGCACATGCTGCTGTTATCATTCTTAACAAAACAAATGTCCGAGTAAACAGCACTCAAACACCTCATGAGCTTTGGAGTGGTAAAACTCCTTCCGTGAAGCATTTCAAAATCTTTGGGAGCAAATGTTATATTAAGAATACTGATGAGCAACTTGGCAAACTTGAACCTAGAGCAGATGAGGGCATTCTTCTTGGTTATTCTCCACATAGCAAAGCATACAAGTGCTACAATAAAAGACTTGGCAGAATTGTTGACAGTATTGATATAGTGGTTGATGAGAAGGGATATATTCCTAGGCAAGTTCATCATGAAGACATTGAAGAAGATGAAGGTTACTCTCAAAGGCAAATGATGAAGAAGAAGAACCTCAAGAAGAAGAAGAATCTCAAGAAGAACCAGAGGAGCAGACAAGAATAGAAGAGAAGACTCCATCCAGATATGTCCAAAAGAATCATCCAGAAACTCAGATTGTGGGGCAGAAAGAAGCAGGAGTACAAACAAGAAGGACACTTGCAGAAGCTTCAAGCTACTTGGCACTACTCTCCTCCATTGAACCACAAAATGTGAAAGAGGCATGCAAAGATGAATGTTGGGTCAAAGCAATGGATGAAGAACTTGAGCAAATCGAAAAGAACAACACTTGGGAATTAGTTCCTAGACCAAAAGATAAGAATGTAATAGGAACAAAATGGGTCTTCAAGAATAAAATAAATGAAAATGGAGAAGTAATTAGAAACAAGGCCAGACTTGTTTGTAAAGGGTATGCACAGCAAGAAGGAATAGATTTTGAAGAGACCTTTGCTCCTGTGGCAAGACTAGAGGCCATCCGAATGTTCCTTGCTCTCTCAAGCTTTCAAAACTTCAAGGTATTTCAAATGGACGTGAAATCAGCCTTCCTGAATGGAGACTTAGAAGAAGAAGTATATATTGAGCAGCCAGATGGTTTCATTCTTGGGAATGATCCAAACCTTGTATGCAGATTGAAAAAGGCACTCTATGGACTCAAACAAGCTCCAAGGGCTTGGTACTATCGGTTGGACAAATATCTTCACCAACAAGGCTTTTCAAAAGGATCAGCAGATAGCAATCTCTATATAAAAGTTGAAAATAACAAATTGCTAATTCTTGTTGTTTATGTAGATGATATTATTTTTGGCAGCAATGAAGAGACTATGAGTCAAAACTTTGCCTTGGTTATGCAGAAAGAATTCGAAATGTCACTTCTTGGAGAATTGACATATTTTCTTGGATTGCAAATCCAACAAAATGAAGGAGGTATCTTCTTGTCTCAAACCAAATACCTCAAGCAGATCTTGAAGAAGTATGGCATGGAAGAGTCAAAGCCAGTATGTACACCCATGGTTACAGGATGCAGCCTCAGTGCAAATGATGAATCAGCAGCAGTTCACCAACCCACTTATAGATCCATGATTGGGAGTTTGCTTTATTTGACAGGTACTCGACCAGATATTACACATGCAGTAGGAATGGTTGGAAGATTTCAAGCCAACCCAAAGGAAACTCATCTTCAGGCAGTCAAAAGAATCTTCAAATATCTTCAAGGGACCCAAAACTATGGCTTATGGTATCCTAGAAATACAGATCTCACTCTTCATGCTTACACAGATGCAGATTGGGCTGGAAGTGTGGATGATAGGAAAAGCACAAGTGGAGGTGCTTTCTTCATGGGTTCCAGATTAGTATCTTGGTTCAGCAAGAAACAAAGTTCGATTGCCTTATCTACAGCTGAAGCAGAATATGTGGCTGCAGCATCTTGTTGCACACAACTTCTTTGGATGATGCAGACCTTGCAGGACTTTCAAATCACTTGCACTCCACCTGTCTCTATCTTATGTGATAATACAAGTGCAATCAGCATTTCAAAGAATCCAGTCATGCACTCAAAGACCAAGCACATACCAATCAAGTACCATTTTCTTCGGGAACAAGTGCTTGAGCAGAAGGTCAAGTTGGAGTATGTTCCTTCTAAGGAGCAAGTTGCTGATATTCTCACAAAACCACTGCCCAGGGAAACTTTTGAATATCTCAGACAAAAGCTGGGAGTAGTTGATGCTTCATCCTGTTGTTGAAGTTTGTTTGTTCTACAGAAAAGTTGGTATACGCAGGTTACGGAAGGGATATGCGCGTATACACGCGGTTTCATGATGGGTAAGTCGCGTGTATGTTGGACGCTTGTTGCAGAAAGTATATCCGCGTACATACGCTGTTTTATACAGGAAAAATCGCGTATATGAAGTTCTGAACAGCAAGGGAAAACTCTGGAGTTCTGAACAGCAATGGGAATGTCAGAATTCTTCAGGCACAGTTTCAGGGAGTGCAACAGGCACAGGTTCAGGGGGAGCAGCTTAAAAGTCTCATAAAGCATTGTTGGCATTCAGATGTTTTGGTTGTTGGTTTCAGGAGAAGGAGCTCAGAAAGAAATCCTGGTTGTTGATCTAACAAGATGTTTATCAGATGCTGCTGGTGCCTTTCCTAAGTCTTGGTCTAGATCTGTTGTCTCTATGTCATGTATCTCTCTTGTCATATCTCTTTTATGGTGTCAAGGTCATGTAACGGCCTATGTTGGTTTCCCCACTATGCCTGGGATGAATGCTGTAATATAATTGGTTGTTTCTGATATGTCCCCTCTTGGTAGGGAGTATGGATGTATGTATTGAGTCTTTTGGTGATAGGACGGTCCCTTATGGTGTATAAGTCTTGGTTCTTGTTGAAGAACATCTTTTGCAGATCTGGCCTACTGTCAGGGGGAGCACGAGTCAGCACAGCCAAGCAGAGGTATCAGCATGTCCTCAGGGGGAGCACAGCCCTTTGCCCTTGATGTCAAAGGGGGAGAGTGACTTGGTGTGGTGGTTGCCATCAAGTCCAAAGGGGGAGATTGTTGGCATTATGATTCAAGTGTTGTCCTTGATGGCAACTCACTCAGAGGATGGTACAGGTGCTCAGAGGTTGGTACAGGTGATGGCAACTTAATCAGAAGACAGATCTTAGTATAGCATGCCAAGGAAGTTCATATACGCATGTTCGTTAAGCCCAAGTTGCGTGTACACGCTAGTTGGATTCAGAAAAAGCGCGTGTATGTGGAAAAGTATCTTTGGTCCATGGTGGTTAGTCCTTGGAAGTTGTGCCTATGATTTCGGACCATTGTGTCTCGACGGGCGTGTCGATCCCTAGTTTTGAAGTTGATGGTATTGTGTTACTATGGTTTTGGCTCTTGGTATTGAGCTAGGCCTAAGACTATATAAGGAGAAGAAGATCATTAGGCAAAATCATCTTTCGACAAGGCTTGAATATCTAAGAGAGAAAGAGATCTGATATGCAGGTTCTGGGTTGCTTGATCTAAGCCAAGGAGAGATCACATCGGTTGATGGAAGACTAGATCTAAGGATAGATCGGGATCTAATGGTTTGAAATGCACTATCATGATATGGTTGATTATGCGTATTTCTAGATCTGCATATTGTCGCAATGTTATGTTCTGGGTCTAACTAATGTCTGGTACAGCTGCAAATTGAGAAAGTTTATTTTTAGATCTGTACGCAGGTTGGCTTCGGTAAAAGCGCGTGTATACGCGGGTTTTGCTCATTGAAGTAGCGTATATCTTTTGAAGCTTGATTTTGGGTTTACAGTGGGGTCTGACTGTTATTGCAGAGTTCTGTAGTCTGCTCTGTGTTCTGGTAACTGGTGATTGACAGGGTTCAGTGGTTCAGTGATTCAAAGTTTGGTTGTTTTATGCTTCAATGATCTATTGTGGAAATTGAATGAATTGTGGTCTTCAGATTGTAATGTTGTGCTTCAGGAATATCCAAGTCTGAAAATGTATGAAAAGTGATACCTGAAAGAAGGAAGATTGTAGGTCAGCACCTACGTACTAGTATCTTGGCTAGTACAAGAGCAAAGGGGGTTGGAGCTCCCTTCCAAGGAAGTTTGGAGAACGAGAGAAGGTTGTAGCCTTCTGCAGGTTGTAGCCTGCGTACTGGTATAAGGCTGCACCAGTACAAAAGATTGTAAACTGAAGTTTCATATTAAAGAAAGATAGAGACAACTTGCAGCAGGTGGTTTTCACCCACATTGGGTTTCCACCTTATATCTTGGTGTTCATGTGTGTGACTTTTGATCTGTTCTGTTATACTGCACATGTTTACTGTTAATGTGGTGAATAATGTCCTGATGCACTTAACTGAAGAATAAGCTAACTAAATTGTGAGTTTTCTTCTTATACGTTGTTTTACTTCGTCACAGTAGCGTGTACACGCTGGTTCACTTAACTGAAGTAGCGTATATGTTTCTGAGCATTTAAAAAGTTTGATTGATCTGATAATATTGATTCACCCCCCCTCTCAGTATTATTTCCAACAAAATTATGGTCATCTCTTGCCTCAGTTTGATGGTACATGAGTTATTACGGCCCAACAACATCTTGATAATTTGAATGACTTCATAGACCTAGAGGAGGTAGACCATGAAGATGCTAAATTGACACTCTTTGCTCAAATTTTTTCAGCATACGTCAATAAATTGTTTAGAGGCTTGCCAGATGGAAGCATTGCATATTTCCAGCAACTTGAACAAAGATTCCTTGTCAGATGGGAAGCAAAGAAGAACCCTATGCAAATATTGGCTGAGTATGACAACCTAAAGAGAGGTCTAGGAGAATCAGTGCAGGAGTTTTTAGCTAAATTTAATAATGTGTATAAATCAATACTTGTTGAGATAACCCCCCCATGGTTGGCTTTGCTTCATTACCATGATGGATTTGATGTTGAACTTACTTATCAGCTTAGAGAAAGGATTCCATCCACATTGGAAGATATGCAGAAAAATGGTGTTGGAGTGGAAGTAAATCTGTTGAACATAAAGGCAAAAATGAAAGTTGAAAAAATGGGAGTGGTTAAGGAGGTGCATTCATCATCATCATATAACAAGTTGGATGTTATGGTGAAAACAATGGAAAATCTGGTAGAAAGGTTAACTTTAAAGAACAAAGTTGTTGTTAGAGAAAAACAGGCTCCCCCTCAAGTAAGAAATCCCAATTTCTGAAGATCTCAAGTTCAAATAAAGCAAAGAGACCAAAGGAATTAAGGAGATCAACAGCAAATAAGGCTTCCTTTCCAAGAAAATTTTGCAGAAGATGAATAAATAGCAGAAGATCAAGATCACATACATTATTTTGGTGAAGAGGAGGACACACTCTATTTGACAAAAGAAGAATAAGACTTATTCATTCATCCACAATAAGATATCTTTCTCATGGAATCAGAAGATTATTCCAAAGGGTACCAGGGTACCAAAATGCAATCATGGAAGTTCGAAGACAATATAACTTGAGAAACAAGAAGGTTTTGGTAAATCCTCCAAAGAAAGACCAATCTGATGTACCTACTCCCAGTTAGAAAAAAAGATAATCTTGCAAAAGAGGTTTCAAAAAAGAAAGACACGGCCATTAAAGAGGTAGATAAAGCTCAATTTTATTTTAGTTTAGAAAATGAAATATACAAGATCAAAATATACATTCCTTTTAATGAATTGATCAAGAATGAGAAGTACAAAAGTTGGATTGTCAAAGCATTAAAGAGAGGGGATAATTCAGATTTTGCTCATTTGAATGATGATCATCCTGCAATTCTATTTGGTCCAAAAGTTGAAGAAGAATTTCAAGATGGAGATGTCCCACCTTTCTATGTCATCTTGAATGTACATGATCTGATTTTACATAATGCAATGTTAGACTCAGGTGCATCACATAACCTAATGCCAAAGGTTATCATGGAGAAACTTGATTTGGACATAACTAGGTCATATAAAGAAATGTTTTCCTTTGATTCAAGTAAAGTGAAGTGTTTGGGTTTAATTAAGGATTTGGTTGTCTCTCTCACTCAAATTCCAGCAGAGTCTGGTAATGGATATAGTTGTTGTTGATATTCCTCTGAATTTTAGTATGCTTTTATCAAGGTCATGGGCTGCAAAATTGAAAGGCACTTTACATATGGATATGTCATATGCCATCATTCACGTTTTTGGACAGCCAAGGATATTGTATAGAGAGACATTGATGTCATACATGGTAACTAGCAAGGAAAGGCCTAATAATCATCATATTTACTCAGTTCATCCTGATCCAGATTCTTTCATATTGTATAATGAATTGTGTTTGGAGGAAGAAAGTCAAAACAGGGTCATCCTATTAGAGGAGAAAGAAAGTGAACTGTAGGTAAAGAAATCAAACCACAAATAGCCATTCAAAGAGCCATGTATATTGAATTTGTTGATGAAAAGGAGAAGTTCATTTCATTTACCTTGATGATATAACTTTATTTTCAAAATTTGATTATGATCATTTGTAGCATCTAAAACATGTTTTTGACAAGTGCAGAAAGTTTGACATATCTTTAAATCCAAAGAAATCAAATTTTGCAATGGAGGAAGGTAAATTACCAGGGAATATAATATCAAAGGATGGAATTAAAATTGATCCTAACAGGGTTGTTGCAATCCAAAAAATTGATATTCCAAGGAATAAAAAATAAGTTTTGTCATTTTTGGGAAGAGTAAATTTTTTGAGAAGGTTCATTCCAAACCTAGCATAAATTATAAGGTTCTTTACCAATATGCTAAAAAAGGAAAGTGAAATCAGGTGGAAAATTGAAGCAAAGAAGTATTTTGATGAGGTAAAACTAGCCTTGGCTAATGCTCATGTCTTAGCTAGTCCAGATTATAATAAAGACTTTATCATATTCTCTTTTGCATTAGAAAATACAATTGCAACAGTGTTAATGCAGAAAAATTAGTAAGGTAATGAGCAACCAATAGCTTTCTTTAGTAGGGGTTTGAGAGATTCTTCTCTTAAGTACAATATTATGGAAAAGCAGGGTTATGCATTGGTTAAAGCCTTGAAATATTTTAGAGTCTATGTACTTCATTCACATGTGACTACTTATGTCCCAAATGTTGTTGTGAAAGATATTTTGACCCAACCTGATCCTGAAGGTAGAAGAGGCAAATGGATAGAAACTATTATTGAGTATGATGTGGAGATCAAGCCTACCAAGCTGGTAAAGAGTCAAGGATTGGCCAATTTATGCTTGATTCAAATTTGAATGTATTAGACATAAATCTTATGGTTGGTTTGTCAAATGAAAATAATTCATGAACTTCTCAACAGGTATCCAAAAAAATTATTTCCTCTCCATGGTACGTTGATATAGTTTATGTCTTACAATACTTACAAGCTCCTCCAGAAATGACAAAAAAAGAAAAGATTTATGAAAATATATGTTGTGAAAATTTGTATTTTAAATCATTTCTTGCATTGGAAAGACTCAGGAGGGAGCTTGTTGAATTGCTTACTGTAGGATGAAGCTCAAAAGGTCATGCTTGAATTTCACAAAGGAGATTGTAGAGGCCATCATTTTTGGAAAGCTATAGCTAACAAAATTTTGAGGGCTAGTTTCTATTGGCCAACCTTGTTTACTAATGTTTATAAAAAAGTCTCAAGTTGTCATGAATGCCAAATTTTAGAGGGTAAAAATAAGCTTTTTCCCCTACCCCTGAAACCAACTCTAGTTGAAGCACCATTCCAACAGTGGGGTCAGGATTTCATTGGGGAAATCCATCCATCATATTCAACTCAACATAAATGGATTATGACAACTACAGACTACTTCACAAAGTGGATAGAAGAAATATCAACCAACAAAGCAACATATTTGGTCATCATTTAGTTTCTAGAAGGTAATATTCTCTCGAGATTTGGTTTTCCTCATAGAATAATGATTGATAATGTTGTTGCTTTCAAGTCTAAAAAGATGATTGAATTCAATCATAAATATCATATTGTACTCAGTCATTCTACTGCATATTACCAACAGGGTAATGGTTTAGTTGAGTTTTCAAATAAGAGTTTAGTGAACATTATAAAGAAATTGCTATAAGAAAATAAGAAAACATGGCATAAAAACTTGATCTATGCACTGTGTGTTGATAGAGTGAACGCTAAGAAGTCAATTGGTATGTCACCATTTCAATTGGTATATGGGACAGATGTTATTTTTCCTACTTCCTTGGGAATTCTAGTGATGAAGTTGTTGCAGGAAGTAGATGTAGAACCAAATGACTTACAAAGAAGAATAAATAAGATTATTTAGTTGCAGCAAACAAGAGAGGAAGTGTATAACAATACCCAAACAATCCAAGAAAAAAAAAAAGAAGTTTTTTTATTGAAGACCAAAAGCTGAATATTTTTTGGCTGATGACATGGTTCTTAAGTGGGATGCTTGGAATGAAAACAAAGGAAAACATCGGAAATTTGGACATGTTTGGAAGGGGCCATTCAAGATTGCATATTTCCATAGGAATAATGCATATTTGTTGTAGGATTTGACAGGAGAATTTCTTGCCGGAGGACCTATAAATGGCAAGCTTCTCAAACATTATTTTGCTTAAAATAAGTTGGTTTTGATCACTCCATTGTATATAGCCATTCAAATTTCCAGTATTGTAGGTGTGGGTAGATTTCACCATAATTTGAAGCTCGAGGAGAAGGCCCTAAGATTTTGATGAGATGTTGTTGATTTTCAAGATGAAAAACATTTTTGTAATAAAGTATATAGTTGAAGTCATGGCCAGTCATAGTTAATCATGAGTCAAGTCTAGAGTCAATAAATCCCAATGGATCAGGCTACTAGGCTATGATGTTATTTGGCACCTCAAGGGGATGGTGCCATCCCCATTGGAGCCAACGTTAATACCCTATGTTATAGTAAGCAGAGTCAAGTTTTGTGTTTTTATTATTCTGATCAATTTGTAAAGTGTTGCTATGATCTCATAGATATAAATTCTTAGTGTTAGTTTAGGATATGATATGCTAAAGCTTTGACTGGTTAAAGAAATCAAGTTATTAATTTCTTAAAAGGTCAAGGTTTACTAAGTCTAGGGTTAATGTTTCATCCAATCATGGATAAAGATAAATAATGGGTTTGGTTTCTCATCATTGGGATAGTTAGGTGCGTCTTTTCAATCAGTTGCATGGTCAAATCAGGCAGTACATCATTTCTTGTAATCATGAGTTGTTGATGCACTTCCCCTTTGAGTTGTGCTTAAACATTTTGATTTCAAAAGTCATTGTTGAAGTTAAACGGTGTCCTAGACTGCATGGAGGATTACAAAGACATGTCATAGATTTCAAAAATCCGTCGAGCACATTACTTATCCTCCTCAATTTCCTTGGATATCAAACAAGAATTGTTGTGTTTTGGCTGAAGGGGATATGTTGCACCTCTACAAATTGAGGGTTTTCTCACCACCACAACTGCATTCAGGTTTCAAATCTCTCTTTTCTAGAATAATTAATGTTGTATGTAGTCTAATTCATCTTTAACAGTCGAGGAGAGCACCCAGATGGCCTTTCAACCCTCATAATATTCAACTTGTTGTGCTTTCCTCGTTGCGCCTATGTTTTTATAATTTATTATGCACATAAACAAAATTGTTGTTGTGTTTTTCCCTGTGACTTAAATTCGTGTAGTTTGAGATTTTAACCACAAGAGTTTACTATTCAAAATCTTTCCAAAAACCATCACCCAAACCCTAATTCCACTATTATTGCATTATTTATGTGCTAAGCTGTTGAGCGTTGTCATTGCATTTGGAAACCCTAGAATTTTTCATTGTGAGTCATGACAACACCAGATAGGAAGAAGAGGTACAGACGGGGTGACATAGTTTTGTTTGAGCCTAAATACCTTACCATGGTGAATTTAGATCTAGCTATTAGGGTTGCGTTTGAGCATACTAGTTGCATTAAGCTTTGTGAAAAAATACAGGGTTACGACGTTCAGGTGACTAAAGAATTTTCCTTAAACTTCACTGATGTGGAAGCCAAGGTTGGAGAATTGAGTTTCCCAGTTTCAAAGGTTACTATCTTAGCTGCTACATAGATCCCTTTGCATGGATAAAAATGGTTCAAGGGCATTCCATTAGATATGATCAATTACAAAAATTTCTGAAGCCAAAGTATAAAAATAAAGAATATGGAGCTATTGTGCCAAGATAATATCTTCTTGAAACTTACAACAAATTATTCAAGGTGATTCAAAGAAAGTTCACTTGTGAAGGTAGATTTGGGAGGGTTTATCAGTACCACTTCAGGTTGTTGATGCATTTTACAAGTAAACTCCCTTTAAATATACCTTTTGACTTGTTTAGGAGCAATGGTAAGATGGCAGATAAGGATCGGGATAAGAAGAGTCAAGTGGAGCCCAGTCTCATTCATTTCTCATTGATCAAATTGTTAGTGGTGGAAGAGCTCAGGAAGAAAAAAGAGTCATGGCAAACATTTTTGAATTCATCCAAGTTGATAGCTAAACTTTCAAATAGTCCCTGAAGTAAAAAAGATACACCCTCATCAGTGGCAAAGGATGTTCAACCAGCAATAGAAAGCTCAGTCAAAAGGCCACAAACTTTAGTTGACCAGTCTGACAGGAAAAAAGGAAAAAAGATTCATTTCTCCCCTGAGGTGGTGGAGGTTTCCAAGAAACCACACACAAGAGCTGATACAAAAAGGTTATCTAGGGAAAAAATACCTGAACATCCTACTGAAGTTCAAGGCATCATATCATAAAACATTGATCCGGATGATGTGGAAGACCTGATACAACCTGTCACTATGGAGGAATTGGAGGGCACACTCAAATGGTTCAAGAAGGACAAGAGTCCTGGTCCGGATGGCTGGCCGGTTGAATTCTACACTGCTTTTCTGGAGCTTCTGGGACAGGACCTGCTGGCGGTCATTGAAGAAAGTAGAATTACTGGGCACATCCACCCTCCCCTAAACTTCACCTACTTGGCCTTGATCCCTAAAACTGACTCACCAGCCTCTTTTAATGACTTCCGTCCTATATCACTTTGCAACTGCCTGTATAAAATTATCTCCAAAATCATAGCCAACCGCATTAAGCCCATTTTATCCAACCATATCTCTCAGGAGCAATTTGCTTTCCTCCACCATAGACACATTCAGGATGCTATTGGCTCGGCCCAGGAAGCCCTACACTCCATTAAGCTCAAAAAACTCAAGGGACTTACCCTCAAAATTGATCTATCAAAGGCTTTCGACAAAGTGAGTTGGTTATATATCAAAATGATAATCACTCATTTGGGTTTTCCCCCGGCTCTCAACAACTGGATCATGGGTTGCATCTCCTCTGTATCATTTGCCATACTCATCAATGGGTCAGCCACTACATCCTTTAATATTGACAGAGGGATAAGGCAAGGCTGCCCATTATCACCATTACTATTCCTCTTAGTTATGGAAGGATTGAGCCGGCTGATTGATTCAGAAAAAAGAAGAGGGGGTCTCAGAGGACTAAAAATTATGGATCATTTCAATCTGACACACCTACTATTTGTGGATGACATATTAATATTCTTGAGTGGTGGTGTTCTGGACACCACATCAATGTATGAGATTCTAAATCTCTTCTGCAGAGCAACGGGAATGGAAATTAACCGAGATAAATCCACCATCTCTCTATCTGATTGTACACAACAGGAATCATTGCTCTCCCTACAAAAATTTCCATTTCATACTACTGAGCTAATGGAGGGGCTTAAATATCTGGGCTTCAGGCTAAAACCAGATGGGTACAAAATCGCTGATTGGACCTGGCTTATCACAAAAGTGGAGAAAAGAATAAACTGTTGGTGTCACAGGTTCCTCTCTAGGGCAGGAAGATTAATTCTTATCAAATCAGTCCTAGAAGCCACCCCGGTTTACTGGATGTCACTGGCCTGGATTCCAAGAGGGGTTCTCCACAGAATTCAACAAATCTGTTGCAAATTTCTTTGGAATGGAAGAAAGGAGGGAAAACCTTTTGCCTGGGTTAAATGGAACAGAATAGCCACTCCAAAAAAATGGGGAGGTTGGGGCCTTAAACTTCTTCCTGCTTTTGCACAAGCCTTGGCTGCAAAACAGAGCTGGTTATTACTAAAGCAAAAAAGTCTATGGTCTGAGGTTATCCTACATAAATACATCTGGCCATCAACTATCATAGACTGGATTAGAAGTCCAACCTGGAACAGAAAAGGCATCTCGGTGATCTGGAGGGCCATACTTAATACTCTTCCCATTATCAAGGATGGACTGTTATGGAAAATTGGAAATGGAGCATCAGTTCACATTGGAATTGATCCCTGGACTGGAAGTGGAAACTCTCATCAGCTTCCAAATGGGCTGATAAATCACTTAAACAACAGAGGCATTATGTATATTGAACAGATAGGAGATCAACAGAACACCACTTTTCTTACACAAGCATGGCTGACTGGACAAAACTGGAACATCCCCAATGAATGGAACAGAACATGGCAAAACTACATTCAGGCACTCACAGAATCACATGTTAGACTAAAGAATGAAGCGGATGAACTCATATGGGCACACTCAAAATCCGGACACTACTCTTCAAAGCAGGGCTATGATACCATTATTGCAGATACAAAACTAGAGGCCTTAAGGAGTTGGTGGGTATCAATTTGGAAATTAAAAGCCCCACTGCGCACCAGACTGTTGATGTGGAATATTCTAGAAAATAAGATCCCCACTGGATCCTATTTAAAAAAGAGGGCCTTTTTGGGACCTACCTAGTGTGTCCTCTGCCACCAAGAGGAGGAAACGACCCAGCATCTCTTTCTCTCATGTCCGACCACCAAGAACATATGGATACAAGTTCTACTAACTCTAAATCTGAATATGAGTTGGCAGGGTGCTGATATCATAACGGCATGGGACAGCTGGTGGGGTATTGCCGTGGAAAAAACAAGAAACCTCCCCCTTCTGGTCTCATGGCACATCTGGCTCAAGCGAAACATCATAATATTTGAAGACAAGCCGGTTAACTGGAACCTGCTCCCTCCAAAAATCTGTGCTGCTTTTGAAGAACTACCAAATGATGAGAGCCAAAAAAGACCTAGGAATATTAGACAAGAACAGATAAACAAATCAATACCTTGGGCCTATTTTGATGGTGCTGCTCAGCAGCATGGCTGTGGGGGAGGCATATGTTTTTACCTTACAGAAACACACTATTTCCATATTAGCATGGGATTGGGACAGGGCACAAATAATCATGCTGAACTGATATCTCTTCGCCACCTGATTTACTTTGCCATTCTGCAACAATGCAGAAACATACAAATTTTTGGGGACTCAAAGATTGTGACTGATTGGTTTAACAACACAACTGTCTGTAATGCATACTCTCTGAGATCTATTATGGAAGAAATTGTTTTTTTCAAAACATTCTTTGATCAGATTTCTTGCTCTCATATTTACAGGGAACGAAATGAAACTGCAGACAGGCTATCGAAAGAAGCGACGCATCGCCCTCTAGGAGAGTGGATGATCGTTGAACATACACCTGCAGAAACCTATCACTACTTCCACAGGCCATACATCGACGAGAGATTACAGAGGGGCAACAACCCCTAATTATCAGCATTTTGTTTTTTGAAATTTTTGAAATTTTGATACTGTTTTCTTATTTATGAGCAAATGATTGTAAATATGGACAGCACATACACACCCACGAGGGTGAATTTTTGAACTTTTTATTGTGGTCTTGGACCTGCACAGTACACCCTTTGGGGTCTCATTGTAAATATTTAGTTTATAACAGTGGATAGACAGCCACGATACAGCATATGCCAATGGGCATCTACAGCATGTAATTTCACCAATGAAATTATGAATTTTCTTTGAGGAAAAAAAATTAAACAATAGGATCAATATTCTAAACCCTAGAATTAATATTAAATCCTAGGATTAATATTATAAGCCTAAGGGATTATAGATCCCTAAGATAAATATTAAACCCTGGGATTAATATTAGAAACCCTGAAATTAATATATAAAACCTAAGATTAATATTATAAACCCTAAGATTATAAACTCTAATTTATTATTATATGTATTAGGGATTAATATCATAAACCCAATGGATTATTCATATTATAAACCCAAGAGATTAATGAACCCAATTGACTACCAATATTATAACTTAAAGGAATTAATAAAACCAAAGGGATTAGTATTATAGACCCAAGCACTAATAAATCAAAGGAATAATGTTAAACCATAAGATTAATATTATAAAACTTATGATCATAAAGCTTAGGATTATAAACAATAAACCTAATAATATAAAAAAGAATAAATCTCAAACCCTAAATCCAATATTATAAACCATAATATTAAACCCTAATTTATTCAATGTTGCAATGTGACATTAAATAAATTGTAATATAATATTATAAACCCAAGGGATTAATACTATAATTTTTTAAGAATAATATTATAAATCCAAGAAATTAATAAACTTGAAGGATTATTAATTTTATAAATCCAAATAATTAATTAACTAAGAGATTAATATTATAAACTTTTATTATTAATATTATAAAAAGTTATGTGGTCAACTATCCTAAAAATAATATTAAAAACTCAAGAAATTAATATTATAAACCCTTGAGATTATAATTATAAATTTAAAAAATGAATAAACTCAAAAGATTATTAATTTTATAAATTCAAAAAATTAATATTATTAATTTTATAAACTTGGAAGATTAATATGAATATTAAAATTTGATAAATATGAATAAAATCAATTTAATTTTTTTTATATTTAATACTTTATAATGTGGCATTTAGATTTTGAAAAATGCCCAAATTACAATCAATGTAAATTACATTGAGGTAGAAAAAGCAAAGAATATAACATAAAAATGTACCAAAGTTAAGATAGATGCAACTGTCAATGAGCTCAAGGTATCAGTCCACCCAGTTAGTATATTTGAGTATGAATAATTTCATAGTTGGAAGTGATGTTAATGGAATCAAAAGCAATAGAGGAATAGAAGTGCAGGAAGTTTATGGCTACTTAGAGCGACGCAGCTATTATAGTATTAAGTTGATGCGATCAATATGACGCAGCTATTGTAATATTTGGTTGATGTATATATGATAAATATTCTAATATATAGCTTCTTCAGAGGGTCTTACATTTTAAAAAGGAAATCCTGAGAAATGTCTGAAAAGTTGGCTCGGTTCATAAGTTAGCCAAAACCTACGATGATGTTATAATGGTAAATAACACATATTTTGTGTGACCAGATTTGCAGTTTCAAAATAGACATCAGAAATAAGCAATATCATGTATGCTATAACCATTGCTTTAGTACTTTTACCAACAAAATAAAAACTGTGCCCATGTAAATGTAACAGCTAGTGTAATATTTTAATAATATCACACAGCCATTGCTATAGTGATAATCCACCATATAGAAGATATCTTAATGTAAATGTAACAGCTAATATAATATTTTTAAAATATCATAGTAGCTGTGTTATTTTATTTAATGCATATTGTTTTATAATATTTTAATATTATCAAGTATCTATGGTGATATAAAAAATAAGTGTAATATGGTGTTATAATAAAAATTTGAAATTAAATTAGATTTTGATTATGAGTTTGTAAATGTTAAAAAAATATTAAAATTTTATATTTAGTGTTCAAATAAAATTTTGGTTTAAAAAAATATAATAAAAATTAAAATAAATAAAAATATGCACTATTTTGATTCAAATTTAATGCTTTTGTTACTTCATGATTTAACAAATTAGCGTTAGAATTATAGATTGATGTTAATCTTATATTAGGGATTAAAGTTCTTGATATGCACTTTCATAAATTTGATCCTTTTTGGCACTTAATAAAGTTCTAGATTAATATAGGTTTATGTTGGTTTGATATACACATCATGTTTTTACTCCATGTTAAGCATGGAAGGAATTACACATCTCCTTCATTGAGCACAAAATAAAAAAAAATAAAATAAATAAATAAATTATTTTTATTTATTTCATATAATATATACATAGTTAACATTGAAATATTCATATTGAAATGTTTTATATACAATCCATATTGAACTTTTTTATTAACTTTACATCAAATGCAAACCCTAAAATTAACAATTATAATTCAAATCATCCAATCCAAAAAAAAAAAACTTGTAATATCCCTACAACCAGCATATTTATGTTGGCATCTCTCATTTATTAACATAAAATATATATTATTGACATAATCCAATTGGTTGGTGCCAAGACTTGGTTAGAAAACTTCTAACAATTTTGAATAGATTACAACTAGTACCATATGGGTAACAAAAATCATCGATCTTCCAACTACTCAAAAACCCACATGTTATGAATTAAGAGGACATGCATGAGTTTTTGTAGTTTTTTGTTAAAATCATTGGCTTTCATTGTATTTCACAATCCCCCCATGACGCTCTATCATGTTTCAGCCTCTAAGTTTGGAGATTGAGGCCTGGTATTTCTTTGTCCTTTACAAAGCACCCTTGCATTTGATAGTTGGTGGAACTTTTCACTATGTTAGCTAAAGGTTTGAAGGTTCAAGTTGTTCGATTTATTTTGGTCCTCCCTATTAGTGTCATATATTATAGTAATGAGAGTCAATTTTTGTCTTTTTATTATTCAGGTCAATTTGTAAAGTGTTCCTATGACCTCATAGAGATCAAGTCTTAGTGTTAGTTTAGGATAGGATATGCTAAAGTGTTGAGTGGTGAAAGAAATCAAGTTATTAATTTCTTAAAAGGTCTAGGTTTAATAAGTCTAGGGTTGATGTGTCATCCAATCATGGATAAAGGTAAATGTTAGGTCCCTATACTACTAGTGTAACCCCTTATTGTTATTAGTGAAACCCCTTTATTGTATTATTGTGCCCATATAGTCCCCATGTTGTTATTATTATGCCCCATAGAAGCCCACTATTGTTATTGTTGTGCCCCTACAATATTATTGTTATGTAGGCTTTGATTGTATTGGGACCCCTTAGACTCCTATATATAGAAAGGAGGTCTTGTCATTTGTATCATCCAAGAATTATTCATTTGTGTAATGTAAAGGAGGTTTCCCCCTCGAAGAGGCTGATTTTGAAGTGGTTGATCTATCTTTTCTTCTATTTTGTGAGCTAGTTACATAACATTTGGTATCAAAGCTTTGGATTCTAGGGTTTCATTGCTCCAAACAAATCATCGTCGAATTTTCAATATAACTTTTTCTCTATGAAGTTTCAGAAGCTAAAAAAACAACCCATTTGAGCCAAAATATTTATGAACCTAAGATCCATTTGAGCCAAAATATTGGTGAAGCTTAGGCCCGAATTTTAGATCTTGTTTCGCGATATTTTCAGAGATACGATCCAAGACATTTTGGGTTCCTGCAAGCTCCCGAATTACATCCCAAACAGGTGACCTTGGTAGACTCGTCATAACTTTCTCTTTGAGCATCATATTGAAATTGCGTAAGAAGTTGCAGAAAGAGGATGGACTGTACTTTTATGTGTATTGTTTTCAGGTCTAAAGATCGAAACAGTGACACGTGGCACTTCGAACAAGTTCGCTTGACTGAAAAAGTATATAATCAAATCATCTTAGGAGATTGGGCATAACTCTTTCTTGGAGAATCCAATTTCAATCAGACTAGTGGCATTGGAAAGAGGATACAGAGGGATACTGTAGGTCGCAAGTTCAGACCTTGGAGACCCGAAGTTTCAGAGATACAAAAAATTCAAGATTGAGATTCTAAAAGAAAGAAAAAGGAATGACTCGAATCAAGAAAATAGAAACACCAAGTAAGAAAAATTGGATGGATGATTTGAAGAATGTGATAAAAGCTAAGATAAATAGTTTTATATGTGCCATGGAAGCTAATATCAATGTTAGGGAAGCAGATTTGAAGAAAGGCATGGAAGATTTGAAGAAATACATGGAAGGTTTGAAGGAAGGTGTGACAAAGCTGCTACAAGAAAGGCCTCCTAATGACGAAAAGGTAGTAGAGGAAACTCACGATGAGAAAAAAATAAATGTTAATCATGATTTCATAGAATCTAACATTGGATTGAAGACCCACCATATTCAAAATATCGATATGAGGAAGTTTGATGGCAAGGATCACATAACATGGATACTACATATGGAGAAATATTTTGATCTACATGATGTGCAATTGTTACAAAAGATATGTATTGCATCTTTATATTTAGAACCGAATCAAATTTTATGCTATAAATGGATTTGTTCTCGTAAACCACTTGTCACGTGGTCAATTTTCAAGGAGGAAATGATAGAACATTATGAGCATACAAAGAGCAACACCTTATTTAGCCAATTGATAAATCTCAAACAAAAGGGTTCAATGGCAGAGCACATTGAGGACTTCCTAAAATTGAATATAAGGATAAATGTTATTCCAGAGAAGCAGAGCATTGATGTCTTCATAGGGACTTTAAAGGATAACATTCAACATGAGGTTCACCTTTGGGAACCTGATTCATTGGAGAAGGAATACAAGTTGGAAATAAAAATTGAAAGCAAAATTATGGCAACAAGGAAGCCTACCACTCATAACTATAAAGATGGAAGTGTTGTTGCTCCTAGCCTTTCATCACCTAGAAGGTTGAGACCACAACAATTGGAAGAAAAAAAAGCAAAAGGGCTTTGTTACAATTGTGATAGAAAATACACTAAAGGTCATAAGTGTGCTAAGAAGAAATTGATTTACATAAATGTGGAAGAGGAGAAAGAAAAGGAACAAGAAACGTCAAAAGAAGAGGATATACATCAGGAACCAATCTCAGAGAAAGAAGAAGTGAATCTGACCATATCTTGTAATGTGTTAACAGGAATTACTACTCCTCAAACTCTCAAGATAGAAGGGAATATCAAGGAGAAAAAGGTAACAGTGTTGATTGATTCGGGTAGTACCCATAATTTTATTCATTATGGGATAGCCAAGGAATTTAATTGCTTCCTATATCTAGCACCAGAGTGTCAAGTAATGGTTGCAAATGGATGAACCATAAATTGCTTTGGAAAGTTCCATAATAACAAGCTATCCATGGGAGAATATGTCTTTAATAGTCCAACGCTTTTGATTCCAATGGGTGGTGTGGATGTTGTACTAGGAGTTCAATGGCTACAATCTTTGGGTACGATAACTTTTAATTTTCAAGAACTTTTCTTGAAATTTTTTTGGGAAGGAAAGGAGGTTGAATTAAGGGGTATCGCAGGGAAACCGGGAAAGATAATCAACTCTAATAGCATGACAAAGCTTTTAAAGAAAGAACAATGGGGCAAAATTGCACAATTATGTTCACTAGAGGTACCCACATCGAAATCATCTATTTCTCCAAATCTCCAAAACGTTTTGGACAATCATTCCAAGGTATTTGAGACTCCCAAAGGCCTCCCACATATTCATGATCATGATCATGCTATTCATTTGATTCCAGGAAGTGTTCCCCCAAAAATCAGGGCTTACAGATATCCAGATGCCTAAAAGAGTGAAATTGAAAATATGGTTGCAGAAATGCAAGAGGTTGGTATCAACTACTCATTGGTTAGCTACCTTGCGGATCTGAAATATTATCACCGTGGTCTCTATTTCCTCATCGAGTCCACTTAATGACTTCTTGATTTCACCTGATTTGGTTTAGAAGGTTGTGCAGTTTTGTGGGCCCTTAGCCAGGTTCTCGAGCAGTTGGCTCAGATCCCAATGCACAGGGTGCCAGTTGTATTTTACGTAACCAATTTTTTAGCTTCATATGAATAGAAGGTCCGTTTCTTGCTTCAACAAAAAAAAACCTATTCAAAGTTCTTTCTCTGCTCGAGTGGTATTGGTACACAAGAAGGATGGATCACGGTGCATGTGTCCAGATTATAGGGAGCTCAACAACCTTACTATTAAAGATAAATTTATCATTCCTATCATTGATGAAATATTGGATGAATTACATGGAGCAATTTACTTCATCAAGTTGGATCTTCGTTCAGGATATCATCAAATTAGAATGAATATTGAAGACATTCCAAAAACAACATTTAGAACTGATGAGGGTCATTATGAATTTTTGTCATGCATTTTGGCCTTACCAATGCACCTTCTACATTTCAAAGTTTGATGAATTCCATTTTCAAACCATTACTTACAAAATTTGTGTTAGTATTTTTTGATGATATACTAATCTACATCAAGTCTTGGAAGGATCATGTTCAACATGTCGACAGGGTGCTCAAACTATTGGAGGAGAAACAATTATATGCAAAAAGCTCCAAATGTTTCTTTGGAGTACAAGAGGTGGAATATTTGGGTACTGAGTTAGCTCATAGCTCATCTTATCATCCTGAATCTGATGGGAAAACGACGATAGTGAACAAATGTTTGGAAGGATATCTTCGTTGCTTTGTATCTGATAAACAGACACAATGGGTCAAGTGGTTTCCTCTGTTTGAATAGTGGTATAACACTTCCTTCCATACTGCAACAAAAATGACCCCATTTATGGCACTTTATGGATATAATCCACTGTCAATCACATCATCTTTAAAATAAAATTCTAAGGTTCAAGCAATGGAGGATCACATCGAACATCAACAAGAAGTTCTCAAACTCTCAAAGGATAACCTCACTTTGGCGCAAAATAGAATGAAACAACACGCAGATCAACATCGCAGCGAAAGAAGTTTTGATGTAGCCGACTGGGCATTTCTACGACTACAACCATACAAACAAATGCCCCTCAAGCAAGCTAAGAGGGATAATAAATTATCACCAATGTATTATGGTTTGTACAAGGTGTTACAAAATATTGGTACTATGGCATACAAATTGGAGCTTCCTGCATCTTCCCGGGTGCACCCAGTTTTCCATGTTTCATGCTTAAAGAAGGTTATAGGTGAGAAGATCCCAATTCAAACAATATGGCTAGAACTTGACGAGGAAGGAAAAATCATATTGGAACCTGAAGCAGTCACAAAAACAAAAAATCGACAACCATGAAATCGATCAATTTCAGAGTATCTCATCAAGTGGAAGAACTTACCCGTTGAAGATTCCACATGGGAGGATGAGAATTTTATACAGAAGCATCAAGAATTACTCAAGCGTTGAGGACAACACTTTTTGAATGAGAAGGGCATGTTAGTTCCCTATACTACTAGTGTAACCCCTTATTTTTATTAGTGCAACCCCCTTATTGTATTATTTTGCCCATATAGTCCCCATGTTGTTCTTATTATGCCCCATAGAAGCCCACTATTTTATTGTTGTGCCCCTACAATATTATTTTTATATAGGCTTTGATTGTATTGGGACCCCTTAGACTCCTATATATAGAAAGGAGGTCTTGTCATTTGTATCATCCAAGAATTATTCATTTGTGTAATGTAAAGGAGGTTTCCCCCTCGAAGAGGCTGATTTTGAAGTCGTTGATCTATCTTTTCTTCTATTTTGTGAGCTGGTTACATAACAATAAATAATGGGTTTATTTTCTCATCATTTGGATAGTTAGTGGTGCCTTTTCAATCAATTTCATGGTCAAATCAGGTAATACATTATTTCTTTGTAATCATGAGTTGTTGTTGCGCTTCTCCTTTTTGTTGCACTTGAACATTTTGATTTGAAAAGTCATCATTGAAGTTAAAGGGAGTCATGGGCCATGTGGAGGATTAAAAATCCATCGAGGATGTTACTTATCCTCCTCAGTTGCCCTGGATATCAAACGAAAGTTGTTGCCTTTTGGATGTCGGGAATCCACTGCGCTTCTGAAATCGAGGGTTTTCTCGCCACCACAACAAGTTTCAAATCTATCTTTTCTAGAATAATTCATGTTGTATGTAAGCTAATTCATCTTTAATAGTCAAGGAGAACACGCAAATGGCCTTTCAACCCTCACAATATTCAACTTGTTGCGCTTTCCTCATTGCGCATGTGTTTTTGTAATTTGTTGTGCACATAAAAAAATTGTTGTTATGTTTTTTCCTGTCACTTAAATTTGTGTAGTTTGAGATTTTAAACACAAGAATTAACCATTCAAAAGATTGCCAAAAACCATTACCCAAACCCTAATTCAACTGTTGCTACATTCTTGTTGCGCTAAGTTGTTGAGCATAGTAATTGAATTTTGAAACCTTCAGAAATTTTTCATTCTGAGTCATGACAACACCAAACAGGAAGAAGAGGTACAGAGGGGGTGACATAGTCCAATTTGAGCCTCAATACCTTACCATGGAGAATTCATATCAATCTATCAGGGTTTCATTTGAGTAGACTAGTTGCACTAAGATTTGTGAAAAAATGCAGGGTTACAGTGTTCAGGTGACCAAAGCATTTGCCTTAAACTTCACTGGTGTGGAAGCCAAGGTTGGAGAATTGAGTTTCTCAGTTTTAGAGGTTACTATCCCAACTGCTACGAAGATCCATTTGCATGGAGAACAATGGTTCAAGCGCATGCCATTATATATGGTCAATTACAAAGATTTGTTGAAGCCAAAGTATAAAAAACAAAGAATATGGGGCTATTGTGCCAAGAGAATATCTTCTTGAACCTTACAGCAAATTTCTCAAGGTGATTCAAAGATAATTCACTTGTGAAGGAAGATTTAGGAGGGTTTATCAATACCACTTCGGGTTGTCGTTGTGTTTTACAAGTAAAAGCCCTTTAAATCTACCATTTTACTTGTTTAGGAGCATTGCTAAGATGGAAGATAAGGTTCAGGGTAAGAAGAGTCAAGTGGAGCCCAGTATCTTTCATTTATCCTTGACCAAATTGTTAGTGGTGGAAGAGATGAGGAAGGAAAAGTAGTCATGGCAAGCATTTTTGGATTCATCCAAGTTGACATTTGAACTTTTAGATAGTCCCTGGAGCAAAAAAGATAACCCTCATCAGTGTCAAAGTATGTTCAACTAGCAGTAGAAATATCATTCAAAGGCCATAGACTTCAGTTGACCAGTCTGATAGGAAAAAAGGAAAAAAGCTTCATTTCTCCCTTGAGGTGGTGGAGGTTTCCAAAAGACCAAACGCAAGCACTGCTACAAAAAGTTTATCTAGGGAGAAAATACTTGAACAACCTACGAAAGTTCAAGGAACCATATCAAAAAACATTGATGATAGGGATAAAGAGATTATGGAACTACAGGAACAGTTGAAAAGGGCTCATTTAGTCATTTCTCAGCTTCAACATGATAATAGGGAGTTGAAGAAGAATATTTTGGAAAAGGCATCTAAAGTTGATGAAGCAGAACTAGTGGCTAAAACCACTTCACCTTCCACCAAATTCAAAGATAAAGGAAAATCAGAAACAGAGGACAGTCAGAAGCTAGAGACCTCGTAGTCAAGAATCCCTGTAACCAGATCTTCACCTAGGAAATTGGAGCTACAAAAAGAAAGTCTTATGAAAGGAAATTCAATGTGAGAGAAGAAGAAGATTGAGTTGGATGAACGACAACACACTTTCCATAGGCTAAGGAAGCTGTTAAGGAATGATCAAGATGGAATCATTAGGCTTAGAGAACAATATGAAAGGGCTAAACAGAAGATACATGATTACCTGAATAGTTTTGGGCCATCACTGTTTAAAGCTAAATATATGTTGAGGAGAACTTTGCCCTTACATAGACAACTCAAGAACATGTACAAGCAACATATCACCTTGAAAAAGGAGTTGAAGACTGCAAAACAGGAATTACAGGAGGCATTGAAAGGAAATTTATATCAGTCATATACACAATAACGCAGGAAATTTGTTGTGTTATTGTCAAAAGCTTCGAGATTTTGTAGAAGATCACAGTTTTGGCACTTTTGCCTATGTATGGAGGTTCAATAATGTATTGAGATTGTCAAAATCATCGATCAACCATTTTTCTTTCTCAAAGACTTTAACAGTTGGTCAAGTTCAAGAAAAAAAATTCGATGCACTGAGTTGTTGCATTTTTGTTGTAGGTGATGATTTTTAAGAAGCGAGGTTTGCAGTTTGGACAAATGTTTTCTAATGGGTATTTGATGTTTTAGGGGTTGTCTTTCACTTGTCTGAAACATTCAGGAGTACAGGAGAAGATCATAAATATGCAAATGATGATTTTTCTAAGCTCAAGTTGTTGCACTTTTTCTGAAGAAGGAAGTAGTGTAGCAAATTTGTTGCACTTACACACAGTCAGCAATTCGACCTTTAAATTCGACTCCAGAACTCCTAAAATTGATTCATATGGTTACGACAAGTGTCTTGAAGAATTTTGGAGATTCGAACCTCATATTTATGCAAGAATTCAATGTATTTTGATATGTAATTTGTTAAATATTCCTTTAGTCAAACAATTCCCTAGTTTGTAGAAGGTGGATCTATATTCGCTGCTACATGTAGAAAACTAAATATTTTTGGGGAATTTGGTTCCTAATGGGAAGAAATAATATTTTTTGATGTATATATGATGTAATTTTGACAGAGAAAAGTGTTGGTGAGCGTGTGATAGAGAAAATACATTGTGCATTGTACAGTTTTATTTGAAAAATTTAGTGAACGATGAAGGTTGAAGTCCACTTGTTCAGGGATTCCTGTGTTAATAATTTATGGTGATGTTTATCTCATGTTTATGCTTCTTTATATTATGTTATATCCATGCTTAAATGTTATGTCTTCAGTGTTTAGTTTAATAAATTCATTTCAAAATTCACTTTCAGGTGCTCCGTTATAAGTAACTAAACATTTCAGTGTTTTTCCTCCACCATTATATCTAAAATTCATCCTCATCTAGATGCTTTAGATATTATCAATTCCATTATTCCTCTACTCACCACTCTACAACAAAATTTTTCAAAGAAACCATAAAGGACTACCAACCTTGCCCCTGTCTAAGGATTTTTCATTTTCCTATCATATCACTGAAAATAATTAGCTTAATTTGACTCCATGCCCAATGGATTTTCCCTCTCCCCTACAACTGTTGAAATTATTCTACCTTAATCTATAAACCTATCCTAAGATCCAGAAGATTTCATAAGAGAGAGCCCTCTCAAGGTTTCTAAGGGCTAGCTTCCAGCCCTAAATTTTGGTTTGTGGTTACCTTTGGGTTCCTCTCCTTAGCCTGGAGGAATTAGTAAGTGCTATCATAGTGGCGCCATTGTCGAGCAACAAAGGTTGAAAACTTCCCTAGAAAAGTATGCTCTTAAGGACAAATTTGGTTCATGAGGGTGACAGTGAACTAGAGAATGAACATGCCGAATATTTACCTAAGTACTAGTGTTTTTAGAACCATCTGCAATCATTTTTGTTTCAGGAAAATATGGCTCTAAGAAGAATACACAATAGGCAGCATCCTAATCCCAATCCACCCAAGATCTTGACCAGTCCAGAGAAGATATTCAAGGAAAAGAGGCCTGCAAAAGAAACACGTACAAGTTTTTTAAAAAGATCTTTGTCTCTCCATAAAAGAGTAGAATTAGTTGATGGTATTCGATTTGATTTAAAGTTTTAACAAATCCTTTTCATATCTAAATCAGAATCCAACCTATCAGAAAAAGTCCTTGATGAGGCTAAGCTAAAACCCTATATTCCTTTTCATAAAGTGAGTGTTTCAAAAGTAGATAGAGATATATGGGCACAGTTTCATAAACTAGAAAATTTGGTGCATCAATTGCAAGAAGCTGCTTCTAAGCCCCCCGCATTTCAGCATCATGTTCTATCATTTTCTACTCCAACATTTTCTACTCCACTAAATATTCCATATTGTTCTAGCCGTGTTGTTTCTGTTGTTTTTACTCCTTCCTTATCGTTAGTTGTTCAAACAACGGACTCCTTATCTCACTCATCCTCGTTACATATCCCAAAGGTTAGTACAAGTCCACCTCATACAGTCATGGTTGCTCGCTATGCTCCTTTAAATTTACAAGGCCCATTGCATGATCTTCCACAAAATTATGGTCATCTCTTGCCTCAGTTTGATGGTACATGAGTTATTATGGCCCAAAAACATCTTGATAATTTGAATGACTTCATAGACCTAGAGGAGGTAGACCATGAAGATGCTAAATTGACACTCTTTGCTCAAATTTTTTAGCATACGTCAATAAATTGTTTAGAGGCTTGCCAGATGGAAGCATTGCATATTTCCAGCAACTTGAACAAAGTTTCCTTGTCAGATGGGAAGCAAAGAAGAACCCTATGCAGATATTGGCTAAGTATGACAACCTAAAGAGAGGTCTAGGAGAATCAGTGCAGGAGTTTTTAGCTAAATTTAATAATGTGTATAAATCAATACTTGTTGACATAACCCCCCCATGGTTGGCTTTGCTTCATTACCGTGATGGATTTGATGTTGAGCTTACTTATCAGCTTAGAGAAAGGAATCCAACCACATTGGAGGATATGTAGAAAAATGGTGTTGGAGTGGAAGTAAATCTGTTGAACAAAAAGGCAAAAATGAAAGTTGAAAAAAGGGGAGTGGTTAAGGAGGAGCCTTCATCATCATCATATAACAAGTTAGATGTTATGGTGAAAAAAATGGAAAATCTGGTAGAAAGGTTAACTTTAGAAAACAAAGTTGTTGTTAGAGAACAACAGGCTCCCCCTCAAGTAAGAAATCCCAATTTCTGAAGACCTCAAGTTCAAATAAAGCAAAGAGACCAAAGGAATTAAGGAGATGAACAGAAAATAAGGCTTCCTTTCCAAGAAAATTTTGCAAAAGATGAATAAATAGCAGAAGATCAAGATCACATACATTATTTTGGTGAAGAGGAGGACACAATCTATTTGACAAAAGAAGAATAAGACTTATTCATTCATCCACAATAAGATATCTTTCTCATGGAATCAGAAGATTATTCCAAAGGGTACCAGGGTACCAAAATGCAATCATGGAAGTTCAAAGACAATATAACTTGAGAAACAAGAAGGTTGTGGTAAATCCTCCAAAGAAAGACCAATCTGATGTACCTACTCCCAGTCAGAAAAAAAGATAATCTTGCAAAAGAGGTTTCAAAAAAGTAAGACACGGCCATTAAAGAGGTAGATAAAACTCAATCTTATTTTAGTTTAGAAAATGAAATATACAAGATCAAAATATACATTCCTTTTAATGAATTGATCAAGAATGAGAAGTACAAAAGTTAGATTGTCAAAGCATTAAAGAGAGGGGATAATTCAGATTTTGCTAATTTGAATGATGATCATCCTGCAATTCTATTTGGTCCAAAAGTTGAAGAAGAATTTCAAGATGGAGATGTCCCACCTTTTTATGTCATCTTGAATGTACATGATCTGATTTTACATAATGCAATGTTAGACTCATGTGCATCACATAACCTAATGCCAAAGGTTATCATGGAGAAACTTGATTTGGACATAACTAGGTCATATAAAGAAATGTTTTCCTTTGATTCAAGTAAAATGAAGTGTTTGGGTTTAATTAAGGATTTGGTTGTCTCTCTCACTCAAATTCCAGCAAAGAATCTGGTAATGGATATAGTTGTTGCTGATATTCCTCTGAATTTTAGTATGCTTTATCAAGGTCATGGGCTGCAAAATTGAAAGGCACTTTACATATGGATATGTCATATGCCATCATTCATGTTTTTGGAGAGCCAAGGATATTGTACAGAGAGACATTGATGTCATACATGGTAAGTAGCAAGGAAAGGCCTAATAATCATCATATTTACTCAGTTCATTCTACTCCAGATTCTTTCATATTGTATAATGAATTGTGTTTGGAGGAAGAAAGTCAAAACAGGGTCATCCTATTAGAGGAGAAAGAAAGTGAATGGCAGGTAAAGAAATCAAAGCACAAATAGCCATTCAAAGAGCCATGTATATTGAATTTGTTGATGAAAAGGAGAAGTTCATTTTCATTTACCTTGATGATATAACTTTATTTTCAAAATTTGATTATGATCATTTGTAGCATCTAAAACATGTTTTTGACAAGTGCAGAAAGTTTGACATATCTTTAAATCCAAAGAAGTCAAATTTTGCAATGGAGGAAGGTAAATTACCAGGGAATACAATATCAAAGGATGGAATTAAAATTGATCCTAACAGGGTTGTTGCAATCCAAAAAATTGATATTCCAAGGAATAAAAAAGAAGTTTTGTCATTTTTGGGAAGAGTAATTTTTTTGAGAAGGTTTGCTCCAAACCTAGCATAAATTATAAGGTTCTTTACCAATATGCTAAAAAAGGAAAGTGAAATCAGGTGGAAAATTGAAGCAAAGAAGTATTTTGATGAGGTAAAACTAGCCTTGGCTAATGCTCATGTCTTAGCTAGTCCAGATTATAATAAAGACTTTATCATATTCTCTTTTGCATTAGAAAATACAATTGCAATAGTCTTAATGCAGAAAAATTAGTAAGGTAATGAACAACCAATAGCTTTCTTTAGTAGGGGTTTGAGAGATTCTTCTCTTAAGTACAATATTATGGAAAAGCAGGCTTATGCATTGGTTAAAGCCTTGAAATATTTTAGAGTCTATGTACTTCATTCACATGTGATTGCTTATGTCCCAAATGTTGTTGTGAAAGATATTTTGACCCAACCTGATCCTGAAGGTAGAAGAGGCAGATGGATAGAAACTATTATTGAGTATGATGTGGAGATCAAGCCTACCAAGCTGGTAAAGAGTCAAGGATTGGCCAATTTATGCTTGATTCAAATTTGAATGTATTAGACATAAATCTTATGGTTGATTTGTTAGATGAAAATAATTCATAAACTTCTCAACAGGTATCCGAAAAAATTACTTCCACTCCATGGTACGTTGATATAGTTTATGTCTTACAACACTTACAAGCTCCTCCAGAAATGACAAAAAAAGGAAAGATTTCTGAAAATAAATGTTGTGAAAATTTGTATTTTAAATCATTTCTTGCATTGGAAAGACTCAAGAGGGGGTTTGTTGAATTGCTTATTGGAGGATGAAGCTCAAAAGGTCATGCTTGAATTTCACAAAGGAGATTGTAGAGGCCATCATTTTTGGAAAGCTATAGCTAACAAAATTTTGAGGGCTAGTTTCTATTGGCTAACCTTGTTTGCTAATGTTTATAAAAAAGTCTCAAGTTGTCATGAATGCCAAATTTTAGAGGGTAAAAATAAGCATTTTCCCCTACCCCTGAAACCAATTATAGTTGAAACACCATTCCAGCAGTGGGGTCTAGATTTCATTGGGGAAATCCATCCATCATATTCAGCGCAACATAAATGGATTTTGACAACTACAAACTACTTCACAAAGTGGATAGAAGAAATATCAAGCAACAAAGCAACATATTCGGTCATCATTTAGTTTCTAGAAGGTAATATTCTCTCGAGATTTGGTTTTCCTCATAGAATAATGATTGATAATGTTGTTGCTTTCAAGTCTAAAAAGATGATTGAATTCAATCATAAATATCATATTGTACTCAGTCATTCTACTGCATATTACCCACAAGGTAATGGTTTAGTTGAGTTTTCAAATAAGAGTTTAGTGAACATTATAAAGAAATTGCTATAAGAAAATAAGAAAACATGGCATAAAAACTTGATCTATGCACTGTGTGTTGATAGAGTGAACACTAAGAAGTCAATTGGTATGTCACCATTTCAATTGGTATATGGGACAGATGTTATTTTTCCTACTTCCTTGGGAATTCTAGTGATGAAGTTGCTGCAAGAAGTAGATGTAGAACCAAATGACTTACAAAGAAGAATAAATAAGATTATTTAGTTGCAGCAAACAAGAGAGGAAATGTATAACAATACCCAAACAATCCAAGAAAAAAATAAGAAGTTTTTTTATTGAAGACCAAAAGCTGAATATTTTTTGGCTGATGACATGGTTCTTAAGTGGGATGCTTGGAATGAAGACAAAGGCAAACGTCGGAAATTTGGACATGTTTGGAAGGGGCCATTCAAGATTGCATATTTCCATAGTAATAATGCATATTTGTTGTAGGATAGAATTTCTTGCCGGAGGACGTATAAATGGCAAGTTTCTCAAACATTATTTTGCCTAAAATAAGTTGGTTTTGATCACTCCATTGTATATAGCCATTCAAATTTCTAGTATTGCAGGTGTGGGTAGATTTCACCATAATTTGAAGCTCGAGGAGAAGGCCCGAAGATTATGATGAGATGTTGTTGATTTTCAGGGTGAAAAACATTTTTGTAATAAAGTATATAGTTGAAGTCATGGCCAGTCATAGTTAATCATGAGTCAAGTCTAGAGTCAATAAATCCCAATGGATCAGGATACTAGGCTATGATGTTATTTGGTACCTCAAGGGGATGGTGCCATCCCCATTGGAGCCAATGTTAATACCCTATGTTATAGTAACCAGAGTCAAGTTTTGTGTTTTTATTATTCTGATCAATTTGTAAAGTGTTGCTATGATCTCATAGAGATAAATTCTTAGTGTTAGTTTAGGATCTGATAAGCTAAAGCTTTGACTGGTGAAAGAAATCAAGTTATTAATTTCTTAAAAGGTCAAGGTTTACTAAGTCTAGGGTTAATGTGTCATCCAATCATGGATAAAGATAAATAATGGGTTTGGTTTCTCATCATTGGGATAGTTAGGTGTGTCTTTTCAATCAGTGGCATGGTCAAATCAGGCAGTACATCATTTCTTGTAATCATGAGTTGTTGATGCACTTCCCCTTTGCGTTGTGCTTAAACATTTTGATTTCAAAAGTCATCGTTGAAGTTAAACGGAGTCCTAGACTACATGGAGGATTACAAAGACATGTCGTAGATTTCAAAAATCCGTCGAGCACATTACTTATCCTCCTTAGTTTTTTTGGATATCAAACAAGAATTGTTGTGTTTTGGCTAAAGGGGATATGTTGCACCTCTACAAATTGAGGGTTTTCTCACCACCACAACTGCATTCAGGTTTCAAATCTCTCTTTTCTGGAATAATTAATGTTGTATGTAGTCTAATTCGTCTTTAACAGTCGATGAGAGCACCTAGATGGCCTTTCAACCCTCATAATATTCAACTTGTTGTGCTTTCCTCGTTGTGCCTATGTTTTTATAATTTATTACGCACAGAAACAAAATTGTTGTTGTGTTTTTCCCTGTGACTTAAATTCGTGTAGTTTGAGATTTTAACCACAAGAGTTTACTATTCAAAATCTTTCCAAAAACCATCACCCAAACCCTAATTCCACTATTGTTGCATTATTTATGTGCTAAGTTGTTGAGCGTTGTCATTGCATTTGGAAACCCTAGAATTTTTTCATTGTGAGTCATGACAACACCAGATAGGAAGAAGAGGTACAGATGGGGTGACATAGTTTTGTTTGAGCCTAAATACCTTACCAGGGTGAATTTAGATCTAGATATTAGGGTTGCGTTTGAGCATACTAGTTGCATTAAGCTTTGTGAAAAAATACAAGGTTACGACGTTCAGGTGACTAGAGAATTTTCCTTAAACTTCACTGATGTGGAAGCCAAGGTTGGAGAATTGAGTTTCCCAGTTTCAAAGGTTACTATCTCAGCTGCTACATAGATCCCTTTGCATGGATAAAAATGGTTCAAGGCCATTCCATTAGATATGATCAATTACAAAGATTTCTGAAGCCAAAGTATAAAAATAAAGAATATGGAGCTATTGTGTCAAGATAATATCTTCTTGAAACTTACAACAAATTATTCAAGGTGATTCAAAGAAAGTTCACTTGTGAAGGTAGATTTGGGAGGGTTTATCGGTACCACTTCATGTTGTTGATGCATTTTACAAGTAAACTCCCTTTAAATATACCTTTTGACTTGTTTAGGAGCAATGGTAAGATGGCAGATAAGGATCGGGATAAGAAGAGTCAAGTGGAGCCCAGTCTCATTCATTTCTCCTTGCTCAAGTTGTTAGTGGTGGAAGAGCTCAGGAAGAAAAAAGAGTCATTGCAAACATTTTTGAATTCATCCAAGTTGATAGCTAAACTTTCAAATAGTCCCTGAAGTAAAAAAGATACACCCTCATCAGTGGCAAAGGATGTTCAACCAGCAATAGAAAGCTCAGTCAAAAGGCCACAAACGTTAGTTTACCAGTCTGACAGGAAAAAAGGAAAAAGGATTCATTTCTCCCCTGAGGTGGTGGAGGCTTCCAAGAAACCACACACAAGAGCTGATACAAAAAGGTTATCTAGGGAGAAAATACCTGAAAATCCTACTGAAGTTCAAGGCATCATATCATAAAACATTGATGACAGGGATAAAGAGATTATGGAACTGCAGGAACAGTTGAAAAAGGCTCATTTAGTCATTGCTCAGCTTCAACATGATAATAGAGAGTTGAAGAAAAATATTTTGGAAAAGGCATCTAAAGCTGATGAAGCAGAACCAGTGACTAAAACCACTTCACTTGCCACTATATCCAAAGGTCAAGGAAAAGCAGAAACAGAGGACATCAAAGAGCTAGAGACCTCATAATCAAGAATCCTAGTAAGAAAATATTCAACTAGGAAATTGGAGCTAAAGAAAAAAATTTGATGAAAGGAAAGTCAATGCAAGAGAAGAAGAATACTAAGTTGAATTAAGGAAATCACACTTTCCTTAGGCTAAGGAAGCAGTTGAGGAAATCTTAAAATGAAATGATCAGGCTTAGAGAACAAGATGAAAGGGTTGATCAGAAGATACATGATCACCTGAATAGTTGTGGGCCAGCACTATTTAAAGCTAAATATATGTTGAGGAGAACTCTTCCCTTACATAGACAGCTCAAGAACATGTACAGGCAACATCTCACCTTGAAAAAGGAGTTGAAGGTTGCAAAACAAGAATTACAGGAGGCATTGCAAGGAAAGCAGGAGGAAAGAAGAGGAACACTAGATTTGTTAGTTGAGGCAGCTAAAGTTTGATTGTTGACAGGTAACCAATATAGTTTTGATTTTTTCCCTTTTTGTCCTAGTGCATCATTTTATATCAGTCATATACACAATAACGCAACAAATTTTTTGCACTACTGTCAAAAGCATCGAGATTTGGTAGAATATCAGAGTTTTGGCACTTTTTCCTATGTATGGAGGTTCAAGAATGTATTGAGATTGTCAACATCATCCATCAACCATTTTTCTCGTTCATAGACTTTGACAGTTGGTCAAATTCATGCAAATTAAATTCTTTGTGCTTATTTGCTACGCTTTTGTCGTAGGTGATGATTTTCAAGAAGGGAGGTTTGCAATTTGGACAATTGTTTTCTAATGGGTATGTGATGTTTTAGGGATTGTCTTTCACCTGGTTGACACATTTAGGAGTAGAAGATATGATCAATAGTATGAAAATGACGAATTCAATGTGCTCAATTTGCTGCATTTTTTTTTAAGAAGGAAGTAGCGCAGCAAATATGTTGTGCTTCAACACAGTCAATGGTTTAATCTTTTAATTTGACTCAATACCTCCTAAAATTGATTCATATGGTTATGACAAGTGTCTTGAACTATTTTAGATATTCACACCTCATCTTTATGCAACAATTCAATGTATTTTGTTATGTATATTGTTAAAGATTCCTTTAGTCAAACAATTCCTTAGTTTGTAGAAGGTAGTCTAGTATTCGTTGCTACAAGCAAAAAACTAAATATTTTTGGGGAATTTGGTTCCTAAAGGGAAGAATTAATATTTTTTTAAGTATATATGATGTAATTTGACAAAAGTGTTGGTCAGTGTGTGATAGAGAAAATACATTGTGCATTGTACATTTTTATTTGAAAATTTCACTGAATAATGAAGCTCGAAGTCTACTTGTTCAAGGATTCATGTGTCAATAATTTATGGTGATGTTTATCTCCTGTTTATGTTTCTTTTTGTTCTGTTATAGCCATGCTTAAATGTTATGTCTTCATTGTTTAGTTTAATAAATTCATTTCAAAATTCACTTTCAGGTGCTCTGTTATAAGTAACTAAAGATTTCAGTGTTTTTCCCCCACCATAATATCTAAAATTCATCCTCAGCTAGATCCTTTAGATATTATCAATTCAATTGTTCCTCTACTCACTTCTCTACAACGAAATTTGACAAAGACACCATAAAAGATTTCCTACCTTGCCCCCGTCTAAGGATTCTTCATTTTCCATCATATCGCTGAAATTCATTAGCTTAATTTGACTCCATTCCCAATGGATTTTCCCTTTCCCCTACCATCAAACTGTTGAAATTATTCTACCTTAAACTATAGAACTAGCCTAAGATCCAAAAGATTTCATAAGAGATAGCCCTTTATGGGTTTAGAAGGGCTAGCTTCTAGCCCTAAAGTTTGGTTTATGGTCCCCTTTGGGTTCCTCTCCTTAGCGTGGAGGAATTACAAAGTGTTAACACTCCCCATCATTTCTTTTATTAATTTATCAGGTTGAGTGAAGGCCAAGATAAGGGGAATAAACCTGAGCCTGAACCTGGTTGAGTTTCTTGTCGGAGGGAAGGTTGTCTCTTGGTTTTTGCTTACATTGACAATTCATTGATTGTGGTTGTGCACAGCATGGAAACACCACCACGTTGAGCTGACAACGATGGCAAGTGGTTTAAAGGTGTTTGTTGTTCATGAATTCCAACAACCAATGCAACCTACGACCTCACCCTACGAGAATATTATTCGACCCATCTAGGTTGAGCGTAGAAAAGGAGAGAGGTGAACAAATGTTATCTAAGGAGTGCACGTCAGATTTCATGATTCTTATGCATAGAAAAGATAAATTAACTATGTTAATTCCTTTGAGAAGATTAAGTGATTCTTGTGTGTAGTAAAGATAAGTTAACTATGAAATCAAAAGAAATATATGAATATAGGTTCCGTGAAGAAGTGGTCTCAAAACAAGAAGTTTATGAATACTTAGAACGTAATTGTTTGGCTGGAATTGGAAAATTCTTATCGAAAGCATGGTATTTGCAGTTTCAAAATAGACATCAGAAATAAGCAATAGCATGTATGCTATAACCATTGCTTTAGCAATTTTACCAAAAAAATAAAAATTGTGCCCATGTAAATATGACAGCGAGTGTAATATTTTAATAATATCACACATCCATTGTTATAGTGATTTTATCCACCATATAGAAAATAACTTAATGTAAATGTTACAGCTAATATAATATATTAATAATATCATAGTAGTTGTGTTATTTTATTTAATGCATATTTTTTATAATAATTTTATATTATCAAATATCTATAGCGATATAAAAAATAAGTGTTATATGGTGTTATAACAAAAATTTGAAATTAAATTATATTTTGATTGTGAAATTGACCCTGTGACCTTCCACCTTCCACTTATTGAGCTAAACTTTGGAGTTCAAATATTATTAATATGTTGTAGAATTTATAAAAGGAATTATTGAAATGTTAAAAATTATATCAAAATTTTATTTTTATTTATTGTTAAAATAAAATTTTGATTTTAAAAAAATAGACTAAAAATTAAAATAAATATGAAAAATATTTTTTAAATCAAAATAAATAAAAATGATGCAATATTTTGATTCAAATTTAATGTTTTTGTTACCTCATGATTTAACAAGTTAGCGTTATAATGAGCATAAATCGATGCTAATCTCATATGAGGAATTAAAATCGATGTTAATCTCATATGAGGGATTAAAGTTCTTGATGTGCACTTTCATAAATTTGATCCATCTTTGGCACTTAATAAAGTTTGAGATTAACATGGATTTATGTTGGTTTGATATACACACATACAAACCATGTTTTTCCTCCATGTTAAGCATTGAAGGATAACAAATCTTCTTCATTTTTTTTTTATTACAGAGGAATCGGCAACTGGAGCGGCCTCGCACCTCGCATTACACGGGGTCGATTCTGACCGCTACCACTATAACCCCTGGGAAACCGCGTCCGCCCCTCTCCACAGCGTCCGGGCTAGTCTGGGGGATTTGAACTCGTGACCTTCAGTACGGAACCTGCGTTTCTAACGAACTTCTCCGCATTGTGATTACCAACTCGCCTACCCCCATGGGGCTCACATCTCCTTCATTTTGAACAACACATTAATAAAATAAAATTTTTATTTTTATTTGCTTTATATAATATGTATATAGTTAACATTGAAATATGCATATTGAAATGTTTTACTTACAATCCATATTGAACTTTTTTATTAACTTTACATCAAATGCAAATCCTGAAATTAACAATTATAATTCAAATCATCCAATCTAGGCAAAAAGTTTAGTAACGGTATTTGAAGCTATAATCTATTTGTTATATGTTTCAAGGATATTTAGGATATATTTTATAGTGGAATTCGCTTAATCTAATAAGAATTTGTTAAAATCACAAATTTAAATTGTGAACACTTTATAATATAAGTACACGCTTGTAATATCCCTACAACTAGCATATTCACGTTGTCATCTCTGATTTATTAACACAAAAATATATATTATTGATATAATCCAATTGGTTGGTGCCAGGAATTAGTTAGAAAACTTCAAGAAATTTTGAACAAATTACAACCACAATATGGGTAACAAAAATCATGGATCTTCCAACTACTCAAAAACACGCATGTTATGAATTAAGAGGACATGTGTGATTTTTTGGTGTTTTTTGTTAAAAACTTGTGCCTTCATTGTATTTCACAATCCTCTCGTGGCGCTCTATCATGTTTTAACCTCTGAATTTGGATATTGAGGCTTGGTATTTCTTTTTCCTTTACAAAGTACCCTTTTTTTTTATAGTTGGTGGAACTTTTCACTATGTTAGCTAAAGGTTTGGAGGCTCAAGTTGTTAGGTTAAAAAGCTTTCCAAAAACCATCACCCAAACCCTAATTCCATTGTTATTGCATTCTTATTGTGCTAAGTTGTTGAATGTTGTCATTGCATTTGAAACACTAGAAGTTTTTCATTACGAGTCATTACAACACCAGACAAGAAGAAGAGGTACAGAGGGGGTGACACAGTCTGATTTGAACCTCAACAACTTACCATGGTGAATTCAAACCAAGCTATCAGGGTTGCATTTGAGAAGGCTAGTTGCATTAAGTTTTGTGAAAAAATACAGGTTACAGTGTTCAGGGGACCAAATAATTTTCCTTAAATTTCACCGATGTGGAAGCCAAGGTTGGAGAATTAAGTTTCCCAGTTTCATAGGTTACTATCTCAACTGCTACATAGATACCTTTGCATGGAGAACAATGGTTCAAGGGCATGCCATTAGATATGGTCAATTACAAAGATTTTTTGAAGCCAAAGTATAAAAACAAAGAATATGGAGCTATTGTGCCAAGAGAATATCTTCTTGAACCTTACAGCAAATTGCTCAAGGTGATTCAAAGATACTTTATTGGGAAGGAATATTTAGGAGGGTTTATCAGTACCACTTCAGGTTGTTGCTGCATTTTATAGGTAAAATCCCTTTAAATCTACCTTTTTACTTGTTTAGGAGCATTGCTAAGATGGAAGATAAGGTTCAGGGTAAGAAGAGTCAAGTGGAGCCCAGTGTCTTTCATTTATCCTTGATCAAATTGTTAGCGGTGGAAGAGTTGAGGAAGAAAAAGTAGCCATGGCAAGCATTTTTGGATTCATCAAAGTTGACAGCTAAACTTTCAGGTAATCCCTGGAGAAAAAAGATACACCATCGTCAATGGCAAAGGATGTTCAACCAGCAATAGAAAGCGCAGTCAAAAGACCACAGACTTCAATTGACTAGCCTAACAGGAAAAAAGTTAAAAAGTTTCATTTCTCCCCTGAGGTGGTGAAGGTTTCCAAAAAACCACACACAAGAGTTGCTACAAAAAGGTTATCCAGGGAGAAAATACATGAACAACCTACTGAAGTTCAAGGAACCATGTCAAAAAACATTGATGACAGGGATAAAGAGATTATGGAACTACAAGAACAATTGAAAAGGGCTCATTTAGTCATTGCTCAGCTTCAACATGATAATAGAAAGTTGAAGAAGAATATTTTGGAAAGGCATCTAACGTTGATGAAGAAAAACTAGTGACTAAAACCACTTCACTTGCCACCAAATCCAATGGTAAAGAAAAAGCATAAACATAGGATATCCAGAATCGAGAGACCTCACAATCGAGAATCCCTGTAACCAGATCTTCAACTAGGAAATTGGAGCTACAGAAAGAAAGTCTGATCAAAGGAAAGTAAATGCAAGAGAAGAAGAAGATTGAGTTCGATGAAGGACGACACACTTTCCATAAGCTAAGGAAGAAGCTAAGGAAATCTCAAGATGAAATCATCAGGGTTATTGAACAATATGAAAGGGCTAAATAGAAGATACATGATCACCTGAATAATTGTGGGCCAACACGATTTAAAACTAAATATATGTTGAGGAGAACTTTTCCCTTACATACACAACTCAAGGACATGTACAAGAAACATCTCACCTTGAAAAAGGAGGTGAAGGTTGTTGAAAAGGAATTATAGGAGGAATTGCAAGGAAAGCACGAGGAAATAAGAGTAACACTAGATTTGTTAGCTGAGGCAGCTAAAGTTTGATTGTTGATAGGTAACCAACATAGTTTTTCTTTTTTTCTTTTTTTCCTTTTTATCCTAGTTCATCAGTTTATATCAGTGATATACACAGTAATGAAAGAAGGTATTGAGATTGTAAACATCATCCATCAACCATTTTTCTCAGTTAGAGACTTTCACAGTTGCTCAAATTAATGAAAATAAAATTCATTGCGCTCAGTTGTTGCACTTTTTTTGTAGGTGATGATTTTCAAGAAGGGAGGTTTGCAGTTTGGAAAAATGGTTTCTAATGGGTATTTTATGTTTTAGGGGTTGTCATTCACCTGTCTGACTCATTCAAGAATACATGAGATGATCAGAAGTATGCAAATGATGAATTCGCTACGCTAAATTTGCTGCATTTTTTCTGAAGAATGAAATAGCGCAACAAATTTTCTGCACTTCCACACAGTGAGTAATTTGACCTTTCAATTCGACACCAAACCTCCTAAAATTGATTCATTTGGTTATGACAAGTGCCTTGAAGTGTTTTGGAGATTCGAACCCCATCTTTATGCAGAAATTTAATGTATTTTGTTATGTAATTTGTTAAAGATCTCATTAGTCAAATAGTTTCCTAGTTTGTAGAAGGTGGTTCTATATTCGCTGCTACAAGCAAAAAACTAAATATTTTTGGGGAATTCGGTACCTAAAGGGAAGCACTGATATTTTTTTGTGTATATATGATGTAATTTTGATGAAAAGGAGGACTAATATTTTGACAAAATAAGAATAAGACTTATGCATTCATCCACAGTGAGATATCTTGCTCGTGGAATCAAAAGATTATAATTAAGGGTACCAAGATGAAATCATGGAAGTGCAAATACAATATAATTTGAGAAACAAAAAGGTTGTATTAAATCCTCCAAAGAAAGACCAATCTGATGTACCTTCTCCCAGTAAGAGAAAAAAAGATAATCCTGCAAAAGAGGTTTAAGAAAAGAAAGACACATCAACTAAAGCGTAGATAAAACTCAATCTTCTTTCATTTTAGAAAATGAAATATACAAGATCACAATATCCATTCCTTTTAATGAATTGATCAAGGATGAGAAGTACAAAATTCAGATTGTCAAAGCATTAAAGATATGGGATACTTCAGATTTTGTTAATTTGAATGATGATCATCCTGCAATTCTATTTGGTCCAAAAGTTGAAGAAGATGTTCAAGATGGAGATGTCCCACCTTTCTATGTCAACTTGAACGTACATGATCTGATTTTACATAATGCAATGTTAGACTCAAGTGCATCACATAACCTCATGCCAAAGGTTATCATGGAGAAACTTGGTTTGGATATATCTAGGTCGTATAAAGACATTTTCCTGTGATTCAAGTAAAGTGAAGTGTTTGGGTTTAATTAAGGATTTAGTTGTCTCTCTCACTCAAATTCCAACAAAGAGTCTAGTAATGGATATAGTTGTTATTGATATTCCTCCAAAGTTTGGTATGCTTTTATGGTTGTGGGTTGCAAAATTGAAAGGCACTTTACATATGGATATGTCATATGCCACCATTCTTGTTTTTGGACAGCCGAGGAGATTGTACAGAGAGACCTTGATGTCATACATGGTAAGTAGCAAGGAAAGGCCTAATAATCATCCTATTTACTCAGTTCATTCATATTTGGATTCTTTCATATTATATAATGACTTGTGTTTGGAGGAAGAAAATCAAAACAGGAAGAAAGATAGTGAATTGGAAGAAAAGATATCAAAGCACAAAGATGAATATGATGGCCTTTGGAACATGGATTTTGATGGAGCAGTGAGTAAAGAAGGGGTTGGCGCTTGTGTGATGATAGTCATCCGAAGGATGGACAAGTCAAAATTATGTTCTTTCAAGCTAGCTTTTGATTGTACAAACAATGTGTCCAAATATGAAATGTTGATTTTGGGATTGCAGGTTTTGAAATATTTGGGGGCAAAGAGGATTTCAGTTCATGGAGATTCGGAGTTGATTATCAATCAAATCAAAGGTGTGTATCAGACAAAACACCCAAGGATGAGGGCTTATAGGAATGTTGTCATAGAATTGCTGCAAATATTTTCATAATATAATTTATTTTTAATTCCGAGAGGACAAAATATGATAGTTGACACATTGGCCACTTCAACTAGTGTGTTTAAGATTCATATTTATCCCAATATGAAGTATGAAATAGAAGTTAAACATAGACCAACAGTCCTAGAGAATGTAAACTATTGGCAAGTGTTTGAAGATGAAAAGTAGCTTAATAGTTTTTTGCAAATGTATGAGGAATTTTCCATCTTGTGCATAAATGAAGAAAACTGCTTTGATGAGGATGAACACCAGGTTTTTAATTCAGATTCAGATGGTTTTGAAAATCAAATAGAAAATCTGGAGGTCATACAATTGAAGAATAATGTAATACCAAAAGGTTTGGTCCCTCTTGAGAAGATATTCGATCAAAATGATGTAGCTAAGAGCCCCAAAGTAATTCCCACTAAAGCTGAAGTAGAGGACTACAATATAGGGACAGAACAGAAGCCTAAATTTGTCAAGCTTTCCAGATCTTTGACTTATGAAGATAGATAGAAATACCTTGATCTTATGAAGCAATATGCAAACACTTTTGCTTAGGGATATGAAGACCTCAAAGTGCATGATAAGAGCATTATTCAACATACAATTCCCATTAAGCAGGATCAGAAGCATTTTAAGCAAAAATTGTGAAGAATCAATTCCTTAGTATTTCCTCTTATTGAAAAAGAAGTGAGAAATTGTTTGATGCCAAAATCATTGTTCCTTTAAGATTTTCAAAGTGGCTTGCTAATTTGGTCCCTATAAGAAAAAACACTGGTGAAGTAAGATTGTGTTGATTTCAGAAACCTCAACAAAGTATCTCTTAATGATAATTATCATTTACCCAAGATGGACCATATACTACAAAAGGTGGTTGGCTCTCAGAGGATGTCTATGCTTGATGGTTTCTTGGATTACAATCAACTCTTGGTGCACCCTGAGGATTAAGGGAAAAACCCTTTATTACACCATGGGGAACTTTTATATATGCAAAGATTCTCTTTGGGTTGATGAAAGCAGGGGCTACCTTTCAAAGAGCCATGGATATTGCATTTGTTGAAAATGAGAAGTTTATTGTCATTTACCTTGATCATATAACTGTATTTTCAAAATTTGATTCTGATCATTTGTAGGATCTAAAATGGGTTTTTGAAAAGTGCAGAGAGTTTGACATATCTTTAAATCCAAAGAAGTCAAATTTTGCAATGGAGGAAGGTAAATTACTAGGGCATATAATCTCAAGGGATTGAATTAAAATTGATCCTGATAAGGTTGTTGCAATCTAGAAAATTGATATTCCAAGCAATAAAAAAGAAGTTTCATCATTTTTGGGAAGAGTAATTTTTTTGAGAAGGTTCATTCCAAAAATAGCAAAAATTACAAGTTTCTTGGCCAATATGTTAAAAAAGGAAGTGAAATCAGGTGGAAAATTGAAGCAAAGAAGTCATTTGATGAGGTAAAACTAGCCTTGTCTAATGCTCCTATCTTAGCTAGTCCAGATTATACTAAAGACTTTATCATATTCTCCTTTGCATCATAACATACAATTGCAGCAGTGTTAATGCAGAAAAAACAGCAAGGAAATGAACAACCAATATATTTCTTTAATAGCGGTTTGAGAGATTCTTTTCTTAAGTACAATATTATGGAAAAACAGGGTTATGCATTTTTTAAAGCCTTGAAATATTTAAGAGTCTATGTACTTCATTCACATGTCACTGCTTATATCCAAAATGTTGTTGTAAAAGATATTCTGACCCAACCTTATCCTGAAAGTAGAAGAGGCAGATGGCTAGCAGTGATTCTTGAGTATGATGTGGAGATCAAGCCTATCACGCTGGTAAAGAGTCAAGGATTGGCCAAATTGATGGTTGATTCAAATATGAATGTATTAGACATAAATATTATGGTTGGCTTGTTAGATGAAAATAATTCAAAAACTTCTCAACAAGTATCTGAAAAATTGATTTCCTCTCCATGATATGTTGATATAGTTTTTCTCTTACAAAACTTACAGGATCCTCCAGAAATGACAAAAACAAAGGCAATTTTCTGAAACTAAAGGTTGTGAAGTTCTGTATTTGAAATCATTTCTTTCATTGGAAAGACTCAAGAGGTGTCTTGTTGAATTTCTTACTGGAGGATGGAGCACAAAAGGTCATGGAGGAATTTCACAAAGGAGATTGTGGAGACCCTCATTTTTGGAAATCCACCGCTAACAAAATTTTGAAGGTTGGTTTTTATTGGCCAACCTTGTTTGTTGATGTTTATAAAAAAGTCTCAAGTTGTCATGAATGTAAAAAAATTTAAGGTAAAAAGAAGTTTTTTCCCCTACTCGTGAAACCAATTATAGTGGAAGTATTATTCGAGCAGTGGGGTCTGGATTTCACTGGAGAAACCCATCCATCATCTTTAGCTCAACATAAATGGATTCTAACAACTACAAACTACTTCACAAAGTGGATAGAAGCAATAGCAACCAAGCAAGAAACATATTCGGTCATCATTCAGTTTCTAGAAGGTAATATTCTCTCAAGATTTGGTTGTCCTCGTAAAATAATCACTGTTAATGTTGTTGCTTTCGAGTCCAAAAAGATGATTGAATTTTGTCATAAATATCATATTGTACTCAATCATTCTACTGCATATTACCCACAGGGTAATGGTTTAGTTGAGTCTTCAAGTAAGAGTTTGGTGAGCATTATAAAGAAGTTGCTGCAAGAAAATAAGAAAACATGGCATACAAATTTGATCTATGTATTGTGGGTTGATCGGGTGAACATTAAGAAGTCAATTGGTATGTTAACATTTCAATTGGTATATGGGACAGATGTTGTTTTTCATGCTTCCTTGGAAATTCAAGTGATGAAGTCGTGGCAGGAAATAGATGTAGAATCAAATGACTTACAAAGAAGAATAAAGAATATTATTTAGTTCCAACAAACAAGAGAGGAAGTATATAACAATACCCAAGCAATCCAAGAAAAAATTAAGAAGATTTTTTTATCGAAGAACAAAGGTTGAAGATTTGCAGGTTGATAACATGGTTATGAAGTGGGATGCTCAAAATGAAGACAAATGCAAACATGGGAAATTTGAACATCTTTGGAAGGGACCATTCAAGATTGTAGCTTTCCATGGGAATAATGCATATTTGCTACAAGATTTGACAGGAGAATTTCTTGTTGGAGGACTTGTAAATGGCAGGTTTCTCAAACACTATTTTTCCTAAAATCAGTTGGTTTTGATCACTCCATTGTATATAGCCATTCAAATTTCCAGTATTGCAGGTGTGGGTAGTTGTCACCAGAATTTGATGCCCGGAGAGAAGGCCCTAAGATTTTGATGAGTTGTTGCCAATTTTCAGGATGAAAAAACTTTTTGTAATAAAGTATATAGTCGAGGTCATGGGCAGTGATAGTTAATCACGAGTCAAGTATAGAGTCAATAAATCCAAATGGATCAAGCTACTAGTCTACAGTGTTCTTTTGTCTTTTTATTATTCTTGTCAACTTGTAAAGTGTTGCTATGATCTCATAGAGATCAAGTCTTAGTGTCAGTGTAAGACATGATATGCTAAAGCTTCGAGTCTTAGTGTCAGTCTAGGTTTAGTAAGTCTGGGGTTAATGTGTCATCCAATCATGGATAAAGGTAAATAATGGGTTTGGTTTCTCATCATTGGGACAGTTAGTGGTGTCTTTTCAATCAATTGCATGGTCAAATCAGGTAGTACATCATTTCCTTGTAATCATGAGTTGTTGTTGTGCTTCTCCTTTGCATTGTGCTTGAACATTTTGATTTGAAAAGTCATCATTGAAGTTAAAGGGAGTCCTAGACCGCGTGGAGGATTACAAAGACATGTTCTAACTTTCAAAAATCCATCGAGCACATTACTTATCCTCCTCAGTTTCCCTAGATATCAAAAAAGCGTTGTTTCATTTTCGCTGTAGGGGATCCGATGCGTTTTTGCAAATTGATGGTTTTCTCACCACCACGACTACATTCAGGTTTCAAATCTCTCTTTTCTAGAATAATTCATGTTGTATGTAGTCTAATTCATCTTTAACAGTTGAGGAGAGCACCCAAATGGCCTTTCAACCCTCATAATATTCAATTTGTTGTGTTTTCTTTGTTGCGCCAGTGTTTTTATAATTAGTTGTGCATAGAAGCAAAATTGTTGTTGCATTTTTCCCTGTGACTTAACTTCATGTTGTTTGAGATTTTAACCACAAGAGTTTACTATTCAAAATCTTGCCAAAAACCATCACCCAAACCCTAATTCCATTGTTGTTGCATTATCGCTGCACTAATTTGTTGAGCATTGTCATTGCATTTTGAAACCCTAGAAGTTTTTCATTATGAGTCATGACAACACCAGATAGGAAGAAAAGGTACAAAGGGGTTGACATAGTTCAATTTGAGCCTCAAGACCTTACCATGGTGAATTCAGATCCAGCTATTGGGGTTGCATTTGAGCAAACTGGTTGTGTTAAGCTTTGTGAAAACATACAAGGTTACAGTGTTCAGGTGACCAAAGAATTTACCTTAAACTTCACAGGTGTGAAAGCCAAGGTCTGAGAATTGAGTTTACCAGTTTTAGAGGTTACTATCTTAGTTGCTACAGAGGTCCCTTTGCATGGAGAACAACGTTCAAGGGCATGCCATTAGATATGGTCAGTTACAAAAGAAAAATGAAGCCAAAGTATAAAAACAAAGAATATGGGGCTATTGGGCCAAGAGAATATCTTCTTGAACCTTACAACAAATTACTCAAGGTGATTCAAAGAAACTTTACTTGTGAAAACTAATTTGGGAGCGTTTATCAATACCACTTCAAGTTATTGATGCATTTTACAGGTAAAATCCCTTTAAATCTACCTTTTTACTTATTTAGGAGCATTGGTAAGATGGAAGATAAGGTTCAGGGTAAGAAGAGTCAAGTGGAGCCCAGTGTCTTTCATTTCTCCTTGATCAAATTGTTAGTGGTGGAAGAGATGAGGAAGAAAAAGCATTCAAGGTAAACATTTTTGGATTCATCCAAGTTGACAGCTCAACTTTCAGATAGTCCTTGAAGCAAAAAAGATACATCATCATTAGTGGCAAAGGATGTTCAACCAACAGTAGAAAGCTCAGTCAAAAGGCCACAGACTTCAGTTTACCAGTCTAACAGGGAAAAAATCAAAAAGCTTCATTTCTCCCCTGAGGTGGTGGAGGTTTCCAAGAAACCACACACACAAGCGCTGCTACAAGAAGGTTATTCAGGGAGAAAATACCTAAACAACCTACTGAAGTTCAAGGCATCATATCATAAAACATTGATGACAGGGATAAAGAGACTATGGAACTGCAGGAACAACTGAAAAAGGCTCATCTAGTCACTACTCAGCTTCAACATGATAATAGAGAGTTGAAGAAGAATATTTTGGAAAAGGCATCTAAAGTTGATGAAGCAGAACCAATGACTAAAACCACTTCACTTGCCACCAAATCCAAAGGTAAAGGAAAAACAGAGACAAAGGACATCCAGAACCTAGAGACCTCACAATCAAGAAATCCCTGTAAGCAAATCTTCAGTTAGGAAATTGGAGCTACCAAAAGAAAGTCTAATCAAAGGAAAGTCAATGCAAGAGAAGAAGAAGATTGAGTTTGATGAAGGACGACACACTTTCCATGGCTTAAGGAAGCAGCGAAAGAAATCTCAAGATGAAATCATCAGGCTTAGAGAACAAGATGAAAGGGTTGAACAAAAGACACATGATCTTCTGAATAGTTGTGGGTCAGCACTGTTTAAAGCTAAATATATGTTGAAGAGAACTCATCCCTTACATAGACAACTCAAGAACATGTACAAGCGACATCTCACCTTGAAAAAGGAGTTGAACGCTGCAAAACATGAATTACAGGAGGAATTGCAAGGAAAGCAAGAGGAAATAAGAGGAACACTAGATTTGTTAGTAGAGGTAGCGAAAGTTTGATTATTGACAAGTAACCAAGATAGGTTTGATTTTTTCCTTTCTTGTCCTAGTGCATCAGTGTATATCAATCATATACACAGTAGCACAGCAAATTTGTTGTGCTACTATCAAAAGCATCGATATTTGGTAGAAGATCATAGTTTGGCACTTTTTCCTATGTATGGAGCTTCAAGAAGGTATTAAGATTGCAATCATCATCCATCAACCATTTTGCTCGGTCAGTGACTTTGATAGTTATTCAAACTCATGCAAATAAAATTCGTTGCACTCAGGTGCTGCGCTTTTGTTGTAGCCGTAGGTGATGATTTTCAAGAAGGGAGGTTTGCAGTTTGGAAAAATGTTTTCTAATGGATATTTAATGTTTTAGGGGTTTTCTTTCCCCTATTTGACAAATTCAGAAGTACAGGAGATGATCAGAAGTATGCAAGTGATGAATTCATTGTGCTCATATTGTTGTACTTTTTACGAAGAAGTAGCGCAGCGAATATGTTGCGCTTCCACACAGTTAGTAGTTTGACCTTTCAATTTGACTCCAAACCTCCTAAAATTGATTCATATGGTTATGACAAGTGCCTTGAAGTGTTTTGGAGATTCGAACCTCATCTTTATGCAAGCATTCAATGTATTTTGTTATGTATATTGTTAAAGATTCCTTTAGTCAAACAATTTCCTAGTTTGTAGAAGCTGGTTCTATATTCGCTGTTGCAAGCAGAAAACTAAATCTTTTTGGGGAATTCGGTTCCTAAAGGGAAGAACTAATATTTTTTTATGTATATATGATGTAATTTTGATTAAGAAAAGTGTTGGTCAGTGTGTGATAAAGAAAAGACATTGTGCATTGTACAGTTTTATTTGAAAATTTTAGTGAATGATGAAGGTCAAAGTCTACTTGTTCAGGGATTCCTGTGTCAATCATTTATGGTGATGTTTATCTCATGTTTATGTTTCTTTATCTTATGTTATAGCCATGCTTAAATGTTATGTCTTCAGTGTTTAGTTTAATAAATTCATTTCAGAAGTCACTTTCAAGTGTTCTGTTATAAGTAACTAAACATTTCAGTGTTACTCCTCCACCATAATATCTAAAATTCAACCTCACTTAGATGCTTTAGATATTATCAATTCCATTATTCCTCTACTCAACTCTCTACAACAAAATTTGACAAAGACACCATAAAGGATTGCCTACCTTTCCCTTGTATAAGGATTCTTCATTTTCCCATCATAGCACTGAAAATCATTAGCTTAATTTGACTCCATGCCCAATAGATTTTCCCTCTCCCTTGCCATCAAACTGTTGAAATTATTCTACCTTAATCTATAGAACTAGCCTAAGATCCAGAAGATTTCATAAGAGAGCCCTCTATGGGTTTAGAAGGACCAGCTTCCAGCCCTAGAGTTTGGTTTGTGGTTACCTTTGGGTTCCTCTCCTCGGCTTGGAGGAATTACGAAGTGCTAACACTCCCTGCCATTTCTTTTATGAATTTCTTGGGTTGAGTGAAGGCCAAGCTCAGGGGAATAACTGTGAGCCTACACCTAGTTGAGTTTGTTGTCGGAGGGAAGGTTGTCTCTTGGTTTTTGCTTACATTGACAATTCATTGGTTGTGGTTGTGGATGCCATGGAAACACCACCACGTTGAGCTAACAATGATGGAAAGTGGTTTAAAGGTGTTTGTTGTTAATGAATTCCAACAACCACCACAACCTAAGACCTATCTGAGTTGAGCGTAGAGGAGCAAGGCGAACAAATGTTATCTAAGGAGTGCACGTCAAATTTCATGATTCTTGTGCATAGAAAAGATAAGTTAACCATGTTAATTCCTTTGAGAAGATTACATGATTCTTGTGTATAGTAAAGATAAGTTAACTATGTTAATTCCTTTGAGAAGATTGCATGGTTCTTATGCATAGAAAAGATAAGTTAACTATGTTAATTCCTTTGAGAAGATTGCATGGTTCTTGTGCTTAGAAAATATATGTTAACTATGTTAATTTTCTTTAAAAAAATTGCATGGTTCTTTGAAAAGATTCTTTAAAAAAATTGCATGGTTCTTTGAAAAGATTCAACAATGATTTTAAGTAAATGGCAAGGAAACCAAGCCAAAAATTTATCCATTAATTTATAATTATTATAAGTTGCCTCTAAGATATTATGATCCATTTACAACATTTAAGAAAATCAATGTGCCTACTTATAGATTACAATTACCAACACCATAATAGATGCATCTATTTTCCAGGTTATCCTCTTAAAGTGGACCAAAACCATTTCTCAAAACCATTTCTCTAATTGCTCATAGATTGCCAACGCTTCCGCATGTTTAAGAATGGGATAGTTAGCACAAAAACTATTTAGTTTCATGATAATCTATTATGAAATTACCATTAAGTAATGCACTGAGTTGAAGTGCATTGTGGTCAATGGATGACTATGGTTGGTGTAAAGTGAGTTGAAATGCATTGTGGTCAGTAATGCACTGAGTTGAAGTGCATTGTGGTCAATGCATGACTATGGTTGGTGTAAAGTGAGTTGAAATGCATTGTGGTCAATGGATGATTATGGTGGTTGCAAAGCCCCTCTTGAAATTTATGGTATGCATTATTTCCTCTTGGAATTTTATGGTACGTCTATTTTAAACCTTTGGAGTTGAAGTGCATTGTGGTCAATGGATGATTATGGTGGTTGCAAAGCCCCTCTTGAAATTTATGGTATGCATTATTGCCTCTTGGAATTTTATGGTACATCTATTTTAAACCTTTGGACTGTTTAGTTAACTTGTCCCTGACCAACGTCAATGTTGCCAGCACAGCCTCTCCTCCTGAGCTAAGCCACTGTCGAACCATCTTTGGACTGTGCCCCTTGAGATGTACTACATTATCTTTGTTCCCACTATCAATCTAGACTCTCATCATGGTTATTTGCTAACGGATCCTCTTGAGGAACTTCCATTCCCTTCAGCTTACAATCACTAAAAGAGTACAGTAAAAAAAATTTCATAAATGGTGGGGAATTTTTCTTAAATAACCAAATGCATGCAATGAGCACACAGAGAAGAAACATGAAATCACCATTTGCAGTTTCCAACTTTAAGGATAATACGATCTTTTAATTCCTTCTCTTCAATGTTATCTTGACATTTTTTGCTCCCCTTGTTTATCTGTTGAGTGTTACAGGGTCCAACTCCAAGACACTAACAAACAGGAATTCTATTTTTGTGAAAAGCTCCGGTGCCTTAAATTCATTCGGAAGGTAAAGCAATCTAATCCAAACCAGAATTTTCAAAACAACTAACGTCAATGGGGTAAAATAATGAAAACCAAGAACACTATTTTTAAAGAACCATGGCTCCCCTAATAACAAAATTTCCAAGATCCTTAATCTCCAAATAAAAATATTGATAAAACCCTTACCTCTTATGCTCAAATGAACACCACCATGTAGTATACTCTCCCACGCAGAAACTGAACATTTCTTCATTACCCAAGAAGGTACTATCAACCCCGGTCAGTGTTCTTGCATGTATATTGACAGATTTCTCAGAATTCAGGGACTTTTTAAACTGTAGAAAAATTTGATTCAAATTCTCCTAGAAAATTATCCAGTCTTTCCGGGCTGACACTGACCACCAGATGTTGCTCATGATACCTACAGCAAGGTGACAAAAAAATTGCAGAATTCATGAACTCTTAAAATTTGACATGCTGCTGATCAAAAAGCCCCAACTCTTTTTGCGCTTTCCTCCTACCAAACATTTGGTGTCTAGAGGGTTCCTGAGCAACCACCTCCTCTTGGGATACTAGAGGAGTTGTCATCGGATGGTCTAAATTTTTATCTGCTAAAATGCACCAGATTTCCCTCACAGACACCGGTCACCAGATTTTTCTGGTGTTTGTAGTTATTTAAGTTATATATAATAAATATTCTTAATGTCAACTTCATTTGAAGTTAAGATATTTTTGTATGATATAGATATTATTAATTTACATTATTTATTTGATTAATAAATAGATAATAATCTATATTATGAGAGGACCAAATAAATGAAGCAAATACAAATGATGGCCCATTGAATAATTTAAAGCCATATCTATATAAACTTCAAACTTAGAAACATAGCACATTCTTCATGCTTTAAGATTAAATCATTTCACACAAACCAGAAACACCGTAATTCCAGCAACTTTGTAGATGCAAGAACTAAAGAACATTCTCTGATGGTTGGATCAGAATTAGAACATTTAGGCTTCCACAATCCATAATCATAGTAGAAGTGTTGCTTTTGGAGGTCGTGATGCGAGAAATGTGTCCAATGTTTCAGGTAGCCACTCCACCCATTCTCAAAGACCAAGGTCCAAAAATAAACAGATATGCTCTTCCAATTTTGTTTTTCTTCTCGGAATACAAGATTCGTCTTGTGTTTGATACATCCCTATCCTTTTCTCATTACACCATTCAAAAAAATTTAAACATTTGACCTTATGATCCAATCCAACAAATTACAATGATAGCCTGGGCCCTGACCTGGCTACAAAAGTTGACGGTATAAAAAGCTACTAAATAGAGCGTGCGGAAGAACAGTGTAGTAATCAGGCTATGGGACCAATCAAATGGGTGAAACGACAACCTTCCCTCTCGCTCTTCCACTTTCAAGATGCTTGAAGGCCTCCATAACATTTGAAAATGCATATGGGCCGCTGGGATCCATGACTGGCTTCAACTTCTCACACTCAATGTAGCCCCTAAGCCTCTCCAAGTTGCTCCCACTTGGAGTCACAATGTAAAATTCTGCCCTTGGATGAGGTGAGGAATTGGCAATATCAATAATTTTACCTTCCTCTTTTGCGACCACATGAGATCTGTGAGAATCTCCTGCGAAATCCAAATCAAATTTCTAATGAATAATAAATATATGGCCACGAAGGAAACATAAATCATCATGTTCAAAGGTGCTAAAAGTTCTTAAAGTTCAGGAATAATCATTGGATTTCTTTTAGCCATTAGTTGCTAATTGTCTAACAGTGTTGTAAGCAGAAAAAACTGCCAATGGAAAATGAGGATACAGTTTATTTTTACAAACTAAACTGCCAAATGGCACATGACGAAGAATTAAGAAAACAAGGATTTCCAAAGTTAAAAGTTTTAAGCTGGGAAACTCGTGGCATATTAGGCACCTATATTCTCACAGTGGGTTGGGAGTACATAAACAAGCAGACCAGGGTGAATATAAGAATTTGATCCACAGTCCGCAAACTTTTCCACTAGTTTGGAAGCCAACTTTGTTCATTTTATATGTTTGGTATTATTGGTAATTGTGTTTTTTTTCCTCAACTAAGCTGAACTTAGGATAGGGCGAGTCCCAAATGTTGGATAGAAGAACTATCTCTTTATCTATGAAATGTTGTCACTAGGATTGTATGAAGCTGGGTCAAACCTAGACTCCTCTTGACCTGGACACCTCAAGAGACGTTTATTATCTCCACAGGTAGCTTTCGCGCACACCCCATGAAATTTGAACCAGTTACTGATGGGGCTTAACCCACACAGGCCAACTGGTCTACACCTCAAAAGTCGATACTTGTAATTGTTATTCTTAGCATTGGCAATAATAAAATTAATGTGCCAAGCTAAAGTCTTAGAAAAAACAGGATCTGATAGTAAATATTCTGTGGTGAGAGTGGTTGTGACATATTGCAAAATAGCATGAATATGATCACAGATATCTGCAGTTGAGTTGAACTTGTCAACGCCAACACTATTTTGTGTAAAACGAGAGAAAGAAACTTGTATTTCCAAATCTACTGATTTTGAATTTCACCCCGCATCTCAGACTTGACTCCATGCCTATCAGGCCCCCACGTTGCCAAACGTCGCCAAAAAGTCATCAGTGGGATTGCCAAAGACAACAAATATATAGAAAGTACAAATAAATTAAGACGAAAGAAAAAAGCCATAGAACTTACCAGTAGTATCAAAAACAAAGTCAAATCTTTCTGGTATTTGATCATAACTTTTCTTGGTATAATCAATCACCATATCAGGTCCTAATTTTTTCACAAAATCCACCTTCCCGGGGCTTGCAGTAGCTACTATTTTTGAAGCTCCGTACACATACTTGGCAAGCTGCGCACCACAAGTATTATTACAATCTTTGACCTGATCATTTTGCAGAGGAAGACCATTATTTGAGGTTTTAATGCAGAAAAATAGTAAACGATTTTACCTGAATAGCCAGGCTACCAACACCTCCTTCTCCACCTACGATGAACACAGTCTGACCCCTTTGAAATTTTGCTCTGTCAAAACCTTCTTGGGCAGTTTGAAGAGCCAGAGGAAAGCTGGCTGCTTCTTCAAAGGACATGTTTTCAGGCTTCAAAGCAATCAGACTTTCTTCCACTGCTGTGTATTGTGTTAAAGTCCCATATTGTTTTGGCCTAACAGTGTTGAAGCTTTGAATATTGCCATACACTTCATCGCCCTTGCTAAACATTGAGACATTATCTCCTTCATCAACTACTACTCCTGCCACATCACAACCTGGAACCACCTGAAAAGCGTTTCAAAGAGAGACATGCAGTTCAGAAAAGAATGGCCTTGGATCAAATCCATGTGGTAAACTCTGGACAAGATGAGTGCATGCACTATTCATCGAAAGTGATGCAATATATCTGAAAATCATTGCAAAAGAGGGCTACATAATCCCAAAACAACCATGGATTCCGGTCAAAATTATGTATAATGTCCAAAACAGATTATAGGATTTTGCTTCAATCATAGACTGCTGCTGAGTACAATATGCTCTTTCTGACTCCTCATGTATAATGTCCAAAACAGATCACAGGATTTTGCTTCAATCATAGATTGCTGCTGAGTACAGTATGCTCTTTCTGACTCCTCTTAATGAAATGATCCAACAACCACACAGGAGTATGCGGAATATGATTAGAACTGTTGGGATCTAGTATCTACCAACATAGATTTATCTTAAATACTCAACTACTTACGAAAAAGACTCGCTCATTAAATTTGGGAAAAATATCAATAATGATCAGAATTGTATATGCAGAGCTGGACTAAAATTAGCACTTCTAGAAAAATATTTCTTTCAAATCAGGGTTTTTATTAGATTTGAGGATATGGGCATAAGAAGTACTGAAAGAAGTATGTTTCAGTACAAGGAAACAATGAATTCTGATCAAAGTCGTAAGCATATTGCAGTATAGATAAAAGGCCTTTGTAAATTCATCAGAAATTATGCAATGGATCTGGGAAAAAAATATAACAAGGTCATACAAACCAAAATAACAGTGTCATGGATTCATTGCTCATTTTGCAAATTCATGTGATGTAAAATTATGTGAGTGATAAATGATCTATGTTTAAATTTCGGGATTAACTTGTATATAGTGAATATAGTGGTACAGTTGAAAATCAACCTAAAACCCTAATGGTCGGGGTCGAAATCGATAAAAGCCCGGCCAGTTGCCGATTCCTGTAGCGTTAATTGAAAAAAAAAACCAACATCAATTCTAATCAAAACCATGGATAAAGTATGCTGTATCTGGAGATTATAAAGGCAAGATTATGCCCGTTCTACGGACGATGATTATGCCCGTTCTACAGACGATGTAATGGACCTGGAAGCTAACATAAGACCATATACAAGCCAAGAGTCTGATAAATAAATTTAGGTAAAATCCATGAAACAAGTCTCTGCAAAATTGATAAATGTGCTGCAAAGATCATAAAAAGCAAAGCAAAGCAATGGAGCGTCATTTGAATCCTTCATTTCTAGGGCGATAGAATCCTATGACACATAAAATAGCTTTGAGCACCTAATTTATTGAATTTGATCTCTATATAAAATACAATAATGGGTTGTTACAAAATTCATAAGAGAGGTTGGTTCTCACAGGGAATTCCAAACCAGTGTCCTTAAACACTCCATTGCGCAGTTTGAAATCTACAGGATTGAGTGCAGCAGCACGGACTCTTACAAGGACCTGATTATCCCCCAGTTGGGGCACAGGAAAGTCACCATACTGCAGCACTGCTCTGGGTCCATATTCGTTGTAAAACCAAGCCTTCTGCATATAATCCATGTTGCTTGTTCTTATGAATCAGCCAACTTCAAGAGATTGGGCTATTCGTTGTAAAACCAAGCCTTCTGCATATAATCCATGTTGCTTGTTCTTATGAATCAGCCAACTTCAAGAGATTGGGCCAGCAAGGTAAGAACCTGAAAGCAGGCTAAAAAGCCAAGTGGAAAATTGAGAGAGAAAGATTTTGTGGATGCGACAGGACATGGTGGTGTGTGGGGAATACTCCTGGAAGTGAGTGCAGTGGAATCCTTTCCATGAATGGGGGCATGGCCATGATGTCGACATTAGAGGGCAGCTTTTCAACACCCACTCTCTGATTGCAATTGCATCCGCTGATGTTGACGCTTGACCGTCGAGAAAATAAAGGCCTCTGATGCCTATTGCTGCCCACCCATCAACATCAATACAGCTAATAATGTTGCTACTGCTATCGGTTTCCATGTCCATACAACCAAACGTCCAACAGCCGTTTCACAAATGGGAAAGTGGGTGGAGTGTAGACCAATTTATTGAACCATTTCTATTTACTAAATTATTTATTGAATTTTAATGATAGATTGTGTCATAGCAAAACAGTTTGGATGCAGCGAAATAACAAATGGTTTAGTAAATGGGGTATTTTCTTGAACGCGAATCTTATTCCACAAGTGTACTTGGGATAAGGAGTTAGGAAGACAGGAAAATTTCTATATTGAAGTGTTTAATATCACTCATAGTCATCAACCAAAAGCATATATAGAGGTCAATATCTCTTGGAGAGCCAAAATTCTTATTGCTCAATTAAAGATTAATTCTCATCAACTCCGGTGTGAAACAGAGCGCTAAAAAATGCCAAAAGAAGTGTGGGAGGAAAGAGTATGCATTTTTTGTTATTCAGGAAAGTGGAAACAAAAACATTTCATTTTAGAATGTGAAGTCTTCAAAGACAACAAGGAAAGTTATGCAGATATGGTTTGTCTCGCTGGGAGCATTTATTTTGAAGCTTTAAGAAGTAATGTGTCCTGCTATCTTTAACCTCGTGAACGTCAAAATAATTTCTTCTTCTTATTATTATGTCAAGAAGGGTATTAAACATCTACCATCACCTAAAAGAGTAATGAAACCTACTTTATTTTATTTTCTTTATAGATCATTTTAGCTTGAAAAATTAAATTAAAATATATTCATATTTAAAAATTAAAATACTTTAAATAATAATAATAATAATAAATCATTTTAAAATTTAATTTTGTTTAGAATGATATTTATTGTAATTATTCTTTGGTTAATATTTTTAAATTTGTCATCAAAAGGAATTTAGTTCAAGTGGTATCCTTAAAGATTTGTGTCTTAGGTAGTGTGAGTTCAAATTTCTTGAGACCTGTTGGCTTTTGTGACATTTAAGAAATATTGGTTCTACTAATGGTGGAAGAGTAATGTGAGTTCAAGTTTAAGGAGACATGTTGGCTTTTGTGACATTTAAGAAATATTGGTTCTACTAATGGTGGAAGAGTAATGTGAATTCAAGTTTAAGGAGACATATTGGCTTTTGTGACATTTAAGAAATATTGGTTCTACTAATGGTGGAAGAGTAATGTGAGTTCAAGTTTAAGGAGACATGTTGGCTTTTGTGACATCTAAGAAATATTGGTTCTACTAATGGTGGAAGAGTAATGTGAATTCAAGTTTAAGGAGACATATTGGCCTTTACGACATTTAAGAAATATTTATTTTTCTGAAAAATAGTAACCAAACTATATAGGATTAAAAAAAATATTTTTATATTTATTATTAATGATTTTTAATATAATTTTTTTATTAAAATTTATATATATGAAAAATTTTAAATATTTTAAAAAATTTTAAAATATTATCTTTTAATTTTTTGATTAGATAAAACTAATTAAATAAATATTTTTATTTCTTTTAAACTTTATGTGTTGAAAAAGAAAAATATATTAAAATTTAATAAAAACACTTAATAATTACATATCTAATAAACTTACAACAAACCAAATAAATTATATGATAAATAAATAAAATATGTACCAACTTAAATAAGCAATAATTATGTACCAACTTCATCTTTTTTACTTGAATTGCATATCGTTATAAGGCAAGTTGTACAGATTGAAAAGGGTGTAAATGTATGAGGTCCTATTTCTTGAACTAGAATATAATAAAGTAAATACATGAACCTTACCACATCACAGTTTGTTAATATTTGATGCATCATAAGCAAGTTGTACGCTTTTGTACAACAGTGCGCTATATCATATTAATATACGATGCACCATAAGCAAGTTGTACAGATTATTCATTATTGTTTGCTTCTGTACATGAAACACTTTGATTAAAAAAATGTATTTTTTATAAATTTCAATTTAATAAAATAAATATATGCATTTTACCATTTCATACTTACAATATTATATTGAAATTTGATGTCATTCTATTTTTAAAAAATTACAAAATGTTATTGAAGAGTATGACTGAAAATTATTGGGTAAGAGTTATGTTTATTATTATAAATGTGGTTAATATTAGTATTGAATAATTGATTTTTTAATTAACGAAGGGGATTTTTTATTTAAATTTAATAGAAGAAATTATTTAATTTTAGTTAGATTTTTTATAAATATTATTTTTAATAGGGGTAGTTGGAGTGGGAAGGATAATATATAATTCTAAAGAACAAATGGTTTATAATTTGGGGTTTGGGAATAGAAACAAATAATTAAGTTGAATTATGAGCTCTGTGGAAAGGATTGGAGATCGTCATAAGTAAAGGATAAAGAAATTAAAGGTTTTGAGGAATTTCATGGTTGTTATTAGACATATCTCTAATGTGACAACAAGTAGAAATTCTAGTCTCTCTTCAATTGTTCACAGGATATCATTGCAATTGAAAATTTTAAAGAAATCTCCCTCCAACACATTTTTATATTTTTAAATGACAAGGCGGAAAAACTTGTCTAAGCTAAGCTCTAAGCTTGAGCAAGGAACTATTGAATTTCATGATGGAGAAAGGAATTTGGCTCCAATCCATGAAATTTGAATGGATTTAATGCAAAAGGTTTGGTCATCGACTCGAAAGAAGTTTATGGTAGTTGAAGTAATGGAATTAAATGAATTTTTCCAGGTGGAGTTTCACCTCCCTAACATTGTCTCCTTGAAAGACCTCCTGCATGGACGAGGTGAGATCACCATGTATCATTCCTCCTCCGGAAGTGAATATAGTTGGTACAAATGCATGGGAGGGCAGATACTTATAACGAGGGATAGTCTTTTCACCTCATGCCAAGGATCCTTCGAAGCCTTGGCCATTAATGATCTTAAGCATCCCCTATACTTGAAGTTATTCAGTATGGTAGTGGAGGTCGATTTGAGATCTCATATAATGTTAGAATTAATGTGTTTTCTCGGGGACTACTTTGGATGGAGCGCGATAGAAATGTAAAATTTGTAGGATTCATAGGCATTTGTATTTTTTGTTGATGTTGTTACTAGTATCTTGTTACTATGGCTGCCATGGAGAGTCAAGGCCCATAAGGTGGTTTGGACCACTAGAAGAAATCGATGGGGAGGTTGTTTAAGGTATTAATGGGATTGTCTAAAATCTTTGTCAGAAGGTTGGAGCTTTTGGAGCATGATAAGGATGAAATATTTAAGCTCATGGAGCAGAAGTTTGAATGGCAACATGTTCAAATGGAAATAAAACTCGTTGGTTTGGAGAGGAAGCTTCTTTTGTTGGAGGCACAATTAAGCGGAGTCGAAAAGACTGTAGAGTTTGATGACATGCTCAATTTCTTTGATTCGGCAACCAATTCTTAGAAAGTTGTCGTGGATGGTTCAACGCTTAGTGAAGGACAACCCCATGGTAAAGAGGTAGCGATGGGAGACAAGTTTGAAGTTGGCCCTTATGGGGAACCCTAGATAATATGTCATATTTATTGTAAGTTTGAACCTTTTCTTGGGTCAATTTTGTAAAATATATGGGAGGTTTCAATGAAAAATAGTAGTGCAAAAAGACCGTAGAGGTAAGAAAATTTTGTTGTGGTTGTACTAGAACATTGAAATAGCAAAAGTAATTGAAGCTTATAAATAGTTTTGGCCATAAAAACCAGAATTTATAATACAAAAAATAATAATAATAATAATAATATTTACTCGTAAGTAAATAATGATTATGCATTTAGTCTCAATCAAATGGAGCTTTCATTGTATAATTGGCAATATATATATATTGTGAAATAATGTAATGAAGAAGGTAGTGAGATACATGTTAAATACCATCATCACGTTGGGTGAAAAGCTGTCATTAAATATAGTTTAGCATATTTCCCTTTCTTCAATATCTTTTGAGGTTAATTTTACATGAAATCTTGTAAGAAATTTTTGGAATTTTGAATTTCAATTATATAATATGTTTAATTCAAGTGTCCTAGAGGGTTTTCACATGAATAATGCTTATACATTTAGTCTCAATCAAATGGGTTTTCATTGTATACTTGACCATACATATATTGTGAGATAATGTAATGAAGAAGGTAGTGAGATACATGTTAAATGTTATCATTACTTTGGGTGAAAAATTGTGAATAAGCATAGTTTAACTATTATAAGCTTTTGTCCTTCCATAGGTATTTTTTGAGGTTAATTTGGAGAGAAATCTTGTAGGAAATTTTTGGAATCTTAAATTTCAATTATATAATATGAATAATTCAAGTATCCTAGGGGGTTTTGACAGTGCCTAAATCATTTATGCATTCAAGAAAGCATTTTATACAACTAAAACTCACAATCTTGTCAATAATTGTATTGCTAGATTCCCATTAAAAAAAATAAAAACATTTAATAGTTAGACTAATCATTGTTAGTCCTTCCAAACAAGGACTATACTTATTGTTATAAATCATCATTAATAATAATAATTAGTCTATTTTTCTTTTCCAAAAAGAGGAAAGACAATAGTTATATCGTTTAGAGATATTAGCTGTTTTTTGATAATATATAAATGACTAAAATATTATTTATGTATATTCTAACTAAATGGTTTTTTTGGCATGTCAATATAATTTCTATCGACACTGTGATTTCTTGTAGTTTAAAATGCATTTTTGAATGCTAATGGATTCAACGCCCTGAAATAACCTGAGCCACCTATAAATTAAACAATTGAAACTTATAATTTTAATTAGCCTAGATCCAACTTAACTCCTGATCGGATCGAATCTCTTTTCACTCTAATAGTGGTTTATATTCAAGAGATTTGATCTCTCTCAACCCTTGGTAGGTTTGGAGTTAAGATGGATCTAGGTTGGTTGGTTTAATTATTTTTATAATTAATTATAATTATAATTATTAGTTTTATGTTTTTTATTTTATTTTTAGTTTTATGTAATTTGACAAAGTCAAAATGTTTTATTGATGATTATAGTTATTATTACTATTATTATTATTTTGACTGAGCCAAAATGTTTACATGACATGACATTACATTATATTACAACATCTCTACTATATTGGGATGGACAACACTTTTGGAGAAATTTGACTAGAAAAAATGCCTAGAAAATAGTCATGTCTTTTTTTTTGTAATATCTGACTTTAATTTCTATTGATATTCAAAAAACAAAATTTACAATTGATGTGCGTTGTAGCATATTGTTGACTTTGTCAACCAGAAAGTCCATATCCACATATAACCGAGAGTAGCAACTGCCCCGACTATGAACAAAATCATAAGTATCGGCCAGTAGAAGTAACGACCACACTAAGTTGACCATTGACAAAAAAAAACATACATATTACTGAACTAGAAGACAAACATAACAAGAAAGAACCAAAAACATAATAGCCCAACACAGAAACCGGATAGTGGAAGAGAATCAGGAGAAATCATTCATCAAGGATGATCATTAGATGATCTGGAGACAAATTTCCATTGACCATGTTGACTGGTGTGGCATCAATGATCGCTTCACCATTCTGAGGCATTATGGAATCTATATCTGAGTCTGAGTTGATGTAGCGCTCGATTTTTTTCAGTCGAACCATGATGTCATCAATATCATATCTAATATCCCTCATTATACGTTTGAGGTCCTCCTGACCCACAAAAAACTTATAATTATCAACCTACTTGTCCTGCAACACCATATGAAGTAGAGATGTCATCTGTCTATGAGAGAATATTGAATGTAGTAAGCATAACTAGCATTTTCTCCATTTGCTTGGGTCTGGTATGCACTCTGTTTTTGTTCACAAACCTCAGAATATGAATGACATTGTCTTTCACTTAATTCTCTTGCCTCCAGGGATCGTATTTCCTATCGAACTTCCAGGGGCACAACATCATAAAAGTTTGTTAATGACTCCCAACTAAAGATATGATGTTTTCTAGAGGAGGACATTGCAGATGATCCTCCTCCTCTGTTAATGAGTCACTGTCGTGGTGCCATCGAACAAAATATCCTGCAATAAAATTGGACTAGCAAGACTTGAGAAAACCCACAAGGGAATTTACGTAGGACAACAGGGTAAGGTCGAGACAAAAAACCCTTGATTCCCTGAATACCATACACAACTAGTGGGGATAAAGATTGAGTGTAAACATCATCCACATACCTACAACCATGAGTATTCCAACCGAAGAGGACTCGAGACCAGAAACAACTAAGAACCATAGACAATTTCCCCTCCTGAAACGACGTAACCAGCCACTGCTCAATTCAAAACTTCAAAGTGTTAAAACCAAATAAAAAATGAACCATTGTACTAGACATTGACAACCAAGAGTGGACAATTAAAAGATAACCCAAAAGGTTCAAGGGACTGTAAATCGGCTGACGAAAGCACCACCACCAACTCGAAAGATGGACCAGAGGATGAGTTATGCAAAAAGTACACAAAATACATCTAGTGGTTGCCCATGACCCCACAATCCTATCTATGACAATAATAGAGTGAAGAATAGACATATGAGATTGGCCAAAATAATCACCACCCTTAACTATATTCCTCAACACAAGACGAACTGGGATGTATCGCAGATTAACACGACTACATAACCTGAAATGACATCGTATGCAATTAAAATACCCAGACTAACCACATGACCACCCCAGACCTGAATATACTGTGAAGTACCTACTCAAATCTGAACAAAACAGGAAATTGTAAAGGAAATGAACTTGAGAGTGTGCAACTTCGTAAAATCCTTGACCATAGAAAACATTGTCCACTTGCACATTTTCGAAAGGATGGAGACAATATATTGCCACCCTACATACAATGGTACTCTTCGCAACTCCTTAGAAATAATTAAACCTATATATGACTAAACTGCAACGGTGAAAGAGTCAGATTGGAAGCTCACTAGAAATCATGGTCTGTAGATGGGTTCAATAGCATACCCCACAATAGTTAGAAGTGTTTGGCACCACCCTGTAGATTCTAATGCTCTTTGCCACCCTCTATGCTCAATAGGGTCTGTATATAACCAAGTCATTGGACCAATGTTGAACCATGAAACATAACGAAACCTTTGACATGTTTTCATCATGTGCCAAGTATTTCACCCCATCCTGTACATCTCTGGTCCAAAACCACCCATAACTCGTGTACCATTAATGTCGATCGATCGCCTATCAGTGCGAATCCTCCCTATCTCCAGTCTCCCACAGGTCTGCTCCTCCTCCATGGCAGCTTTGAAAACCTCAACTCCTTGTTCAAAGATGTTTGCAGAGCCCACTACTGCATACCATAATGTTGTGAAGTAAATGCCCCACATGAAATAACATACAACGCCCATTCTAAACATTGTTTTCCTCCTCCACATGTTGGGGATTTTGTGCCAAGTTGGTGGCTTGGCAAACTCCCCCAGTGTTGCCCCCACCTTGGCTAGCAAAACGCCTCGCATGATACTCATTTGATTTGTGTTGCCCATCTGCTGGAAAACCTTTTTTCCCATGTCGACGATGGTTTACCATCATCTGAACACCCCCATAAGGGATAGAAAATAGTCATGTCATCTATTAGCTAGAATACATGTATTATTTATATATTTTATGTGCATTTCTATATAAAATGATGGTCACACATTTAATAAAAATATAATTTTCAATAAACATATGGCGAGAGGAGGTCGTGAGATCTCTTAACCATTAAAGAAATCTAGATTTGATGTAATTAAAGTTTATGATTATAAAACTATTATTGTTGTTATAAATATCTGCATTTCCATAAATGATAAGTACATCTAAAAATCATTAGATTAGATGAAACCTAATAACCAACCTAGATCCATCTTAACTCTGCATCAACTAAAGGCTAAGAGGGATCCAATCTCTTGAGATACAAACCTCTTTTAGAATGAAAAGAGCTTTGATCTCTCTAAACAAATTTAAAATGGATCAAAATTGATTTAGTTATTAATTATAATTATAATTATTAATTTTATATTTTATATTTTATTTTATTTTTCTTTTTAGTTTTAAGTAATTTCAGCGAATAAAACTACTTGATTGATACTTATAATTATAAATTTCTTTATTTTTACATTTATTATTTCTATTTTTTTTTAATTAAAAATACGATATTACAACATTTTTACCCTACTGACTAGAAACCACTTTTTAAAATAAGATGAGATCTAAGTTTTCATGTGTTCAAACATACACAGTATTATTTTTATTTATAATTATTTATAAACATTTTTTAAAAATCTAAACAAAATTATCTTTAATGATTTACCTTCCGTATTGGGTTAAGAACGAGGAGTAATAATTATAAAAAGATGTCAACGCTTAAAGTATAACGATTTCAAATCCATTCCTATGTGAATGAAAATTATTTATTTTTAAGAACATTGAAAAAGAAATACCTATTCTTACATAATATAATATGATATCCACCCTTGAAGTTTGCCTAAGTTTGCGTGTCAAATTGTGAGTATTCTCGCTAAGTTGAAGAGGTCGGATTATTATGTTAATTCTTAATTTACTTTAGTGGTGTTTTTAGTGTAAAAAAATCATTTTCAATATGTATAATTTTAATGAGTTTTTCTATTACATTAATTTTATATTTTTTTTCTAGGTTAAACAGAACCACTTATTCACCAACATCACTCTATTAATATGAATCTTTTAAAATTTATTTTATTATCTTTTAAATTAATAATCCAAAATAACTCCAAACACTAATTTATTAACGCTCTAATCACTAACCAACACAACCTCTATTTACAATCCTCTTAGTGGTTAATAAATCAATTAACTAATATGTCCTAATAACCAACTTACAAAATCTCTAACTACTATGATTAAATATAATCAAACATGATAAATTATGGTAAAATATAGTTATCTATAATTGATGTTTTTTTTTTACAAAAACAGGTAGTGGATATATTAGATACTTGGCCTTAATGCCAAAAATCGGATTACAAAAGGTGAGTCTAATTTCACAAGTACCGCGTAACCATGCAAGGCCATGGCATTTATGCTTAGCTCACATCTCTTTTTGGCTGCTACTATGAGGTCAATTTCAGAGATTTTTCCAAGTTTATGAATACATACGAACTGGTTTAACAAAAAGCAGTAAAACATGACAGCTATCTAAATTAAGGAATTGGTTCCCATGTTTCCTGTCTGCCTCTGAGTAAGGCTCCAGCCGTAAGGAGGGTTGCTTTGTTGGCTTCAATGTCCGCCTCCTTATTATTAGCTCTCAACACATGGTAGAAATTCAAATTCTGGAAAGAGTCTCCAAGGTCTGTTATTCTGAAGATCAGCCTTGCAAGCCTTAGATCCGTTGGCTTAGAATGTGTCACCATAGCGTTGATGATGACCTGAGAGTCCCCAAATACATTAGCCTCCCTGATGTTCAGCACTTTCAACAACTTGAGCCCTTGGAAAAGAGCCAAAGCCTCAGCTTGAATGCTAGAAGTAATGCCCAAACCCCAGGTGAAACTGTGTATCCTTATGCCATCTGGGTTCAATATGACGCCTCCTGCGCCAGCTCTTCCAGGATTGGCCTTTGCAGCCCCATCAAAAAAGAGAGAGTATCTCTGTTGTTTTGTATTCCAATCCTGGAATTCTTTTGTTGAAACTCTTATTTGCCAATCTTTGGGGAGGGTGATACTATTTGCAATATTTTGGAACTGAAGATCGAGAGAGGAGCCCCAATTTATATCTTGCTGGTTGAGATTTAAATCGTCTTTATGGTCTCTCAGACACTCTTTTAGCTGGCATTTAATCTTAACTACCACAAGCTTGGCATCCTGTTCGTAGTTTCTGAAAATTCTTTTATTTCGCTCAAGCCAAACCTACCAACAGATCATTTTAGGAAGAGCAGACCAAGCAGCTCTGATAATTTTGTTTTTTGGGGGAGGTCCAGGATACCTTTGCAGCCATTTAGCAAAAAGTTTGGGAATGGAGGAAGGCAACGCGAAGCTAGAACTCAAAGTTCCCAACAATTTTGTCCAAATCTGCAAAGTGAAGGTGCATTCAAGCATCAGATGAATGACGCTTTCTTGATTTACCTTACAAAGGCTGCACCTTGAAGGACCGTGGAAACCATGCTTCTGAAGATTTTCATCAGTCAAGATTTTGGAGTGACATAGCAACCAGTTGAAGAAATCAATTTTAGGCAAGGAGGGATAATGCCAAATCCCTTTCCACGGCTCAGGGTTCGTGGCCACGTGAGGGCGCTCACACAGCTTGGCGTAACCTTGAGCAACGGTGTATCCACTAGCCAGTGTACCCCATCCTCTTGAGTCTCGTTTTCGATCCAGCGATGGAGCCAATCCGTGGAGCTTGGAAAGCAGGATCTCGCACTCCATAGATAAATCTGGGGGTGTTTGAAGGTTCTAACCAGCCTAGCGTGAATTTTTCCAATTTGAAATGTCCCACAGAGTACACATACCAGCCTCATTCATCCATCTGCGCAACACTTGAAGCGAATGGCAGTCTCCCAGTGGCTCATTGTTCAATATTTTGTCTGTCCAAGGATTGATCCTTTTTCCATTACCGGGAACCCAGAAGGCATGAGCATTGATGAGAGAGAAAGCTCTATTAAAAAGCTTCAGAAAGGGCGTATTTGGATGTGTCCTAGGGTCATCTAGGCAGCGAGAATGCTGGCCTTTGAAATATTTTTTCCAAAGAGCTAGTTGCGCCTAGCCAGGATTAGGAGCAATAATTCTCCAGATTAATTTAGCTCCCATTGCAATATTATGATAGCCAAGGTTTTTGAAATTTAAGCCTCCTTCCAACAACGGTTTGGAGATGGATTCCCAGCTAACTAGCAAAATCTTTTTCTCATTCTGCTTGCCCCCCTTCCAAAAAAATTTCCAAATGATCTCCTCCATTTTTCTGAGAATACCAGAGGGAGCAAGAAGGACAGAAAACTGAAATAAGGGAAGACTGGAAAGAACAGATTTAATGAGGACAGACTTACCAGCAATGTTAAGCCAGGAAAAGCCCCAGGCAAGCAACTTGTTCTTGTATTTCTCCAATTGGGGGAGCCAATCTCTGCTGTAGGCTCTTTTGAGGAAAACCGGGAGGCCCAAGTACTTGAAGGAAGTCCAGTTTGAGGATGTGGCGAAACCAAAGGTTCTGGAAATGGAGTTAAGCAAGCTGGAAGTGGTGTTCCAGCAATAGATATGACATTTGCCATTGTTTAGACTGCTTCCCGAAACCATGCAAAACTCGTCCAAAGCTCTTTTAAATCTGGAGGCCATAAGCACAAAAGCTGCTCCCAATAACAAGGTGTCATCCACAAAGAGGGCATGATTTATGTTTTTAACACCTCTTGCAATACAGAGTCCAGCGATATCCTGATCTGCCCTTTTTTTTATCTAGGTAGAAACTGAGGACAGAGGCTTGAAGAACAAATAGAAGGGTGAGAGAGGGCACCCCTACCTGAGCCCTCTCGTGGCTTTGGAAAAATCAGCAGCTTTGCCATTTACTAAAGGGGCAATCCAAGGCTCCGAGATGCAAGCCCGAATCCAATTTATAAAATTCTCTCCAAATCCAAGCTTGTGTAAGACTTTCAGCAGAAAGTTATGCCTAACTCTATTGAAAGCATTTTCTAGATCAAGTTTGACAACCATACCATTTTCATTGCGCCTCAGGCTTGAGTGGATTGCCTCTTGGACTAGAATGAAATTGTCCACAATCTGTCTACCTTGGATGAAGCCTCCTTGGCTTTCTGGTATGATTTTGGGGAGGATGGGCTTTAGTCTATTAGTGATGACTTTGGTGATCAATTTGTAACCAATATTGCAGAGCGAAATCGGGTGAAACCTGTTAAAGGAGTTGGCCCCCTTCTCTTTGGGAATGAGAGCAAGAAAAGCAGAGTTCGTGCTGCCTCCAATTTTCTGGCAAACTTGGGATTTTAGAACCATTTTGTAGAGATCTTTTTCCACAATAGGCCAGCAAATTTGGAGGAATCTGGCTGAGAATCCATCCGGCCCAGGGGCTTTGTCTGGGTCCATGGCAAAAAGGGCATCCTTGACTTCATTCTTGGTGACTTTAGCTTCAAGGAGGTGATTCATTTCAGCAGAAATCAAGGAGGGGACCACGTCCATCATATCTGAATTTTGATCCAGAATTATATCTTCACTATACAGGCTTTTAAAATGAAGGGAGGCTGCTTTTTTGATGTTTGCATTATCCTTGTGAATGATAGAACCATCTTTGATTTCGGAAATGGAATTGGTACATTTCCTGGCCTGAGCTTGTTTGTGAAAGAAAGAAGAATTCATGTCCCCTGCTTTAAGCCAAAGACTACAAGACTTAAGTCTCCAGTATTCTTCCTCAGCTAGACAAGCCTTGTGATAGTTTTGCTGAAACAGGGCTTCTTTATCTAGAATCTCTTTTGTTATGTCAGCTATTTCAGCTTGAAGATGGTGAATTTCCAGAGCGCGTTGAATATTTTTTCTTTTGTTGGCTGGATTGGGCAGAGATTTGACCCAGCTTTTCAACGCCCTTTTCACTCTTCTGAGCTTCTCTTCCCAGACGAAAAAGGGGGAGCCTTTGACCGGCTGCAACCAAATGCCCTTAACTAATTGCATGAAGTCCGATTCCTTAGCCCAGAGCGGGCTAAATCTGAAGGGAATAGGTCCAAGATCAAGCTGAAACACGAGTTCCAGCTTGATGGGTTTATGATCTGAAGTACTGCAAGGGAGAATATGGACTCTAGCCTCTAATCCAAGAAGAAGAAAAGAGCTTTGAATAAAGAATCTGTCCAACCTGGCAGCTATGTGGCCAGGACCAATTCTTTTATTAGTCCAAGTGAACTTGCCTGAGGTTGGCTTGATGTCCAGCAGGTCCCAATCCTGCATAAGGTCCTCTGCCCATTCCCTAGCCGAATCACGAACAACACTGCCTCCTCTCTTGTCTGTTGATAGGAGAGTGAGGTTGAGGTCTTCGGCAATGATGATATTCTCGAGATTAATTAGATCTGCTTGGTTTCTTAAGGAGTCCCAGCAGGCCTTTTTTTCCCCGACGTTCACAGGAACGTACACGTTGAAGAGACTAAAAATCTGATTTGTTTCTACATGCTGCAATTTTAAGAACAGCCAATGAGAGTTGAGGGTCTCAGAAATGACTGAGAATTTGTTAGCGTTCCAAAGGGTGCCCACCCCACCGGAAGCCCCTTAGGTTGAGATTGCTTTCGCCTCACATTTATTCTAGAGTTTCTTACTTACCTGAAGGAAGGTGGATTCCTCCAATTTGGTCTCCTGGATGAGAAGTATGTCTGGAGCTTCTGTCCTGATTAAACTTATGATGGCTTCTTCTTTGATTCTACTCCCCATACCTCTACAGTTCCAGGAGACAATCTTCATCATTTGTATTTTTGGTTGGCTCCCTTGGAGCCTTGGAGCTGATTTCTTGCCATCTTAGGTTTTGTCGCTAATAGCTTCTCAAGAGTTGGCTGGCTGCCTTGGAGCTTGTCTTTGAAAGTTTCCAGCTCTCTTTTTTCCCGATCTGTTTTGTGGCCTCTTGTGGATCTCCTTGTCGAGGCTTGTGATTCTCCTATTTCGCCTTCTTCCTCCGAGCCTTCAGATTCTTGCTCAACTTCCTCGACTTCTACAGTGTTTCCTTTGGAACTCTCAGCAAGGCTTGCCCCCTTGGGAGAAGAGGGGGTACCTTTTGTGAGGGGGGTTGATTTTTGGATATCTGCTTCCTGTGTTTCCTCTATTTGTGAGCTTAGAGGGGCGAATTTATTTTCTTGCTCCATTCTGACAGGGGGTTGCTGAGGAGGGGCTTGCTGAGGGCCTCTTTCGGTTGTACCAACATGTTTTTGGGTTTTCTTGGCATGCTTGACCTGATTCCAACCTTCTTGTTTACCCTTATTTGGATCAACGTTGGTTGGGCATCCTCTGGCGAAGTGGTCGTAGACATGGCATTTTCGGCACTTGAAGGGCAACTGCTTATAGTCAAGCTTCTGTAAATGAGTCCAGCTTCCTACTTTGATTTTGACAGCTTCCGGGAATCCCACCTCTAGATATACTTCTACGCAGATTCGGGTACAGTCATATTGATCTTTGTTGTTTGCCTAGTCTATGAATTTCCCAAGGGCGTTGCCGATGTGCTTCAACGAGTCCCAGTTCCAGCAATGCACTGGGAGATTTGGAAGCCTGACCCACACCGGAACAGTGGTAGGAACATCAACTGTAGGGTTGAAATCCGGTGTCCATTTGTTGAGATAGAGGCTCGAGGGCCCATGAAATAGGGGCCATTCTGGAAGATTAGATCCTTGTCCTCCTTAGAGGTGAATTCAAAGAGAAAAAACCCTCGTCCTAAGAAATAAGATGTGACGCTATTCTTGATCAAAGGAGCCTAGTTCTTGTTGACCCAGTTCTCAGTGGACTTAGGAGAAGGCCATAGTCCGGTGAACTGACCGACAAGTGCCCGCTCAGCCAAGGACAGGGCGACTTGGATCAGAGTCTCTGGCGGTAGGGAGATTTCAGGAATATCTTCGAGCCTCTTGACGAATTTGGCAGCTTCATTCTTTTTCTTTTGCGGCAAACTGGCCAAGAGCCGAGAGAAGGCTTCGGCAGAAGAAGAAGGCGGAGGAGGGGGGAGGGGGGCTGCCTAGGGCGAGCCCGGGACCTCCATGGACGCGAACTCCTCCCAGCGGCAAACGAGCCACACAACAGGCTCTCAGCTGAAAAGCGCAGGAAAGCAAGCCCAGGGCCTCGGGGCCGGAGGGCAGGGGGACCTAGGGCGCAGGCGCCGAAGCACAGGTAGAAAACTAGGGTTTCGCTACCAGGTCAAACCGCTCCAGTCGAGATCCCCATTTTTCAAGTCACCCCATTGGAGCCATTGTTATCCATGATAACCCCTATCCATGATTGATGTTTTTTTTTCTACGTAAGAGTATGCTATTTATATTACAAAATATCAAAAATTACAGCATTTTTTACATCAAGGCCGTGGCCCTGCATCTCCAGAGAGATTGGCATTTTCCCCATATTGGACCTTTCCAGAGCAACACAGTTACAAAAATTGGATCAGCTTACCACCCTTACTAGCATTGCGACCTTTGATGGTGCATAGTTCCGACATAGACAACATATAAATCGACACAGTAGACATATAAACTGACATAGTGGACCCATAAACCGATAGAATGACAAACAGACATAGAGAGCAGAAGAGACGAACAGAGAGTTGCATTCCTTTCCCGGCAGCGAAGATCAGATTGATGGCTGAGCTATTCATCATCAGTTGTGTATGGCTCATCCTTCATTTTACATTTGAGCTTCTGGGATTCGTCCGAGTCCGAGAGCAAAGTCCTCTGCACCGGCTCACTGGGGCCTGCATCAGCTGCTTGTGTGGTTGGGGGAATGTCTGCTCTGGTTGGCCGCCTCATATCTACCAGAGGAACTTGCATGTCTACCACTGGCACATCCAGGTCTTCCAATTGCCCCCTGAGACTGCTGCAATGTTCCACCGAGACTGAGACAATGAGAGTGTTGTTCTCCAGAGTGCAGGGGATCCGGTAGCGAACAGCCGGATGCTCCACATGACCACAATCCATGATTTCTCCCCGCCCACGCACATTGCTGTGGCCTACAAGTCTGCTCGGGTTCCTATTCTGCTCAGAAGTGATTTCCACCGAGGAGGAAGGCGAAGTGACTGGCCGCTGTGTTGCAGCTCGACCCCTGGAACCGCCACGACGACTGCTCATTCTGGGCCTTTCTCTCTGCATCTCCCAATTTATCTCCAGACAAGAATTCCTCTGAGAAATCTTACGCTGAACCAGAGAATGTTCCGTCTCTGCCAGCGTTTGCTCGGACAGCTTGAGGGAATGTAGGAAAGCGGCAGGGGGTTCAAGTTTATGGAGCGCCATCATCCTCGCTCTCTGCTGCGCATTGAATGCCGAATAGACAGGCCTTAAAACCCAAATGACTTCACCTTCCGGCGTATTAACTGTGCCAGTGTCCTGGTTATTCGTGGCTCGTCCGGGCTGACACCTGCCCATGTGACGAGCCACATGCCTATCGCACAACGAGATCACCCGCATCCGGGATATCCATGATTGATGTTACTAACCAACTAACTTATAAATTTTTTGAGTTTTGTCCAACCAATCCCTTAAAAAGTAAGTTCCAAGCAATTTTACTACATTGTAATTCATTTATTAATATTCTTTCATTGTAAATTGCAATCATACCAAAGTTGATATACAATGTAAAGCTACTAAGAAGACCATATCTAATGAGGGTTTTCCTTTCCATTTTCAATAAGAGGTAAATATGAGTACAACATCACTATAATGCTAGCTTTTCCAATACAACTTCCAACTTCCTTGCAACATTTAAATTACTTTAAAATTAATCTTTATGAGTGAAATTTGAACGGCTGGTACTCCCACTCTTAAACAAACCATTAGAAAGAACCTTGCAACTATAATTATAAGGCCTAGGCAAATATATATATATATATATAGTCTAACTTATAGATGAAATAAATCTTTTATAAGGAATCTGGTAAAACTATTTCAAGAAAGAATGTGATTTTTTGTTGTTTAAAATGCATTTTTGAATGCATAAATGGATTCAACGCCTGAAAAACCTTTGAAGGCACTCAAATTCTTCAAATTAAACAACTTAAACTCAAGTTTTTAAAAATATTTTCCAAATTTTGGTTAAAAATTAATCGAAAAAAAAATATCATGGAAAAAGAGATTTCATCTATAAGTATTAAATATATATAGATAGATAAAAAATAATGTGTTAATTGTTATGAATATTTTTGTTTATATTAAAATATATATATTTGATAAAATAGATAAATTTTTGGAGTTTTTAATGGATTTCTGACCAGTGGAAAAAATTGTGGTGAAGCTTTGATTTATGTTGTTTAAACTAGTTTTTTGATCGTGTAGAGTTGGTCCATCAAACTTGAGATATCAATAAATTATTGCAGGATTCTAAATAGAGTAAATCTAAAAATAAACAAAAAAAATTCAATAAATCTCACTTAAAACAAATAAATTATTAATTTATTTTTATTTATTTATAAAATAAACAAATATTATTTTTATATTAAAATATAAAAACAAATATAAATTATTAACATAAAATAAAAAAAAATATATATTAATAAAAAATTCTAATTCCCATTTGGTTTTTAAATAATGTGAAAGATTTGATCTGTGAGCCAGTGCACACAGTATTAAGCAGCATCTAAAGAGGAATGGTGAATTGGTAGCGTAAATAAAACCTTTCTCTATTTTTTTAATTGTTTCACTTTTTTATTTTTTATTAAAATTTTAATTGGATTTTTTTTTTTTAATTTTTGTTTTAAAATATATAATTTTTAATATAATTTTTTTATTTTATTTTTTACTTCATAATAATTATAAAATAATATATAAATTTAAATTTTGATTTTTTTTTTTAATTATATATTTCTCTAAATCCTATCATTATTAAACCTATTATAATTTTATTTTAAATATTAAAAAACAGGTTATAATATATCTTTTTAAGTTAAAGAATTACTTAAATGTTAAAAAGTTTTTCATTTTAATTTATAACTCTGTCACACACCTAGCTGGGACACGCGTTTTACCAGAGTAAAATCATCTTACCTGTGTTATTGCATCTAATAAATGCCATCAATTTCTAAGGTTGAGACAGGCTCTTTCCAGTCATTTTTATGCACTTACCATCTCCTCATGATAAAAAGTGTCCTATGCTCTACTTTATACCAACCACAGTTCTCTTGTTCCAAGTGGCAATCATGGAAACACAAAGCACCAAGAAGAACGGCATATGTTTGTACACATTCCATTCCTGCTGTCCTTGCACTTGAATTATAATGATGTTTGCTCTTATATGGACATGAAATGACACCCAAATCATGGGCCATGGATGTGAGGAAATTAAGGGACACTGCCAAAAGAATATGGGGCCTCCAAAGTTCCCTTGTTCTTGAATCAGTTTAAAATCTATATGGAGTATTCACACATATATTATGGTGTTGTGCTAGAACACCATGTAAATAATGGATTGACTGGTAGGCAGCAGATTAAAAGGTGTAAATATTTATGAGTTAATTATTGATATAATTAACTTAAAAAATAATTAAAATTAACCAGTATAATGTTTATCATTGTTTTTGAAGGTGGTATATTTATGTATAACGAGCTATGGGTTCTACTTATCATTTTTATAGTTAGTAATTTTTATTTAAAAAGAGTAAATACTAGCATTTGCACCAAATGTTGCAAAGGAAACGCCGTAAGGCATAAATTGAGGAACAATTCCGACATGGGAATGGGAAAATGTACATAAGATGCAGATATGTAGCATAAATGAAATTCTAAAGATGTATAAATTGAAGTTTATTTAGGGTGCCTAAGTCTATATTTTTTTAATTATTGAATTAATATTGCATATAAATCTCATAAAATTCAACAAACTTATAACTGAGGGCTCTGATCTCTAAGTTTGACTTTGGGTCATTAACATGGTAATGCACTGTCTCAACCACTAAACCACATAACAACAAACAAAAGACTACAAAATGTTACAATCATTACTATAGTAAACCCAATGACTCTACACACAATAATTTATTCTTTACTCGAAGAGAATATTGCTTAACCATATCCACAAAAATATTGCAAGGTGGAAAGCATTATGCAGAATAGAATCTCTGTTATTATAACTTGTAAGTTGTAGCATTGTTCCAACCAATAAAACTATCTTCACATTTTGGAAGATCAAATGGAAATAAGTTTTGAAGAATTCAATAAAAAACGTCCAAGATCATTGGATCACATGATTAATGGTACCTTGTCCTATGAATCTAATATTTTTATGCACTTACAATTAAGGGAGAAAACAAGGTCCAAACAATGTATACCACAGGGACCAATAAATAGTATATTTGAAAATCCTTACTAGGATCAGAAAAAACAACATTACTTCTCCTTAAATCCTTCACAATCAAATTATACAATTGTTGTACAACATAAGGCCCATGCTGTTGTCAATAGTTCTGATTGAGAATGTGACCAGATTCCTTCAATCTCATACAGTGATTAATGCACCAATTATACAATTGTTGTACAACACAAGACTCATGCTGTTGTCAATCAAGCAATAGTTCTGATCGAGAATGCGCCAGATTCCTTCAATCTCATATAGTGATTAATGCACGAAACACAGGTGTAGTAGTTGCAACGACTTTTATATCATTTTACTGATGTTGTCATGTCAAAATCAATGTGATACAATTAAGTCACCTTTAAGAAGAATCTCATTGCAATTTATATACAAGGATGTCTGTATTATCATTACTCATTCTAATTTCACCTCTTTTATTGTCAGACATCACGAATTAGCCTCCAAATGCTTGCTTCATCCACAGACCAGTCAATTACCTTTTATAAATATTTTGTTTGAGCATTGGAACTCAATAACATTTAGAAAATTATAAAAAATTTATCTCCAATCAATTTCTTTTCTTTTATTTTTCTTTTTCTGATTTCCACTTATTATTGTTATATAAATATCTAAACTCATTTTATAATACTTTAAAAATAGAAATTTTCAGATATTATAATCCCTAAATCCTTTCTTCCCATTCTTAATGACTTTTGCAATTGGAAATAGGGCTTTGCAATGAGGTTCCCTCTGCATTAAACTCTGCAACTGACCCACCACGGTTAGTGTTAGAGTCCTTGGAGGGGTTTTATTCTCTTGAACAAAAGTCAAGTGACAAGAAAGAGTCTGGGCCCCCGGCTCTACGCCGGGCCTATAAATTATTACTGGAATCTCTTGTACCTGTTTTGGCAGATCCTAATTTGGGTGTTGAACATCCAGTTCTGCCCTTAAATATAAAGGAGCAAGCCAAAAGTATTGCACATGAATGGAAGTCGAAGATAAACCTTGAAGGAGATGTTGCCAATGGCAATTCGTTGGAGGCCCAGGCCTTCTTGCAACTTCTAGCTACTTTTGGAATTGCGTCAGAGTTTGATAAAGATGACTTATGCAAGCTTGTTCTTGCAGTTGCACGGTGCAGGCAGACACCTGAACTCTGTCGTTCCCTTGGACTTGAATCAAAAATGCCAGGTTGGTTGGCTGGTGTTATGTAATGTTAGCCTCAGTGGCTAGGCTGGCAAAATTTCCATCCATTTTGGTAGATAGGCTTTTTGTTGTTTTTTTGAGGGACTGGTGGATTTTATCAGTATACTTGGTTGTGGCTGATTGAGTTGAAGATAAATTTTGGTAATCCTGGCTGTAGTAAACCTTCCCAACGTTTTTTGTTTAGTCCAGTGAACGGGTTTCTAAGTTGACGGGGTTGGTAGTCTTTCCTTTAGATCTCAACATTTCATATGCAAGGCAGATACTGAGTGGCCTCTACTAGGTAGACATCTTTTTATGAGGTAGAAAGTTGTATGTAAGTTATTTTGTTGATATTAATAAAGGCACCTGAAGATGATCAGCTATGGTAAAGTGTCATAAGGCCTTTCATGAGTGGGGAATTGTTTACTTACGAAAATGGTCTCAAGCTGACATAGTTGTTATCTTTATTGACAAATCCGTTGAAGTTTTCTGTATTGTTTTTTATTTCACAGTAAACTGTCTTTTGGTATTTCAAATGTTTGTGACATATTCAGATTAACTGAAAATTTTGTGACAATTTCATGCAGATGTTGTAGAAACCCTGGTCAATAGTGGAAAACAAATTGAGGCAGTCAACTTTGCTCATGCATTTGGGTTGACAGAGAAGTTTGCACCTGTTCCTTTGTTGAAGGAATATCTGAAAGATGCTAAGAAAGCTTCTCAGACAAGTTTAAAAAGTGGGAATAACTCTACTGTTGCACAAGTACGATTGTATTACTGTTATACAAAATGTCTTGTTATGTGATGATCATTTTGGCTTAGTATTGTTGGTTATATCAGAAGTTCCTTTTTTGACCGATATTTTTATTTGGTGCTACAGAATGAAGTAAATACAAAAGAGCTTTCTACTTACAGAGCTGTTATAATGTGCATTGAGGAGCACAAACTTGAATCACAGTTCTCACCAGATCCTCTTCAAAAGCGTGTAGCTCAGCTAGAGAAAGCTAAGGCCGACAGAAAAAGGTTTGCAGGTGCTATTAAGTCTCAACCTAAGCGTCCTCGTGCTAATGGAGGAAATGCTAGTGTATATATGCCTCCGTTAAGTGCCGATGAAAGAACTCTGACTCTTTATGCTTCTTCCAATGGTGCAGACATAAGCTTTTATAGGTCTTTGGATAGAGTACAACATTCTGGTGCAGCTCCAGGTGTTACATCCTACAACCTACAGGGCCAAAATGCATATGACAGATCAAACCAAGGATTATATGGAGCAGGCTATGGTGTTGGAAATAGGACTCCAGTCTCACTCTCAAGGCCATATATGTATCCATCAGATAACATGGGACCTTCGTTGTTGGGTTTCGGTTCTTACAATTCCTCTAATAATTACAACAACCATCACTTTGGCAGTAGACTGCCTGCCCCTCCTCCAGCTTATCAGTCTTCTTTTATACATTAGGTAGGTACGGTGCTTATCTTACCGTGGTCAAGCAAGTTCTGATCTTATCAGGCCCCATAAAACCTTTTCTATTGGATGTGGCTGGTAGTAAGCACTTAGCTTTGAAGAGGTTTTTTGACTTTGTTTTTGTAAATCTAAAAGATTGGCAAAGTTCATTTGGCAGCTTTTCACAATTTTCAGTGGTGTTTTCTTCTATTAAGGAATCTTCTATTAAGGAATTTTATTTTTGTATGGTATTGAGTGCTTCATCACTTTCCCAGGTTACTATATACTGTAGTGTTTATAGTTCAAAGATGATTCTATGCATAATTTTGGTATTTTTTTATTTGTTTGACAAATCAGAGAGGATCAATCTGTCTCTTTGTGGAAGATTAAAATTTGGTGAATAATATATCATTTGTGATCTTGTTCGGAGCTCATAACACAAGACTTTCAATTGCATTTGTATGCCGAGGGCTTGTCTTGTGTTGAATATGATTTAATTGTCCACTTACACCTTACCTCATTGGTACCTGTTTACTCTAAGCCTATGAAGCGAATCAAATTTTATTTTGATTAGTCCAATTGTAAGGCTATTTTTGAAACTGGACCCTGCCCCTCTTAAGCTGGACCCTGCCCCTCTTAAGCTGCTGCATGATTTAAATCCCCCTTTTTGAGCAGAAATGATTTGTAGTACTAGTGGTATAGTTGTTATACCCTGCATTAATATTTTTGTGTTCTCTGTAACGAGGACAAAGCACATTGGAGTTATATGTCCCATCTATAACTAGCAATTGTCTCAAAAGGTACAAAGAGAGGCCGATAGGATTATTAAATTAGAATTGTTGAATTTCTATAGAAGAGATGTTGGTTCAAGCCTACAAGGAGCAAAGAGATTTGATGTTTGGAGTTCTATGCTTTTGAGACACCATATTTCTTTAAATACAACTTAATTTTAGAAAAGTTCAACCCCAATGCAGTTCTGCCATGCAGACATACACTTAAATCGCTATTGGGCTTATGATATTGACAAATTCAAAGTAAACTAGTATACAAGAGAATGTACCAAGCTAAACCACAAGTTACACATCTTCGGACCTAAAAAAGTACATAACAATGGTTTGGCATATCAATAGCGATATCATAATTGCTTTTCCTTCCACATACATACAATTGCTCCAAAGGCAAGGACAAGAAAATTTTCAGCTCTAGTGAGCACCAGTGGGTCACCAAAACAAGTGACCACTAATGGCTTTCACATTTATACAAGGAATTGGCAAGGGACTTTACATGGACTCCACTCAACTTCAGACACAGCTTCAGCCAATATGGAGAGTGATTGAAATTAAACATAGCTAAGTAGTGGCATTGGCTCACAGTAATAAACCAAGTATAAAATATTGAAGCTTTTACAGAAGCAAGGAGTAAGAAAAATTATGAAGCTCAGAGAAGTAGATTTAAATCAATCAAAGCTTGTTGAACAGCTATAATGTCCATAGAAATAATCTTCCAATGTTCTGCTCTCATGTACAAGATTTACACTTTGATCTGGACTACTGTTTGATACCAAATCATCATCAACTCCAAGCATTGCGAGTGATAGATGAGTTTGGATGTCACAACTCCCAGAGTTTTCTCCAGATTCATCCTCAATCAATTCATCTAATTCCATGGACATTGTCAATTACCTCTTGGTCCAATAAGGTAGGTCATCTCCTTCTCCTCATAGTAATTTCAAAGTCTGCAATAATAAGTTACAGACAAACAATGAGGAAGAATAAGTTCACGTTCTTACATTAACATTTATCCATTGTTTGAAATTTCACAAAGTCAGTTTAATGCAAAGGTAAGCCACTTTATTTGGGGAAGCCAAAGCTTTCAATTCAAATCTTGCAATCCAGATTTCAGCTAGGATAGTGATTCTTAGGAAAGCTATATACTCTCTTGATATTGGAGCGAAAGCAGATATGCTGGCTCTTCTTGCCTATTCAGGGAGGGGTAATTTGCATACCATCAACATCTCTTCTGCGGTTTAAGGGTGATGATTTCACAAATGGAACTACTAAACAAATGTTTAGATTACAACCCTAAACACTAGGTCTAAACACCCTTTACTCTATGTCAGAAGGATATCAACTCGATATTTCATATGCCATTCTTTGTTATGGGAAAAAACAATTCTAGCACTAACTCCTCACAGGAAAGGAAATGTCTTCAAGCAACTAAATTTGACATCAAAAACTGAAACATATATATGCAACTAATGAGAATAAGAGTAATTACTCTGTTCATTCGAGGTCGAAACTGAGCTGCCTGTCTCAGACAACATGCTGCACAAATGACCATTCTCTTCATCTTCCTCATGTCATAAGCATCTTCCAAAAGTGGATCTGCAAGTTCTTTTACAGAGCCAGCTGCCAGTAATGGCCTTGCCTAAATTTTGAAATTTACAAGAGATTAAGATTCTGAACCAAGACAAAGAAACCAAAAGAATCCAAAATTATCAAATACAAAACAAGCAAGGACACTAGAGCCCTACCCACATAACCAAGCTTTCTTGGCCTTTAGGATTCTTGTCATTGATTGGTTTTCTTCTAGTTATTAGCTCTAGAAGAACTACTCCAAAGGAATACACGTCTACAAAATATACATCATGATACTCAACTTGGTCCATTTCTCAGATGGCACCGGGTCTAAAATATAAAACAATTTGAAAATGGTGCAAATGCAATCCTTTGTACCTACATGAAGATACAGATAATGTACACAGTGCCCCGAGATACATCAAGGTTCTGCCCTGGGGCCTGATTTATATTTTGTTTTTTCCGACTGAGATCTTCATCCCCACTGAATTGGAATTTTCAAACTGAGCAAGCAGCCAGGAAATTTGTCTATAGATAACTATAGAAAATTCAATAGAAAATTCAGAAGATGCCAAGGAAATCGAAACTCCAGCGAAGCCATCACTACTGTCTGCGAAGGGTTTCGAGCGGGTAATCTCTCCAGCATGAGATAAACAGGGAGTTCAACCAGTGCTGATTAAAATTCCAACTATAATGATCTGATCCAACGGCACAATCTCTTTTAATCGTCTAACACATCAGATCAATGGTCGAAAATAGGACACGGTGGCATATAAGGGAGTTCTTCCCAGAAGGAAACGCCTTACGACATAATTAACTTATAAAATATCTATATTAAAACATATTTTATGATCAGACTAATATTTTAAAAGCTTCCTTAGTACAGGATGGAACATCAAAATAATATTTAGACAAAAACATCAAGCTAATATTTAGATGACGAATAAAATAAATATCATGCCAAGGGTAATTTTAGAAGGAAATTGCCAAATACATACCAACCCACTGCGTATTTTGAATTAAAGGTTAAAAATAACACAGTGAAACATCCATTTTCAGCGTAAAGAAAACGGGAATGACAATTAACCCATTAATACTGCAGTACACTAATGAAGCATCTGTAGTGAACCTGAAGACCGGCAAATGGAGATATAAGTCCTATCTAAAAAGTAAAACAAGGAAGCGAGCAGATAGATACGCTTAAAGCCTAACATTTTTTTGAGGATTCCTAAACCAAGAAAAAGAGTGGAAAGTGTGAAGTTTGATGAGAGATTCCTTTGCAAGCATCTAATCACGGTTCAACTAACCATCTGAGTCATTCCTACTAGTACAGTTGGTAGGATATCGCTGGTCGAGTTGTGGTTGAGATGGACACTCACTCGCAGTCCTCGTGACAGTCCTTATTGGTGTTTGGTAATCCTCTAGTGATTTGTTCAGGTCTGTTGTCATTGTACCAAAATGATCTACTAGCTCTCGACAAAGGGCAACTAAACGAGACTGTCGAAGACAACAACGACCGTGGAAGCAGCGGATTTCTCTGGTTTGCCTGGAGGCGCCAAAAATGAACCGTTGCATATTGTCTTCCAACAACTGCAGATTTATATTTCTGCTCACATTTATTCTCTGCTGCTGTTGCCGCTGCCGATTTGGGTTCCTTATCTGCGGTGGATGCAATCCTAGCCAGTTATGATACCGTTGTCGATGTTGCGCCCCTTCCCGCGGGTAATCTCTCCAGCATGAGATAAACAGGGAGTTCAACCAGCGCTGATTAAAATTCCAACTATAAAATTCCAACTATAATGATCTGATCCAACGACACAATCTCTTTTAATCGTCTAACACATCAGATCAATGGTCGAAAATAAGACACGGTGGCATATAAGGGAGTTCTTCCCAGAGGGATGTCATCAAAGCAACTACTCCATTACTACAACTGAAACAAAACTTGGTAATGTTGTAGCTGAAGAGGGCAACATAGACTAAAACTAAAAAGGGTAGATGATTGTCCAAGTAATACTTGAAGTCTGTTATAGATAGTTGAGTTCTGCCCACTCTTCAAATTTCTATCCGTTGCCTGCTGAAAATGGATCAAGTGGGGCATTTCTAAGAGCATTCCTTGTTATGACAGGGATTGACAAATTTAAGGTAAAGTCCAATCCAGACTAACTCTCCTTAGTTGAAACTTGAAACAATCTGAACAAGAAGTCTTGTCTAAATTATCATTCGCAAGAGCATCATGAAATACCTCAAGAGCATTATGAAATACCGCAAGAGCGTCATGAAGATTATATAGCCAAAAAGTCCCCTTATTAAAATTGCTAGATCACACTTTCAAAATTTGTTGAAAGATTAGAATCTACACTGTAATGGTAAGGACCATCAACCATCTCGTCAAACAAATGAAGCAGACGTCATACATTTGGACTACTCATTCACAACATGACTAAAATTTATCAAGAACAAATAATTCACTACATTTTTCATTGAAATGAATTGTTAGCTTTTGCAAAGATGAGGTGTTTACTTTTGCAAACTACAACTGAAGCAAAACTTGGTGACATTGTAACTGCAGAGGGCAGCATAGCCTAAAACTTAAAAAGGCAGATGATTGTCCAAATAATACTTGAACTCTGTTATAGATAGTAGAGTTCTGCCCAATCTCTTCAAATTTCTATCCTTTCCCTGCCCAAAATGAATCAAGTCATTTCTGAGAGCACTCCTTGTTATGACAGGGAATGCCAAATTTAAGCTAGAGTCCCATCCAGGGTAACTCTCTTTAGTTGAGACCATCTGAACAGCAAGCCTCAAATTTTTTTTAAATTACCAATCATATTGAAATACCGCAAGAGAAATCATGAAGATTATATAGCCAAAATGACCCCTTATTAAAATTGCCAATAGTGGAGCGTTTACCTGGAGTTCTTTGGTGAAAAAATAAAAACTATGAACACGAAAAATCATATTAAAGATTTATCTGGCATAATCTTAGCAAATGTTTTTACTGACAAATTCAGTGCATGTGTCATTTTAATAGGGATTTTGTTCAGATCAGATACAACTTACAATGATGAGCTTTTTATCTACCCCAAATTTTCTCATAAATTTCTGAGACCAAGAATTGCAGAATCTGCCAGTTCTCTGCTGAGCTATTCTCATACTAAACATAATATTTCTCGGCTGCAATATTTTTTTAAATTACCAATCATATTGAAATACCGCAAGAGAAATCATGAAGATTATATAGCCAAAATGACCCCTTATTAAAATTGCCAATAGTGGAGCGTTTACCTGGAGTTCTTTGGTGAAAAAATAAAAACTATGAACAGGAAAAATCATATTAAAGGTTTATCTGGCATAATCTTAGCAAATGTTTTTACTGACAAATTCAGTGCATGTGTCATTTTAATAGGGATTTTGTTCAGATCAGATACAACTTACAATGATGAGCTTTTTATCTACCCCAAATTTTCTCATAAATTTCTGAGACCAAGAATTGCAGAATCTGCCAGTTCTCTGCTGAGCTATTCTCATACTAAACATAATATTTCTCGGCTGCAATATCATCTATACAAAAAAAAAGAAAAAAAAGTAATCCACCAAAACCTAACATCGCACTTGGTTACAAAATTTGCTTCTCTATAATAGAGCTTATCTGTAGCCATAGCCATATTTGTCCTCTGGTCACTAAAGAGTAGCCATATTATCCCTTGTTCATTCTGGCCTATATGCTGACATGTGTAGACAAGCTTGATCTCCATGTTGCTGATGTACCACTGAATCTGAGGAAAGTGTGAGTGATCTCACCATCCCTTTGAAAGCCACAGAATAGACAGATCCCGATCTATCATTTGGGAAATTTTTTTCTTTGAGAAACCCAAACTGCTCAAACACTGTAATCTTTTCTTCTAAGGTTTCTTTCGCTAGATTAAACGTTCCATGTACCGCAACTACAAACTTCTTTGATCCCAGCTTGAAACCCAAATCCTCGGCAATTCTAAATGACTTCGTTACCTTTTCCTCTGAAGCCATGAACATATGAGGATGGTTAGCTACTAACTCTGATAATACTCGACCCACAACACCCAATCTTTCCGAAAGAGAAATTGTAGATTTAAGCTTCTTCTCACTGGCTCCAAATTCCCTTGCATACGTAATAATTAGTTTAGAGATATCCTCTTCCTCCATGAAGGTCCCAAGGAAAGTCAGCTTAGACTTCAGGTTCATTTTGGATCTATAAAAAAGGAACCTAGGGTTGAGATAGACCACTCTTCGAAACTGAGCAGGGGTGGTCAAACGACAGCCCTTTAACAATTCCAACACTTCTTCCAAATTTTGAGTCGATTTTTCCCTAAGAAGACTGTTGTGATGTCTAAAGTATTTTGCAAAACAAAAATAAAGGATCTGTAAAATTAACTAGCAGACAGGCAATCGCATTGAAGAATTTCAATCCAACCGACAGATCATCATTCATGGAGGAGAAACTATGTTAAAGGAAGAAATGGAAGCAATTTTGAATAACGCTTCATCTGTGTTTAGGCTTATGTCAGATCTTGAAGGCAGAGTTGAGACGGTTTCAAAATTACTCCATCTCATCCAATGCCATACTTCCTGCTCCATGAAACAATAATCTGAACTAAACCACACACAATTAAAGTAATCCACAATCTACACGTCATTGATACATTGAATAGATTTCATTTGCACATTTTATGATATTAAAAGAGAGAAATACATGAAACGAAATTTTAGACATTGAACAGTTTTCTTAATGCCTGATAAGGAAAACACATACATATGCATCTGTGTAATTTGGAGGTCCGATCGGTATAAAACTCTGGTTTTGGTAGCCTTTAATGAATACATAACTAAATAACAACCAGTAACTATATGCCGATAATTATGTTCATGAATACATAACTAAATAACAACCAGTAACTATGTTCTTGACTACATAATTAAATAACATCCAACAAACCGAAAGTTGGTGGGTGCAGACTCCACTTCAGTTTTTTCCCTATGAATCGTGGAGATAGCACCTATAACAATTGCCTGACACATTTCAATGCCTTGATTTGCAATTACAAAAACCATGAACGTCTGATTGTTCATGTATCCTCAATTCAAAACAATTTTTTACAAGAGCTTAGTTGTCTGTAAAGTTCAAAACTTGTACTCAACTCAGATGCATTGTCCCCTCCATAATGGAATGCATCATGGATTCAAATGGCTTCATCCTTGGAGGGATTAGTTTTTTTCCAGAGAATTTTATTCAAAGAAATCATAAATGCATCCTGGAAAACCTTAAATCTTGAATAGCAGGTATAATTTCCTGGATTATGGTCTTTCTCATTTCCTTCCTCTGTTCCTTGGGGATTTTCTGAAGAGCCTCTATCACATTTATATTATTTTCTTCAACTGTCTCTTCTGCTATGTAAACTGAAGATGCCATGGATACTTATAATATGCTGTAAAGGAATTGAACAACACATGAATGCACCCAACTTTAAGAGAATCGAACAGGGATTTTTCATAATACTCATCCAAACCTCAATACATACATGGGACAATATATCGTAGACCAACAGAGCTCCTATAGCGCCCCTGTAGTATGCAGACGTTACGGCTCTGAAACGTTCCTGACCAGCAGTGTCCCAAATCTGCGCTTTAATCTCCTTCTTGTCGATTTCCAAGGTCTTTGCCTGAAATTCCACACCGATCGTTGCTTTTGAATTTCGAGAGAACTCATTTTTGGTGTATCGCGACAGTAAATTGATTTGCCAACGGCGGAATCGCCTAACAATACAATTTTGAAAAGATAATCTTCACTTTGCTCATTGTCCGCATAGGCCATTTTGGGCTCGAATTAGGGTTAGGCGGACAGGAATTATACAGTTCTGCTCGATGGACTTGCCATGGCAAAATTAAATTGCAAATTCATTCACAAGACATATTGCAAATATATGAAACAAGATAGAGTCGTGAATATTTTAGAACAGAGAAGAAAATACAAATGTCCAATCCAAAAAAAGAAATGCGGAAGACGCAGGAATACAAAAGCTTTCTTCAACGGCATATGGCGAAGATTGCGAAGAATTGCACAAATAAAACTCGGAATAGAAGATAACCGAGCCGGAATTCCAAACGTTCACTACTGTCTGTCTGCGAAGGGTTTCGAGCGGGAGCGGGTAATCTCTACAGGGAGTTCAACCAGTGCTGATTAAAATTCCAATCTGATCCAACGGCACAATATCTTTTGATAGTCTAACACATCAGATCAATGGTAGAAAATAAGACAGGGTGGCATATAAGGGAGTTCTTCCCAGAGGGAAACGCCTTACGGCGTAAAAATTATGTTTGTATATATTGTTTTTGAAGGTGGTATATTTATGTATAACGAGCTATGGGTTCTACTTATCATTTTTATAGTTAGTAATTTTTATTTAAAAAGAATCTAAATAAAAAGTTAGTAATTTTTATTTAAAAAGAATCTAAAAAAAATTATGTTGGTATATATTTTAAGTTAAATGGGCGTAATTTTAAAAATTTAAATAATGTAAATATGGTATAAGAGAAATAATTTTAGTGAAACTTTATTGCTTTACTAAAAGAGAAGTGGAATATTATATAGTAAATGACATGCACTTAACTTTTTCATTGTGTGGAAGGAGACTATATTAGAGGAGTTTCGCTTCTATTATATATAAACCATGTTTTGATATTCAAAAGTGGTTATATTATTAAGGGGTAATATATGGTTTCAAAAGAAGAAAATAAACAACATTTTTATGGAAATTAGGGCCCCAACCAATGATTTAGCTTTAGCTTTACTTTAAGGCATATCTGTTTTGCAGAGACAAAAACATTTGTATAACAACAATGATTTTAGACTTAACATTCATTACAAAACATTGTATTAAAGTAATCCTCCAAACAACTTTAATTTACACTAAATTGTTCAAAGGATTCTATCGCTGGTTCAAAACTTCAAGAAGCTTGAGTTCTACAATTTTTGCAACAACGAAATCAAATAATCGATATGTACGCCAACAACAACATGGGATTCGACGAGGGAATGCTTGTTATAAATGCGTGGGGAAGGGAGGAGTTTAATCTCCCACCACCCCATGATGTGTTTTCTTATGATGAATAACCTCTCCATTATCAACACTTTCCCTCATATACTAAGTTGATGGGATGAGGATTTACTTCACTAGCATTGTAGTATTATCACTTTCATAATTACTATAATGTGAAGGTTAATTGTGGGTATAATGGCATTGTTGTGGGATGTGTATCGTTTATTTTATAAGCCTCTCAAGTATAGTAGAAACACTTTCCATAATTATAAATGATGGCTTATCCATTGAGCAAGGGTGCCAAACCTGATTAGGTCAAGGTATCATCTATGTTATTTAATATTGCTTTCAATTTCTTGGATATTGGCTTAGATGTAGACTCCATGAGTTAGATTGTCGAGTGCCTAATTATTAGGCGAGATTTTTTTTAATGAGTTAGAGACGAGGCTTGGATTAAACCTCTAGGCCAACGAAAACTTATGGCATAATGCATTGGGTTTGCTCCCCTTGTTTGGTACGTAACAAAAATCAAAGTTGTGATGGAACAATACCATTCTAGAAATGGATGTTACATCTTATGTGAGCTTGAGTATATAAAATGTGACTTGAAATGTTGTAGCAAAGATAGAATAGAAGAACACTAGGGTTTTATGAATTAGAGGATTGATTCACTAGTTGGATTTAAGAGGAGAATAGAGCCGAGAATGTGTGTGGTGGATGTTGCAAAACATATTTTAATAGTATGAGAATGTTAGAAACACATAGAGGCCTTTATGAGGATTCAACATGACAAACATGTGGAATTATGTGAACAAGTGAATTCTCTACAAAAGATGTCTGTTAAGATAGTTTCCCACTTTGGAATTTATTCAAAATTTGTTCCCTCTTCTCCTCATGTGACTTCTAACACCGATGAGTATCCCTATGAGACCTTCCCTTAACTTTAAGGAGTATTGAGGCTATGTTGTGTACACAAGACCAAGAATTAGAGTATGGCATAGAGAAATACATCGTAGTGGAACTAGTAACTAAGGAGCATGTTAGCATCGAGGGAGAAAAAACACATCATAAGACTAATTGAGAACCAACCCTTCATGGGTTAGATGGGCAAGGATTCTAGTAATTTTTTTCTAGTTTCCCTTCTATGTTTTGTTGCATATTAATAATTCTTAAACAATATGTAATACAATACACCTGCCAAGCCCTAAGTGGTTGTAGTAAGGAAGATATTAGAGTTCTATTATATGTGTGTGTGTGTGTCACATCGCTCTTTACTAGCCTTTTTATATTACAAAGTTGGTTGGTTCATCTTCAAAATTTTCTAAAATAAATGATGACCATTATCACAAAGGAAAAGAGTTGTTACATTAAATTAAAAACTTACATACTAGTTGTTTCTACTCTTTCGTGTACCTTATATACATGGTTCCATCTTATTGTTGTTATTTTCAAGGTCTCAACTAGTCCCTACCTTTTCATATTCATACCAATGCTTCAGATAGGGCCATTGGGGTTATATTAGGCCAAAAGGAAGAACAAAAACCTTAATGTCATTTATGATATCAATAAGAACCTAACTCTGACCAAATTAAATTATACTGTAATTGAAAAAGAATTCATTGTCATGATCCATGCCATAAACAAATTTTGTCATTATATTACAGGATATATTGTATTTTTACACATTGATCACTCTTCCATTAAGTATCTCATGAATAACCTATTACTCTTGGTAGAGTAACCAAGTTGATTCATCTACAAGAATTTGATATCCCTGTCATTGATAAGCTAGGAAAGGAAAATGTCATTGTTGATTTCCTATCACAACTTCATAATAAAGATGACTCTAATCTTAGAAAAGATGTCTTTCCTGATGAAAAATTGTTTGCCTTGTCTACTAATGCACCCTGATTTGAAGATATTGCTAATTATTTCATTGCAAGAAAATTCCCATAACATTTTCCATCCAAAGAGCAACATAAAGTTGTCAGAAATAGTGTAATGTACTCCTAGATTCAGGGGTACTTATTTCGAACTAGGCTTGATCACTTGATCAGGTGGCGTGTTCGAGAAGATGAAATTTATGACATTCTAAAGGCTCGTCTTGATAACCTTTTGGGGGGCACTTTGCCAACAAAAGAACTGCAAACAAAGTCTTATGACAAGGATATTACTAATCAATTATTTTTAGGGATACCAAGAAATATGTTAGGAATTGTGACAAATGTCAAAGAATGGGAAAAACAACATAGTATGATGTGATGCCTCTACAAATGTGTGTTATGATAGAGACTTTTGAAAAGTGGGCCCTTGATTATGTAGGTTTGATTAACCCACCATCAAAATAGAAGGCATACATCTTGGTGTGCACTAACTATGTAATAGGTGGGTTGCACCCAAGGCCTTACTAAAGGTGACAAAACAAGTATTGGTTGATTTATTATATGAAGAAACCTTTGTTAATTTTGTGTCTCATGAGAGATTTGATAGAAACATTGAGAGGGGCGGGGGAATCAGTGTTTCATGCAATTAGTAATTTTACTTTTCTTTTTCAATGTTTATCGATCCATCATTTAATTCAAAACACATTATGTAGTAGATAAAAGCACAAGTAGTAAATCATGAGTAACATTTAATCATAAATCCATGTGAACCATAAGAATGCAACACATCATAAACACATCAACACATAGGGATGTTGAATTTTTAGATGGAAAACCCAGTTGGGAAAAACAACCATTGTTGTTGTCTTTGTCTTCTTCTTATTATTAAGAAAATATTCTATTTATACACATTGCACTGGTGCAAACTCTTACCAATGTGCAAGCTCCTACCTATTGGAGGCTACCACTTCTTCTTATTTCTCTAACTATCACTAGAAGGAAGCTATTAGTCCCTACTCAAATTTATTGAACACCACCGGAAGAAAGCTACCACTCTCTCATCAAATTTACGGCCACCACCGGAAGGAAGCTACCACTCCCTCATTGAAGGCTCCAACCCTTAGTTCCTTTGTGGAATACATTTAAAAATATTTCAAACTGGATCCACCTGATTCAAACACAACTCAAACCCCGCGAGCCACGTTTGATCCAATTTTCAAACTAGACCCACATATACCATTATGCTTAATTTAAATAACAAAATACCAATAACCTCTCTACAACAAATCTACTAAATGGAATATCAAACCCAAAATCTCTATAATAAATCTTTTATCAAACAATTATATCATCAAACTCTAGTTCATTAAATTCCAAACATACTGATCGAGAGATCCATGACAATCAACAACAAAACAACTTAACAAATCTCTACAACAAATACAATCTTTGAATATAAAATAAGATCCCTTGCAACTCAACCATTAATTCAATACATTTCGACAAAACATGTGATAATTCTCCAACAACTCTTTGTAGCAAATACTCAATATCACATCAAACCCTAGGTGTACCAAACTGCAAGTACTGGAAGTATTTAACTCATCAGCTAAGCAGAAGAATACTTTCATCCTATCATGAGTATCATATGCATACCCCAACAATAGACTCCTATCATGAGTAACCCTAGCTACATATAACAATGATTTATCAACCCTCTTTCTCTACAATATACAAGTCCGTTCATCAAGACACAGATTCAACCATTACATTAGCTCATTATATTTCAAGTCTCAAGAACAATCAACTAAAACAACCATCAAATAAATATTTGAATAATAATCACAAGAAACAACTAGCTCAAATTCTGGAACTGAACTTTACAATGATCATTGTCACGCCTTCCACAAAAGGCCATACCTAAATATATTAAACATATAATACTCAATCTTTGTAAGATGGGAAAAACATAAACAACAACATATATATTAAATTCATGTGTAAACTTTGTCTCACAAATCTCTATCGCTAGTCTAACTTCAAGAATATATGAAGACCCCTTATGACAGCCACAACACAAGCCACAACACTTATGTCACTGCATCAAATCAACTCTTGCAAGAATCACATCAAAAATATCTATGTCCTCAACTATGCCTACAACCTTTGTCTCTGATTTCAAGCATAGGAGCACTATTAGAGAAATAATTTCATCTCAAACAACAAGTTTAGCCTTGTATATTATAGACCCTACAAGCATCATTGTTAGACCTATATTCATTCTATGTCTCTGCCGTATCCAACTTGTATTCAACACACTAGAACAATTCCTCTGCAATCACATTTTTGCAAATCGTGGATCAAAATTCATATTCTTTGCAATAAACAAGTCAAAATATAAGCTCTACCTCACACTAACACTCTGTTCTCAAGTCAATCAGATCTCTGCAATCACACAACTTAACATAGCTCCACAGAATATATTCTACAGAATATACTTCAAGAAACAAATGATCTTTGGGTGTATTTATGAAAATCAATCCTACAAGTGTGTTATAATCATGACCATAGTTTCATAATTATGTGCACTAAATAGATCTAATGATCAGTGAAAGCATGGTGTGCATAAGAGCATGATGCACATATAACAAGATCATCTAGGCATGATTCTTTAGTGGTATGAAACCTTTGTCAATTAAAAACCTATGCAATTGATCCAAGTTGAAAGTTAAAAGTCTCATTATCTATTGCATACCAAAGAAATGAAAATATCAATTGCTCACTGATGACAAGAAGCCTATCCACACAAGAAAAAATATTCCAAGTTATACTTACCAAAACCTAGGCCATCAAATCTATGAATCTTCTTGATTAGACCTAACACTTGCGCACTAGTGCACACCTATTCCAGATCAAAGAACAAAAATAACTCATCAAATTGATGCTACGGTTGATCGAGCTCCTTGCCCTTTTATAGCCTCTTTTTCTTATGATTACCAAGGGAAAACCCAAGGATTTGTTGATGATAATATTTGATGGGATCAAATAGATGTTGCATAACCTTCTGCTCATGAATACCTTCAACAATTCCATGGTTCTACCTCGAGTGTTTTTGTTTTCCTCACTTATAGGAAGTAACACACCCTTTCCATTCAAGAAGTGTGTTATAATGTATGTTTCTCCGCTATGACCTGAGTTACCCTTTTTTTCAAAGCAAAACTCAATCAAACTACTTACAATTTCTGGCACACCTTTTTCAACACCTATAAGACATGTCCAAGCCTTGGAAAGTCTCAATAACACCTTAGCAACCTCTTGTAGATCCTATGTAATCATCTCAGAACCTGTTCACCCTCTTCTACAAGCATCAATATGTCATCATAAGTCATAACCTAGGTAGATACATCCATTTTACTGTCAATCACCAATAATGTCATCACACTATTCACGTTGACATAATGTGACAAGATCACACTCCATGTTTACATCAAGGCCAACACACTAGCCATAATGCTAATAATCTCCCCCTTTGGACTTGATGTCAATCTCATGCAAAACACCAAGTCATTCTCTCCCCCTTTAACATCAAGGGCAAAGGGCAATACGATACTGAGAGAAGTACTCCCCCCTGAACTACTCAACACTAACTAATCTTCTTATAAAAGCTTATGGTTCTCCTGCAAACAAAGAACTTGGCTGCACAACAGGCCTCTCTTGTTGACCATAATCCCCCTAAGCATATGAAAGGTATGCAATCATACTTTCTCCATTTCTCTACGATAAGCTTCCTTGCTAATTTTAAGCAATGGTGTACAATTATGTGAAATAAAAGTAGAAACTTCTTTGAGCAAATATATAGTTGTGGTAAGTACATATGATTGATATATGAAAATTCTATCAGTATGCATATCACCAACCATGGACTCATAACTAGATGGTCTCAAGTTACATCATTCCATCAAATGACCTCACTTTTAAAATTTATATTGGACCCAATATGTCTTTCTATGATCAATGTACTAAAGGATTAAACAATATTGATACATGGTTATTCAAATGCACACACATGTTCTCTCCTCTATGCATGATCAATACAATGGGGTGACAAATACATGGCATCCATGAATAATGATATGTGATTTATGCAACAATATGTAATAGCAGATGTCTCCTCTCAAAACCTCAACCATAAACAAGGATCTCATCAACAACATATGTGGATATCTCATAACCATATAAATGTAATATCAATGAAGACCTTTTGCAACATCTAAAGTCCTCACAAGCCATTAAGTATAGCAACAAAATAACACTGATTAGAAACATATCCAATACCAACCAACACCATCAATGAATTCTCTGTAGCAGCAACCCAAACAGTATGACATAGTGACAACAACATATATATTCTCCTCGTCAATAAAAGTGCTAACCAACAAAAAACAAATCATCAAAGAAGCAATGTAAGAAAATTGATCTATACAATAGCAACAAAAATATGGAATTTTGCAATGAGGTACCATCGACATCTCATGAACTCATCATATATTAACAAACTCTCATACACAATCCCAAACAACATATATGCAACAACTGTAGACTCCTCAAATTCCTGCAATAAGCCAATGCCAGATATAGAAAATTTCTCTAAGTAGTGTCTTTGCTTCTTCTGCTAGCAAGGGACCATAATGCCAATAATGAATCACTGGAATACTTGAGCCATATGAGATGCTTCTCCTAAACATATATCAATCCTTCATCAACACACCTTGACATCAAGAATCATCCAAATCATGAATATGCATAAGGATCATATGGTTGCCACATCAGTAGATTTTTAACACAAGATTTCAAAATCAACCCAATTGAACTGATGAAATAGTACACATATAAACCTTCTTTTCATACAGCGTTTTCCCTAAGCTCATGCACCTCTTTCGAAGGAACAAGTTGATCCTACGAACCTGATAATCATCAAGTTCCTATGCTACCACCATCTGCTTCCATTGAGGTTATGCACCTCACATTCACTTCTGTAGTTCGTAGAAATATGCATCAGGTACAACATACTGCAATGGGAATTATCTTCCCCTACTTCTATCATTGTTGCTCTTTCTTCCTCCAAATTTTAATCAATGACTTCTTTTGGTTAGATGGCTTGAAAATTTCAAAATTCTTGCACTCTTTGGCTACGTGTCCAAGATTGTGACACACATAACACCTTATATAGTAAGAAGATTGTTTGATACTGGTATTGGGTCATAACATTGGGTTGATTTTTCCCCTACTCCATTTGCTAGATTTGCAATCAGTGGACTTATGGCCAAACAAGTTACAAGTATAAAAAAAATCATTAAACAAACTTTTATCCTTGAGGAGTCATTCAGTCTATAATATTTGTTACTTTCTTTCTTGTGAGTGACTTGATTCATCTTGCTTTTGATGAGTCTTGTTAAGAGCCTTGACATAGCCTTGTGGATTTGAAACCTTGTGATTCTGCAAAATTGTATCTAATGCTGGACCTCATTAGTAGGTATATAATAAGACCCATTTGGCCATCCTTCAACACATAATTACCTCTATCCTCGCATCTGATAGCATCTTTTTTACTATAATGTGTTTATTAGGAAGACTAAAGGATGTTTATAATATATTGTTGCTTAACATGATTAATGTGCAAGAAAATAGTGCATTTACTATACAAGAATGTTGGAGGCAACTGAAGAAGATGTAGGAGGCTTGTCCCCTACATTTACTCACCTACAACTCGATTTTCTCCCTATATTTACTCACCCACAATTCGAGGATCTACTAATAGCTGATGAACTCAAGGATTGTGAGAATATAAGGGAGTTAGATCCACCTTTTTACGGATTTTGGAGGGAAGAAAATCTCTTTCCAAGGAGGTTTCCCCTCAATTTTTTTTGTATAAATAAGGATGTCGAAGGGCTTAATATGATTCAAATTTTTGGAGCAGATAGAGACTACTAAGAGTTAGGAGCTCGAACTTGTCATTTTCATTCCTTTATCATGTACTTGAGCACTATTTTATATTAATGAGAACTCTTTTGTTATCTTCAATTTGAGTTCACTTTAAAGGGCTCAATCCCCTTGGGTTTTTTGGGAATGCATTATATTATTTCCATGACTAGCCCCACATGTTGTATGTACGTCGGGCGTAGTAGTGGGGTCATACAGGGGGTGGTGACCCCCCCATGGGGGGGTTTGTAGGGGGGCAGTAGCTCCCTTGCACAGGGACTGGGGCAACGCCCCAAGAAAAAAAAATATGTGGACCTAATAATAGTTGGGCGGACCCAAAGATGGTGGGTGGACCTACCCATAGTTCTATGCATGGGTTTTGCACATGGTATTGGGCATGGTGGTTTTCTTCCCATGGTATTTTATAGATCTGGTTAAGGGAACTACAATTGTTTTCTAATCCAAGGTTAGTGGATTAGGGTTTATGAATGCTTCAACATGTATATATATGTATTATAACCTTGAAAGGAATATAATGAAAGAAAAACATTGGTAGTCTTGATTTTTGGATCCAGGGGAAAATCTCTATGCATATTTGTTTTATGTTCTAGCCATTGTGTATTTTTTGTTTTAAGAATTTGTTTACAGGTAATTTTTGTACATGGTTAAAACCTACAGGGTCAGGGCCCAACTCGGAGGCTCTAGTCTCTCTCATGTGTATTTTATTCATGCATTTTCTTTCCTTCTTGACAGGATTTGTTTATGAAAAATTACTTGTGCAGGTCTATCAATCACCTCTCTTTCGGGAAGTGTGGTTAGAGACATTGTGTTGGAAAGCCAAAAATATATGGTTACTTTCTTTTGTAGTCGTTAGATCTCGGATTAGTCAAATTTTTTCTTGCATCTTTGCTTGCTTCAAATTAGTGATTGGTTTAACAATTTTCTTTAAGCATAGGAAGCATAGTATATTTTAGATGTAGGTATTATGTAAACTACAAGATATATTTCATTTTAATGTATTAGTCAGGCCTCAAATAAAATTCAACTCATCTTTAATTTCATTTCAAATTTCTGCAATTTGCACTGTTAACTTGTTGTAATTGTTTAGCAAGATTGGGTAACATTTGTGATGTGAAGGTACTACTATTGATTTACAGGGTTAGAACTATCATTTAAACTTCTCCCCCTACCTCCAACTCCTTCCCTTCTACCTCAACAACTCCTTCAAAGCATTTTTCATCGAGAGAACATTTTTGGTTTGTTGAAGGCCATAGTGTGCAGTGTTCCTTGTGCAAGATCGGCCCCTGAAGGGTACTAAGCTTGGAAAGGGTCTCATAAAACCTTCTTATACCTTCCAATACCATCTCCCAACTTCAGATCACCTTTTTTTCCCTAATGCTCATGAATTCAATCTTTTAGCATCTTGTAGCATCGTGTATAAGCCCTCCACACTTGACTAGAATTGTCCTTAAAGCTTGACTTGTGCCTCCTAGCCCTCAATAATGTATCTTAATCTCTAAAACCATGATTTATAAAGACCAAAGGCCACTTAGGACTTTCCTTTCTACCACTCCAACACATTTCGGTAATTAGGGGTAGTAGACAGGTTCATGAATTGAATAACATAGTGATGATTTTCATGATTACTTTATGAAGCACATAATGAACTTTGTTGCTAGGATACAATCTCTCTTGAATGAAATGATTAAAGGTTGATTTCACGCTCTTTCATTTATGCAAGGTAGATCAAAATTACTTTCTCTGTTTTATGCTCCTTAAACTAAGGTTTCTATTTCAAGCATTGTTATTTTTGTGCATAGACTAGGTTTCCTTTTGATGCAACATTTACATTCTACAAATAGATTAGATGTCTATCTTTTGCCAGTAGTGTAGTATTTAAATTTCTGTAAGTAGGTTAGCATTTACAATTGAGCAAGTAGCTTAGCAGTTAAAATTCTGCAAAGTAGAGTAGCATTTCCATTTTTGCAAATCGATTAACATTTCCATTTCTGCGAGTAGAATAAAAACTTTCCTTTCATGCAATCTATTTTTATTGCAAATCTAAATTCAGTTGATAGAGTGGTCTATGTATACCTTTGTCTAGTCCATTGCCTCATAGTGACTTGAGTAGATCTTAGCCTATTGTGCATATAGCACTACCACCTCTTAAGTTTGTACGAACCCCAAGTTGATAATTAAAGTTGGTAGCCTTAGGAGTTGCAACACTCTTGTCTCAATACTGGGGCTCATAACTTTTTGGCATCATTGTTGATGAGGTATCTAAGTAGGTGTTTTTTCTTCTTAGAGTTGCTATCTTTTCCATTTTACTCTGCATCAGTTATTCTTGTCTTCAAAAATTCAAAAAAAGAAGAAAAACACAAAAATCACACAAACTTATTTCATGCCTTGTAGGATTAGGGATAATCTAGGGAAATTTTTACCAAAACCCCCCACCCCTTCTAGCAGTCAACCATCACTCTTCCTTGTGTTGAAGAATGCAACTAGTTTCGGTCTTCATAATTGTATTTGAGTCACGACGTAATTTATTTATCAAAAGAAAGAAAAAGAAATTTTATTATTAAAGAAAATGACTTATTAAAGCATGGGTTTCATGCTTGGGTCATTTGTTAATAGGTCAAAACCTCCATTGCAGGATTTTAGGGTTTATGTCAAGTGTCATTATCCATTTCATAATGTAAAGAACCCTTCTTAGGATTTATTTGTCAAAGAATAAATTTATTTTAATGTAAAATAGGTCAATTAGGCCTCCTCCACCGAGTCGGTCTCAAAATGGACAAGTCAACCTAAATAGAGGGGAAGAAACTCCTATATAAAGGAAACAACTTGACCTCATTTGTCTCTCTCACTCACCAAGTTCGATATATATCTTTTGGGGCCAGAAAAAAGTGTGAATTTCAAGGAAGAAGACGAAAAAGGATAGCGAAAAGGAAGAAGGTCTCTCTCTAGCACTAGAAGTCGAAATTTCCTCTTTCTCTCTAACACGTGTGAATTTTCTAAGCTGCTAGAGGGGTTGAAACTACAGTTTTGTTGCTGGGGGTCAAAATTTTGTAGCCGGGAAGTCAAATTTTTGGATTGTTGTTGGGTTGAAGCTGCTAGATAAGAAGAGACTACTAAGTCATGTTGGAGGGTTGACTTGGTGGAGGAGGAAGGTTTGTAGGTCTAGGGTCTTGTGCCATCTCATTTTGAATTACTGAAGGAAGCGTTCTTGACTGGGTTTCCCCTATATAGGCGTTTTAGCCCTGGCTGAGTGCCTAGATCTAGTGTTCCTAATCTTTTTGTTTTGGTTTTGGTAATTTCTTAATGAACTAAGATAAGAAAGAACATAATAAGAATAATAAGAATTCAAAGATATCACATGTAATTATCAACCAAAGAAAATATTTATGCCTTTCCGATTTTCTAACATGGTATTAGAGCTAAGGTGAAGAAGAAGGAAAAAGGCAGGTCAAATATCTATTAAGGAAAAGGATATCATAGGAAGGTCATTAAGGGAAACGGATCATATAAACAGACAAGCCTAATATATATAGGAACTATGTCAAACTCAATGAAGGGAGAAAAAAAACTAGAAGGTGCCACCAAATACAGAGCCTGGGAAAAGAGGATAGACCTAATTCTCGAAAATAAAAATGTTTTGGATCTAGTTCAAGGAAAGATCAAGAAACCTACAAATGAATCAAGTGAAGCAAAAAAAGAAAAGTTTAGAGAAATTGAAATCTTAACTATGAACCTTATAGTGGATGGAGTTAAGGACAACCTAATTCCATACATATCCAACATAAATTATGCTCAATAAATGTATGAGGCTCTCTCCAAATTGTTCACCATCAAGAACATTGGTCAAATAACAAACCTCAAGAAAGAATTAATGACTATTAAGATGACAAAATATGACACTGTATCATCTTATTTTATAAGAATATCAAGAATCATAGATGAACTCCAAGCAATAGATGAAGTTGTCCCAGAAAACGATCTCATAATTATTGCTCTTCTAGGACTACCAAAATCTCTGAGTGCCTTTGCATCAAGACTCAATGGTTGGAAAGATACTCCAACATTTGAACAAATATGGAATGCATGTAGTCAAGAAGAAGCTTGAGTATCGTTAGTAGACAAAAAGAAGGAGGATGAAGAATAAAATACCTCTAATGCTTACTCCACTCATCACAAAATGAAAGGAGCCTTCAAAAGGTTCAAAGGACCAAAGAAGAAAGTTGACATATCCAAGATTGAATGTTACAATTTTCACATGATGGGTCATTATAAAAATCATTGTCCTGAAAGTCCAAAGCATAAGAAGAGAGATAGGGATCAAGAAAATGGTACTGATGAAGCTCCACCCAAGAAGAATAAGACTGAAGAATAAAAAATCAAGGACTTATAATATTATGTCCTCTCTCTCTCTTAGTCTTATATTTTTTTATTTGTTTTCCTTTATGATTTGATTTCTAGAATTTGTAGGTCTAACATGTCTTATTAGAACATCTTTCTTTTTAATTTCAATAAGTTGTAGGTATCCCTCAAAGAATGGATTAAGAGCCTTCACCATTTTACCAAAATATAAGTACCTTACTCATCTCCTCTTTTGTGTTTGGTTTCTCTCTCATATCAAAATATGTTTGTATTGTAAGCTAATAACCTTCTCTTTATACTTTCCCTGGTTAGGAAAGGTTACTGAATGCTCAAAGGCTATGAAGAAGACTTCAAAGGAATGACTTGAAGCATGGAAGAATTTATGTTGCAAATAAATCCCTTCAGGGATTGATGTCCTACAAAGTTTGTTAAGAAATAACTCAAGGTGTGTCTTCGACTATAATCTTTGTTATAAAGTTCTCTTCATGTAAAAGGTACGATCATTCTTCTTTTAAATTTTTGCTTTACATTAATAACATTGTTATGTCTAGGGTTTTGAATCATAAAAGATTCTTGTTATGGTGATTAATCATTAAATTGAATCTACCCTCATTTATCATTCTTATGGAACCCTAAAAAGGTTCACTATAAAACCCTAACCTAAGGGTATGCCAATATTTATGAAGCCCTAGTCTACATAGGGTTGTTAATGAAATCTAGAAATATTATTCCTTTGATATTTTGGGTTTTTGTAATGGAAAAATCCTAGTCCTTTAGGGTTTACTGTTAATGTCTAAACCCTATATCTTTAAGGTTTGATAAATTAGGGCTTATAAGTTAAAACCTTTGTGATAGTTGTAGTAAGATCCTAGGAATTAAACCCTAGGTGTATGTCCATATATCTATTCGAAACCCTAGCCTAGTCAAAATTATTATTAATGTATTTATGTTTGTGTCTTGCGTTTACCTAGTAGATATTATTGTGATATGCTAGTGCATGGTTATGAAATCCTAGTTATGTATGTGTGAATATGCTTATTGATACTCATGTTTAGTTTGTGAATTCAAGGGTTTGTAACAAAACCCTAGTAGAAATTGGCATTCTATGACTTGATGATATTATTGATATGTTTTAGTTTTGCTGATGAAAATCTAGGGTTTGGAACAAACCCTAGTAGATTATGCCATATAATATATTATTGAAACCTTACATGTATAGTATTGTGATTGGATTATTATTTGATTTGCTATCTAAGGTCTTGTGTCTCAAAATGAAATATAGGGTTTGTGACAAAAACATAGTAAGAAGTTGAAGTCTAGTATGCAAAGAGATGTGTGTCATATCAATTATGAACCTAACTAGGTCTAGGTATTTGATGTCTAAAGTCTAAATTCTTTGATGCTTCCATTATAAGAATTTGACATATTTAACCTCGTGCTTTTATATATTTTGTTTTTGGTTGTACTTGTTGTTGAATTTGTGCAGGTACGTAATCTTCAAGATGTTGAAGATGTTCATAAGTGAAGATGACTTGATAATATTGGTAAGCATGAGAAAGGAAGTTATGATGATCAATAAGACCTGCCGTAAGAAGAATTGGGACCATGAAAAGCTCTATGATGTTATAGAAGAGGGAAGTGGTTGATCTCCCTAAGTAAAGAGGGAGCCTGGATAGAAGAAAGGGTATATCTCCCCAGTTGAGAGGGAGGGAATATTATGAAAATCATGATGAATAACTTGAAGAAAGAATGAAACCAAATAATGAATGAAAGATCTAATGATAAATGTTCATGAATTTGCAAACAAAAGACTTGAGGAAGATATGAAGATGTATTTGGTGTTTCTAAAGAAATTAAAGAAGAAGAAAGCTTCTGACAAATTGCATATGGATAACTTGATTATGATAGTAGCATCATAATGATTAAGGACCCCTAAAGGCGTGTATTTACTTATATTTTAAATTTTATTGTTGATTGGGATTTTTGTTTGTACAAGTAGATCTCTCCACAAGAAGAATGAATACTTTGGAAGCATGCTTGGATAAATGGATATATCTGGTTTAGTCTATTAGGGAGAGATGAAGCATCTAATGGCGGATGCTTGGGAGGACATCTGGCTTACCTTTGTGTTGATGTCTAGATACTGAAGAGGGAGGATGACATTGGTCTTGGAGCTCTGACCTTGGATACACACCTAGACCCCTAGGTTGATGGTTAGCAAGTAAACCTGATGGTACCTAGACTGGAAGAAATCTTGAGTCCATCTTAGTCCCACCCAAATAGAATACCTTGGTCAGGTTTCTAGTGTGCAATGCTGAGTGTGCTAGAACTCTTCGTAGTTCATTTTGGAGATCTTCCATGTACCTCTATATAAATGTAATTATGAATACCTCCCTAGTTAAGAGGGAGTGTTGAAGAATGTAACTAGTGCCGGTCTTCATAATTGTATTTGAGTTGTGATGTAATATTTATTTATCAAAAGAAAGAAAAATAAATTTTATTATTAAAGAAATTGACTTATTAAAGCACAAGTTTAATGCTTGGGTAATTTGTTTATAGGTCAAAGACTCCATTGCAGGTTTCTAGGTTTTATTTCAAGTGTCCTTGTCCATGTCATAATGTAAAGAACCCTTGGGATTTATTTGTCAAAGAAGAAACCTATTTTATTGTAGAATAGGTCAATTAGGCCTCCCCCACCCCCAAGTCGGCCAAAATAGAGGGGCAAAAACTCCTATATAAAGGAAGCAACTTGACTTCATTTGTCTCTCTCACTCACCAAGTTCGATATATATCTTCTGGGGCCAGAAAAAGTGTGAATTTCAAGGAAGAAGAGGAAGAAGGCTAGAGAAAAGGAAAAGGTCTCTCTCTAGAAATAGAAGCTGAATTTCTCTCTCTCTCTCTAACATGTGTGTTATGAAACCAGCTCAAGAAAATATAGAAAAGATAGATCAACGCCTTATAATTCAGCCTCTTCGAGGGGGCAACCTCCTTTACATTACATAAATGAACAATTCTTGGATGATTCAAATGACAAAACCTCCTTTCTATATATAGGAGTCTAAAGAGTCACAATATAACCCAGTCAACCTAACAATAATAATATAAAGCCACAAAAATAACAATAGAGGGATTCTATGGGGCACGGTAATAACAATATGGGGGCAACAAGGGCATAACAATATTAATAAGGGATACAACTACAATAGTAATGGGGTAATCACTAGTATTATAGGGACCCAACATGCCCCTCTTCTTCAAAAAAGTGTTGTCCTCAACGCTTAAGTAGTTCTGAATGCTTCTGTATAAAATTATCATCCTCCCATGTGGAATCTTCAGCAGATAAGTTATTCCACTTGATAAGATACTTCGAAATTGATCGATTTAGTAGCTGTCGAGTTCTTGTTTCTGTGACTGCTTCTGGTTCCAATATAATTTTTCCTTCCTCGTCAAGTTCTGGCAATATTGTTTGAACTGGGAGCTTGTCGCCTATAACCTTCTTTAAACATGAAACATGGAAAATTGGGTGCAATCGAGAAGCTGCAGGAAGATCCAATTTGTATGCCATAGTACCAATCTTTTACAACACCTTGTACAAACCATAATACTTTGGTGATAATTTATTATCCTTCTTAGCTTGCTTGAGGGACATTTGCTTATATGGTTGTAGCCGTAGGAATACCCAATCACCTACATCAAAACTTCTTTCGCTGTGATGTTGATCCGCCTGTTGTTTCATTCTATTATGTGCCAACACGAGGTTATCCTTTAAGAGTTGGAGGACTTGTTGTTGATGTTCGATGTGATGTTCCATTGCTTGAACCTTAGAATTTTCTCTTGAATATGATGTGATGGATGGTGGCTGATATCCATAAAGTGCCATAAATGGGGTCATTTTTGTTGCTGTATGGAAGGAAGTGTTATACCACCATTCAGCCAGAGGCAACCATTTGACCCATTGTGTTTGTTTATCAAATACAAAGCAATGAAGATATCCTTCCAAACATTTGTTTACTATCTCAGTTTGCCCATCAGATTGAGGATGATAAGATGAGCTATGAGCTAACTGAGTACCAAGACAAGAAAATAATTCTGTCCAAAAATTTCTAGTGAAAATGGGATCTCTGTCACTTACAATAATCTTTGGGTTTCCATGTAGCTTTTGAATTGTTTCCATAAATGCAGAAGAAACTGTATTGGCTTTAAATGGATGTGATAATGCACAAAAGTGTGCATACTTGGTAAGTCTGTCAACTACCACCATGATGACACTCTTTCCCTCAGACTTGGGTAAACCTACGATAAAATCCATTGAAACCTCCTCCCAACGTTGGCTTGGAATGGATAAAGGTTGTAATAGACCCAGTGTCTTAATTGTTTCAACTTTATTTTGTTGGCAAACCAAACATTCTGCCACAAACTTTTGAATATCTGATTTAAGGCAATCCCAAAAAAATTCCTTCTTAACCCTGTGGTAAGTTTTTAAAAATCCTGAGTGCCCTCCTAAGGGAGAGGTGTGCAATTCCATAAGAATCTTTTGTTTTAGCTGGGAATTCTTACAGAGGTATAAGCGATCTTTGTATCATAACGAATCATTTTGCCAGCTAAATGTATCAGACGTATTGGAATCTTGTTGTAACTTTCCAATAAGTGCCCACACTTCTTCGTCATTCTTCCATTCCTCCCCTGCTTCGTTTATCCAATCTGGTTGGATAATAGAAATGGCGCACAACAATGCTTCCACATCCTCATCCTTTCTTGAGAGTGCATCTGTCACCACATTTTGCTTCCCTTTTTTGTAGATGATTTCAAAGTCATAACCCAACATCTTTGTGACCCAATTTTGTTGCTCTTCAGAGGATAATCTTTGTTCTAAAAAGTATTTAAGGCTATCATGATCCGTTTTTACCTTGAAGTGTCTTCCCATTAGGTAGGGTCGCCATTTCTTAAGTGCATGGAGTATTGCCAACATTTCCTTCTCATAAATAGCTTTGTGTAAAAACTTTCCCTTGATTGGACGACTTTCAAAAGCAATTGGTCTTTCATCTTGCATTAAAACAACACCAATTCCATTTCCTAAAGCATCACATTCCACAATAAAGGTTTTTGTGAAGTCTGGTGTAGCTAGGACCGGTGCTTGGTACATTGCCTCTTTAAGATGTTTGAAGGCCTTTGTTGCTGCTGGAGTCCATGAAAATGCATCTTTCTTCAATAGTGTTGTTAGAGGTGCTACTATTCTTCCATAATTCTTGACAAACTTGTGATAATACCCTGTCAACCCGAGAAATCCTCGCAGATGCTTTATGGATGTTGGGAATTTCCATTCCTTAATGGCTTTAATTTTGCTAGGGTCTACCTTAACTCCTTCATGAGATACAACATGACCCATATATTCCACCTCTTGTACTCCAAAGAAACATTTGGATCTTTTTTCATATAATTGTTTCTCCTCCAATAGTTGTAGCACCCTATCAACATGTTCAACATGATCCTTCCAAGACTTGTTGTAGATTAGTATATCATCAAAAAATACTAACACAAATTTTGTAAGGAATGGTTTGAAAATAGAATTCATCAAACCTTGAAATGTTGAAGGTGCATTGGTAAGGCCAAAAGGCATGACCAAAAATTCATAATGACCCTCATGAGTTCTAAATGTTGCTTTCGGAATGTCTTCAGTCTTCATTCTGATTTGATGATATCCTGAACGAAGATCCAACTTGGTGAAGTAAATTGATCCATGCAATTCATCCAGTAATTCATCAATGAAAGGAATGGGAAACTTATCTTTAATAGTGAGCTTGTTGAGCTCCCTATAATTCAGACACATGCGCCATGATCCATCCTTCTTGTGCACCAATACTACTGGAGCAGAGAAATAACTTTGACTCAGTTGAATTATACCAGCCTCTAGCATTTTTGCAACCATACGTTCAATTTCACTCTTTTGGGCTTAGGGATATCTATACGGCCTGATGTTTGGAGGAACACTTCCTGGAATCAGATGAATAGCATGATCATGATCACGAATAGGTGGGAGACCTTTGGGAGTCTCAAATACCTTGGAATGATTGTCCAAGACTTTTTGGAGATCTGGAGAAATAGATGATTCCAAGGTGGAAACATCTAGCGAACATAATTGTGCAATTACACCTCTTTGTTCTTTTTTTAGAAGCTTTGTCATACTGTTAGAGCTGATTATCTTTCTCGGTTTTCCTGCAATACCCCTTAATTCAACTTCCTTTCCTTCCACAGAAAATTTCATGAAACGTTCTTGAAAATTAAAAGCTATTGTACCCAAAGATTGTAGCCATTAGACTCCTAGTACAACATCAACACCTCCCATTGGAATGGAAAGCATTGAGCTAGTCAATACATATTCTCCCATGGATAGCTTGATATTATGGCACTCTCCCGAGCAATTTATTGTTCCTCCATTTGCAACCATCACTTGACACTTTGGTGCTGGATATAAGAAGCAATTCAATTCTTTTGCTACCTTACAATGAATAAAATTGTGGGTACTTCCTGAATCAATCAACACTATTACCTTTTTCTTCTTGATTTGTCCTTCTATCTTGATGGTTTGAGGAGTGGTAATTCCCGTCAATGCATTACAAGATATGGTCGGATTCATTTCTTCTTTATCTAGGCTTTGTTCCTGGAGTATATCCTCTTCTTTTGACCTTTCTTGCTCCTTTTCTTCTTCCTCTTCACAATCTATGTAGAATAATTTCTTCTCAGCACACTTATGCCCTTTAGTGTATTTGCTATCACAACTGTAACAAAGCCCTTTTGCTCTTTTTTCTTCCAATTGTTGTGGTGTCAACCTTATAGGTTGTGGAAGACTAGGGGCAACAACACTTCCATCTTTATAGTTATGAGTGGTATGCTTCTTGGTTGCCATAATTTTGCTTTCCATTTTTCTTGCTAACCTGAATGCCTTCTCTAATGAATAAGGTTCCCAAAGGAAAACATCATGCTGGATATTATCCTTTAAAGTCCCTATGAACACATCAATCCTATGCTCCTCTGGAATATTTTTTACCCTTATGTTCAATTTTTGGAACTCCTCAATGTGCTCCATTATTGAACCCTTTTGTTTGAGACTTATCAAATGGCTAAAAAAGGTGTTGCTTTTTGTATCATCATAATGTGTTGTTAATTCCTCTGTAAAAATTTCCCAAGTGATAATTTGTTTACGAGAGCAAAGCCATTGATACCATTCAAACTGATTTGGTTCCAAATATAAAGTTGCAATACGAACCTTTTGTGTGTTTTGCACATTAATGAGATTGAAAAATTTCTCCATCTGTAATATCCATGTTGCGGGATCCTTGCCATCAAACTTCCTCATATCGATTTTTGGAATATGCTGGGTCTTCGATCCCACATTAGAGCCTATGAAATCATGATTAACATTTCTTTTGTTTGCATCATAAGTTTTGTTTACTACCTTTTCACCATTAGTAAGTATTTCTTGTAGAAAATTTGTCAAATCTGTCTTCAAATCTGCCATGTCTCTCTTCAAATCTGTCTTCAAATCATCAATATTAGATTCCACGCCATTTATCTTAGCTTCTGTTAGCTTTTGTGAGAGTGAAATTTGTTGCACTTGGTCTTGTAATTTTGATATATCATGTAGCATTTCTTCCTCTTCTTCATGAACCATGCTAGAGCTTTCAAGTTGCTTACTAGGTGTTCACATTTTCTTTCCTCGGGGCATCAGTTACTAATAACAATGCTCTACTATGCCCTTTGAATTCTTTCAAAATAATTTTTCAAACCAAGCTTAAGCAAAAATTTAAAAAAATCTACACAACTTTTTTCACTTTGTAGGAGCTCGATATTGCCTCTGATGTATCTCTGTAATTTTGGATCATCCAGTTCTGAAATTGCGATCTGTAGTAGCTCTCTGTGTCCTCTTTCCAATGCCACCAGTCTGATCCCAATTGGATTCTCCAAGGAAGAGTTATGTCAAATCTCCCACAGTGACCTGATTATAGACTAGTTCATTAGAGCGAACTTGTACGACGTGCCACGTGTCTCTGTTTCGACCTTTGGCTCTAAAAAAGATATACAAGAAACTACGGTCCGTCCTCTTTTCGTACCTTCTGACGAAATTTCAATCTGGTACTCAGAGAGAAAGTTATGATGATTTTCCCCAGGTCACCTGTTTGGAATGTTATTCAGGAGTCTGCAAAAAGACCAACTTCCTCAGATCATATCTCCGCAAATATCGTGCGAAAAGATCTTAAATTTGGACCCAAGATTCAGCACGATTTCTTCTCAATTGGGTTTTTTTTAAGCTTCTAAAACGTTGCAGAAAAAAAGTTATAGCGAAAATGCCACGATGACCTATTTGGTGCAGCAAAACCCTAGAATCCAAACCTCTGATACCAAATGTTATGAAACCAGCTCAAGAAAAGATAGAAAAGATAGATCAATGCCTTAGAATTCAGCCTCTTTGAGGGGGCAACCTCCTTTAAATTACATAAATGAACAATTCTTGGATGATTCAAATGACAAAACCTCCTTTCTATATATAGGAGTCTAAAGAGTCACAATATAACCCAGCCGACCTAACAATAATAATATAAAGCCACAAAAATAACAATAGAGGGATTCTATGAGGCACAGTAATAACAATATGGGGGCAACAGAGGCACAACAATATTAATAAGGGATAGAACTACAATAGTAATGGGGTAATCACTAGTATTATAGGGACCCAACAATGTGTGAATTTTATAAGCTACTGGAGGGGTCAAAACTGCAATTTTTTTGTTAGGTCGAACTTCTATTGTTGGGGGTCGAAATTATGTAGCTGGGAAGTCGAATTTTTGGATTATTGCTGGGATGAAGCTGGTGGATAAGAAGAGACTACTAAATCATATTGGAGGGATGTATTGGTGGAGGAGGAAGGTTTAATGGTCTTGGGTCTTGGTCCATCTCATTTGAATTACTAAAGGAAGAGTTCTTTACTAGATTTTCCCCTATATAGGGGTTTTAACCCTAGATGAGTGCTTACATCTAGTGTCCCTGATCTTTGTGTTTTGGTTTTGTTAATTTCTTAATGAACTAATATAAAAAGGAACACAAGAAAAATAATAATAATTCAAAGATATCACAAGTAATTATCAACTAGAGAAAATCTTTTTGGCTTTCTGATTTTCTAATGCTGGTGATTGTGAATCTCCTACTCTCACCACAAATCGGTTAGAAAAACTTTTAGGTGAGAAGCCAAAAGTATTTGAAGAACCCATAGGGGAGGATGAACCCACATCACCCACCCAAAACTTGGTTGAGAATAGGCAGACTAATATTTTTCCTATTAGAGAAACCAATGGTGAGGCAAGAATGAAAAATATAAGCCCCACTACCCCCCCACACTTCGATGGCCTAGCTTCTGAGGACACTGATACATTCATGTTCGAGTTTGATGTGGTTTGTATAACCTATGATTACACTTCTATTGAGCAGAAGCTAAAGTTGTTCCCTTGTACCCTTAAGGATGCAACCTTGCGCTCATTCATGAGCTTGGAAGGATGTAACATCAGCACTTGGGCACAAAAGCAACAACCCTTTAATAAAAAATATAGGGACAATTATAGATCAAGGGAAATAAAAGAGGAGATATCTAATATGACCATAGGGCCAGATGAATCCTTAGAGGATTATGAAGAACGATTCCAACTCAACTATAGAAGGGCTAACTATACCCTTGACCCAAAATCCTTGAAGTTTGTACTTCTTTAAGGGATTAGGGAGGATTTGATGGAGACCCTTAATATGTTGCCTGGTGGAGACATTTACCAGCTAACTTATGAATACATAAAGACAATATTCGAGAATCATTCTAGGGTTTTAAGAACGAGAGGTAGGTCTAGTCAAAGCTTTCTCAACTCTTCTCCCTCTACATCAACCATCAAACATGAAATAGGGAGCATGCTAGAAGAATTCAAGAATGAGATGTTGCACACCTTTGTCTTGCAAACGGATACTATGCAGGTGAAAAAGAAGCAAGAGGAGGAAAAAAGGGCACTAACTATCCTTTTCCATAGATGCACCAAGAGGCACCCCAAAAACGAGTACCCATTGAATGTCATAGAGGTCTTTTCTGTTTGTGAATAGAACCATGCAACTGAAAAATGTTCCTCTCTTCTAGGTTTGAAGGTTGTATATCAAGGGGTAGAAAGTGGCTTTGAGAAGCTCTGCTTCATCAAATAAAAGAGGCCACAAGGCCCTCGGCCATATCAACAAGGAATTCAAGGTGCACATTATCCTTCTTTCAATCTGAACCAAAGTGCACCTTTTCAACCTTGGTATCCCCCAACTCACCCATCTTGGTCCATGCCTTCTCCTTGTTCCTATTCTCCTTAGTATCTTCCTCAGTATGTCAATCCACCCTTCCAGCCATATCAACCTCATCCTCCTCCATGGGGAAACCCTTCATAAGGATGGAGGCCTTAGGCACACCAACCTCTTGCCTTAATTCCTCCTCCTCCACCTAAGCCACAAATACCCAACAATAATCCACCCAAGCAACCTTCAACATCTTCCCAACCCAATCTGAAACCAAACAACAAGCAATCTTAACAGGTCTATAGTGGGGAAACATGTTATCCTTCTTATGCAGTGGAGATCTATGAGATCAACCTTGGGTCTCGGAAGGTACTTCCAGATGCTCACCCACCTTCTCCACCTGAAGATCTTGAAGAAGAGAAGGAAGATTATTCCCCTCAATCCATTATACCTCCCTATCCTTAAAGGTTGGTCCAACCTAAACATCACACCCCAAAAGAGGCTAAACTTTTGGGAGAGTTGAAGAACCTGTGTGTTAAAATAGCCCTTCTCTAGGCCATCAAAGATGTTCCCATATAAAACAAGCTTATTAGGGAAGAGTGTTTCAAGAGGCATGGAAGGAGAGAAATAGATGCCCCCACTATCAATGATGTTGGGAAACCATCTGATCTGATGCTTGGGAGGGTTACCTCCCCAAAGTACTAGGATCCCGGTAGCCCAGTAGTGGATGTGCACATTAACAATATTGTAGTCCCCAACACACTGATTGACCTTGGGGTTGCAATCAATGTCATGACCAAGGAAACTATGCTCAAGATCAACCTAAAAGGAGCTTTTAGAAATAACACTATGATGTTGTAGCTTGTAGACAGATCCACAGTAGCCCTTGAGGTAGTTATTGAGGATGTGATGGTCTGTTAGGCCCCTATACTACTAGTGTAACCCCTTATTGTTATTAGTACAATCCACTTATTATATTGATGTACCCATGTAGTGCCCATATTGTTACTATTGTTCCCCATAGGAGCCCACTATTGTTATTATTGTGCCCTTACATTATTATTGTTATGTCGGCTCTGATTATGTTATGACCCCTTAGACTCCTATATATAGAAAGGAGGTATTTTCATTTGTATCATCCAAGAATTGTTCATTTATGTAATGTAAAGGAGGTTGCCCCCTCGAAGAGGCTGAATTCTAAGGCGTTGATCTATCTTTTCTATCTTTTCTTGAGCTGGTTCCAGAACATTTGGTATCGGAGCTTTGGATTCTATGGTTTCGCTGCTCCAAACAGGTCATTGTGGCATTTTCGCTATAAATTTTTTCTGCGACGTTTCAGAAGTTGCAAAAAAAACCCATTTGAGAAGAAATCGCGCTGAACCTCGGGTCCAAATTTCAGAGCTTTTCGCGCTATATTTTCGAAGATATGATCTGAGGAAGTTGGTCTTTTTGCAGACTCCTGAATTACATTCCAAACAGGTGACTTGGGGAAAATCGTCATAACTTTGTCTCTGGGAATTGGATTGAAAATTCGTAAGAAGGTACAGAAAGAAGACGGACTGCAGTTTCTTGTATACGTTTTTCAGAGCCACAGGTAGAAACAGTAACACGTGGCACGTCGTACAAGTTCGCTCTACTGAACTAGTCTATAATCAGGTCACTGTGGGAGATTTGGCATAACTCTTCCTTGGAGAATCCAATTTGGGTAAGACTTGTGGCATTGGAAAGAGGACGCAGAGGCTACTACATGTCACAATTTCAAAACTTAAAGATCTAAAAGTACAGAGTTACAGTCGTTTCAAGATTGAGCTCCTAAAATCAAGAAAAAACAAGATGAGGAAGTTTGATAGCAAGGATCCGGTAAATTGGATACTTCAGATGGAGCAATATTTTGATCTACATGGTGTACCACTGTTACAAAAGGTATGTATTGCATCTTCATATTTAGAACCGGATCAATTTTTATGGTATAAAGGGCTTTGTTCTTGTAAACAACTTGTTATGTGGTCAATTTTCACGGAGGAAATGATAGCACATTATGAGGATACAAAGAGCAACACCTTCTTTAGAGAAACACCACAACAATTGGAAATAGTAAAAGGGCTTTGTTACATAATGGAAAGTAAAATTATGGCAACAAGGAAGTCTACCCCTCACAACTATAAAGATGGAAGTGTTGTTTCTCCTAGCCTTCCACACACTACAAGGGTTACACCACAACAATTGGAAGACAAAAGAGAAAAAGGGCTTTGTTACAATTGTGATAGCAAATGCACTAAAGGTCATAAGTGTACTGAGAAGAAATTATTTTACATAGAGTATGAAGAGGAGGAAGAAAAGGATCAATAAACATCAAAGGAAGAGGATATACACCAGGACCCAACCCCAAAGAAAAAAGAAATGAACCAGGCCATATCTTGTAAAGCATTAGCAAGAATTACCACTCCTCAAACTCTCAAGATAGAAGGACAAGAATAAAAAGGTGCAAGAAGTGAAAGATCACATCGAGAAAGAAGAAATGAATCTAAACATATCTTGTAATTCATTGGTCGAAATTACCACCCCTCAAACTATCAAGATAAAAGGACATATCAAGAAGAAAAATGTTCAAGAAGTGAAAGATCACATCGAGCATCACGAAATGAATCCAACCATATCTTGTAAAGGATTGGAAGAAATTACCACTCCTCAAACTCTAAAGATAGAAGGACATATCAAGGAGAAAAAGGTTCAAGCAGTGAAAGATCACATCAAGCATCAACAACAAGTTCTCCAACTTTTAAAGGATAACGCCATTTTGGTGCAAAATCAAACGAAACAATAGGTAGATCAACATCGTAGTGAAAAATGTTTTGATGTAGGTGATTGGGTATTTTTACTACTACATCTCAAGCAAGCTATTTATGAGAAGGAAATGTTGGAAACACTACATGCACTTAAAAAATGGTGACCTTACCGAATGGGAAGACTCTTCAAGGATGAGGATGTGGAAGCATTGTTTGGTGCTATTTCTATTTTTCAACCAGATTAGATAAATGAAGCAAGGAATGAATGGAAGAAGGACGAAGAAGTATGACCACTTATTCAAAAGTTGCAAAAGATCCCAATTCAAACAATATTGCTAGAAATTGAAGAGGAAGGAAAAATCATATTGGAACCTGGAGCAGTCACAGAAACAAGAACCCGATAGCTACGAAATCGACCAATTTCAAAGTATCTCATCAAGTGGAAGAACTTACCCGCTGAAGATTCCACATGGGAGGACAAGAATTTTATACAGAAGCATCAAGAACTACTCAAGCGTTGAGGACAACGCTTTTTGAAGGAGAGGGGCATGTTAGGCCCCTATACTACTAGTGTAACCCCTTATTGTTATTAGTACAACCCACTTATTATATTGATGTACCCATGTAGTGCCCATATTGTTACTATTGTACCCCATAGAAGCCCACTATTGTTATTATTGTGCCCTTACATTATTATTGTTATGTCGGCTCTGATTATGTTATGACCCCTTAGACTCCTATATATAGAAGGAGGTCTTTTCATTTGTATCATCCAAGAATTGTTCATTTATGTAATGTAAAGGAGGTTGCCCCCTCGAAGAGGCTGAATTCTAAGGCGTTGATCTATCTTTTCTATCTTTTCTTGAGTTGGTTTCATAACATGGTCTCCATTGACTCCTGGGAGTACCCCACATACTTCCTTTTGCTTCAACCCAAAACCAAGTTTAATGGGTATCGTATCATTTTAAGGATACCTTGGTTAGCCACTACTGATGCTTACATTAGTTGCAAGGTTGGGAACATGACTATTAAAAATAGGGATATCACAAAGCATCTTGTATTATACCCGCTTGCTCAAACTTTTGGTGAGCATGACTTACCATTATGGGCAGAGGAAGAAGAGGAGGAAGTTTTTTATTAGTCACCCCTCTACCTATTTTTTACATTAGAAACCACTCCAGGAAGTAGAAATTTAGATGAGGATGGCCTTATTGATGAGTTTTTGCAGAACCAACCTCCTACTTCCATGCAAGTTAATGAGTTAGTAGAAGAATCATTCAGAAAACCCAAGAAAAATCCATGGGCTAAGCTATTCACTTATAATTTCGATCAAGATCATGCTAAGATTGTGGAAATCAGTCCATCCAAGGCTCTGAAAATAAATCCTTCCCTCTCAATGGAGAAAGAAGAGAAAGTGTGAACTGTGTTAATACATCACCTAGATGCTTTTGCTTGTGACTATAAGGAAATGAAAGGGGTGCATCCCTCAGTTTGTACCTATCACATATATATTAAAGAGGGATGTAAACTTGTGCACCAATCCCATAGGAGAATGAACCATGCCCTTAAAGGCATTGTGAAAGAAGAATTGCAAAAACCACTGGATGCAGGATTCATCTACCCCATTTTAGATAGTGAATGGGTGTTCCCTCTTTTCATAGTAGCCAAGAAGAATGGGAAGTGGAGGATCTGTACTAATTATTGGAAACTCAACAAGGCTACAAAGAAAGATCAATTCCCCTTGCCTTTCATTGATCAAATTTTTAATGGTCTTGTAGGGAAGAAGTTATTTTCATTCCTGGATGGATTTAGTTGGTATAATCAGATCCAGATCAACCCTGATGATTAGGAGAAGACCACCTTCACATATCGATGGGGGACCTTTGCCTCTAGAGTCCTTCTATTTCACCTATGCAATGCCCCCACTACCTTCTAGAGGGAAATTTTGAGCATTCTTACTGATCTTGTTCATGACATAATTGAAATCTATATGGATTACTTCACTCCTTATGGGAATGATTTCCAGGATGCCCTTTCCAATCTATGTAAAGTTTTAAATAAATGCATTGAAATGAATCTCTCACTAAGTCTCGAGAAGTGTGATTTTCTTATGAATGCAGGGATTTTCCTAAGTGACTTCCTTTCTAAGGAACATATCCAAGTTGAACCTAACGAGATTTCCATTATCAGAAGGGTCCCTGGCCCTCAGAAACAGAGGGATGTGTTGTGGCCACCAACAACCCCCCCTCCTTATTTAGTATTAGCAATAACACTATGTAAGTGGGGACCCTTAGTAAAAAAATTCAAAAAATCAATTAGTGCTCATATATGTCACTCCTAAAGAAATATCGCATCGTGCAAAGAATGATAGGGCATTTTCTTATGAGTCAAAATGATAAAATGCGAGATTGCGACGCGAACTCCATCGCATCGCATGCATTAAGAAACACTCACGTTGGAAAACCTTAAAAATCGCCGATATGCGATATCGCATATCGCATCTCGCAAAATTGCATGGAGGACACATAACGATTAAACGATTAAGTGATCTGCGATCTTGCGATACTGCGATCTGCGATCCTTGCGATAGCGCGATCAAACATCCTTGCGATAGCGCGATCAAAGATCCTTGCGATATTGTGATCAAGCAACCTTGCGATAGAACAACACGATGAAATTGCGGTAATGTGATACAGTGAAATGCGATACTGCGATGCAGATCGCAGAAACATTCCATCGCAGATTTTCCTGGCTCAATATTCAAGAAAAAGTTTTCCATAAACCAAGAACTGGATACGTGCTTTAATGATAATTAATGAGTTATATGCCAGTTGTTAATAAAATATGGTTTTGTGTTGTTCGAAGAGCCAGTTCACGTAAGGTGGCATGTTTTTGCATATCCGTAGCATTTAAAGCTTTCCTGTCATTATTTATTATCATTACTCTCTCCTCACTTGTGAACTGCAGGAACGAAAAACAAAAGCTACACAAAGCAATGTGCAGGAAGCTGTGAGGAAAAAGGGTAGAGCTCCAATGTTCAAAGACAGAGAAAAGACGCCATCATAAACAGATACCGCAAATAACAGAGCCGCAGATTCACAGAATGCTGCTGAGCCATCCATTACAGGTCTTTCATATACAGCCATGATTAAATGGGTACTAAGCGATGCTGATATCAACAGGCAGTTTAATGCTCAGGGTCAAGAGCTCACGAGGTCATTATTTTTACAAATTTTGAAGCTTTATACCCGATAAAGATGAAGAGGCGCAAAAGGTGAAAAACGCATCAGAGAAGCCCGGATCAAAGAACGGAGGCAGTTTCCGATGCGCGATTAGCGCCTAGCGCTAATCGCACATCGCTGAGAAAATTGCTCGAGAAGGAAAGCCTCTAACTGCTCAGTCACCTGTAAGCCCGAAAAATGCAAGAAAGCAATGGTAAAAAACAAACTGGAAATAGAAAGCTAAAGAAAAGGCAGAAGCAATCCAAAGGGTTAACCAAGTTGAACTGAGATTATTACTGGGCATACGCGGTAAAGCCACATAGTCAGAGGATGACTCTCGAGTATATCATCGATTTTTCTAAGAAGATGGTGCCAGCTCTTACCAATTATGTTTGCTTAGCTCAACCAAAAGCGGAAGATAGTCAGCCGACTCTACCCAGGCAAATACTGAATGCTTGCAACGTTAAGGAGCAAATGCAAAAATAGTTAGATATTAGATTTAATTTTTAGAAATAGTTTTGTTTTATTTTTGCTTAGAAAAAGGGCGGTCATTTAAACCGTATCCTGAATCTGTGTAATTAAGCTATTTAGTTAGTAGTTTTTAAACCCTTCTCATGCATTTAGAGAAGGGTCCAGAAATTTATCAAAAGCTTGTCCTCAGAACATGCACTTTTGCACCCTCAGAGGAGGTTTTGGTGAATGAATGGAACAAGATTTGTTGATGTTTGCACTTGATATCTGCTACTGATGTTGCACTTCTGTACTCTTAGTGGATGTTAGAGCAAAGAGAAATAAATTATTGTCGCTTGAAGCTCATGAGTAGGACTACTCATAAATGGTACTTTTATCTCTTGACCATTTCTGCTTATGTGTTAAAGTGATATACAGTTTTTAGTTGTTTATGTATTATTGCATGAATGCCTGAGTTATCATTTGGCACTTTTGTACGGTGATAGCTATTTATTTATGCTTAATGTATGAATAGCTCATTATACGATATGTTTTTCACAATTGTTTCGTATAACTTTTTATGCGAAGTGGTTCATCCTTATTGATTTCTTTTCTCATAATAGCTGAATGATCTTTATTACCAGTTGTTATTTGAAATCTTTTTAGATCGCATAATAGAAGAATTACATCCCGGGTTAGTATAGACTTAGATGTTGCTGCTTATTAGATTACAATAGCATAGCATTAGATTAAATTTAGAATTAGAATATCTTAATTAGGAACTGTTAGATCAGGAACATCAAATTCTACACACACACACTCATAGATTGGGAAACTGGTCCCATATCCCCAGTCGGACCCGCTATACCAAACGGATAAGGAGCTGCCAACCAAGGTCTGGACCGGGCGGGTATCCCCCTTGTTGTAGACCTGATTTCCAGGGCTTCAACATATTTGGCACTAGAAGGAGGGCCTGAACTATGAATGGCAAGTAAATCTAAATCTGAATATCATTCTGAGAGTAAATCGCCCTCACCATCTCCCCCGAATTCTCCATTACACTTAAATCCAGAGTTAGAAGTCGCTTGAGTATCAACCGCTGCTACAAACCCTGACATTTCAGAACAATATACCGTTGAACTTCTTGAAGTCGAATCTCTGATTCACAAACTTCAGCGATTTTCTATTTCTCCTCAAAGGTCTGATAAATCTCGAGACAGCGTGACTTCGCAATATAACCCTGCTCATCCCCTGACCAGGCTAAAGAGTGAAAAGTTTGGCGTTCAGCCAACCGAATTACCTCTTCCCACCAGGAAAAGAGCAAGGAAATCACCTAAAGAGTCTGACAGCGAGACTCTTTCGTCAGCATCATCCATTTCAACCTCTTCACCGCGAAGTCAACCATCCACTCCGCCACTTCAGATCATCGTCCATCCGTCCACTGGAACCCCCACAACTCTTCCTCATTCATCTACAATCATAGTATCCTCATCTTCCCAGCCACAGGGATCGTCTTCTGCACTTTCCTCTGTTAGTAGTACAGCAATGGCCCAGTCTCCATGGAATAACCCTGGGGCAGTCTTAATGCCTGCACCCTTGAGTCAAATACCAGCCCATCCTGAGAAATGGCTGCCTAAATTTAATCCCGAGGCAGGCATGCTAGCAGAAGAGCACATAAACAACTTTATGCTATCCATTAATCTCAATGGGGTTACTAATGAAGATGCTGTTGTTCAACTCTTTCCTTATACTCTGCAAGGAACAGTCGGATCATGGTATTTTTCATTACCCTCCGGATCTATCACTAGTTGGGATATCTTCCAGGAGCAATTCCTGACCAAGTTTGGTGATGACAGGTCTACGGCAACGTTAATCAACGACCTATCCAACCTTAGGGCCGAATCTAGAGAGCCTATCAAAGATTTCAATTTATGTTTCAATAAAATCCTAAACAAAATTCCTACTGCTTCCCAGCCCAGCGAAGAAGTACGAAGTGAATGGTATATCACCGCTCTACCATCCAACATAGCAATCTTCGTGGACAGGGCTAATAAAACAACCTTAGCCAAAAACATGAAAGACGCAATAGTAGTAGAGAAACGTATAATAGCCCTGGAAAAGAAATCCGCGATAGAGGAACGTAAATACAAGAAAGTCACCTTCAAGGAAGACTCCAAGAAGAAACAAGCAAAAGATCCATTCGATTTGGAAGGATTGCAGAAAGTTCTAAAGACCATGTCCAATGAAATGGTCGACATCAAAAAGAAAGTAGTAGAAACTTCTTCAAAAAAGCCCTACAGAGCTTTTAAAAGAGGCCCTTCAACGGATTCAAAGTCACCCAATGTTATTTCAAATGCTGAATCCGAAGAAGAGGAAGAGGAAATTGCCACTGAAGGGAAAACTGATGAAGAAGAAGTTGTGGAATTACAAGGATTGTGGGATTTCATCCTCCCACAAGAAGAAGATCAAGAAGTATTCCCAGTTAGCACAAGAAGTAAAAATCAGCTTGATCCTCCCCAAACTATCCCTAAGCCAAAGAGCGTAAGCTCTGCAATAAAGGATAAAGTCGCAACAAAGAAAACGACATCTAAAGCGACTCAAACCAGCCCAGTCCAAACAAATGAATCAACTCCATCTAAAACACTGATCATGTCGGATGAAATGGAGTACAATATTATAGAAGATATGAAAAAGACTAGGGCCAACATCAGCCTTTACGAACTGAGCAAGTTAAAGCATCAACAGAAGATAATGATGAAAGAATTACATGCTGTGCCAGTTGCACCTTTGCCTACCGCTGTACTTTCTCAAGCTTCTCATAACATGGGAAGACCTCCAACTAATGTGATTAATAAGATTGATCCAAATGACATCGCTCTAATTGGAGGAAGATCGAGATCTCATACTCCCCCGTTTCTCCTTATGAAATTTTCAATAAAAATGTGCACAATTGTTTGGTAGATTCTGGTGCTTCATCTAATATTTTACCAAAGTCCATATGTGCCAGGTTAAACGTTCAACCATAGAAATCCGCTGTGCGCATAGTTCAGCTAGATTGATCTCAAGTCGAAGTGATTGGCGAACTAAATCAAGTAACCATAAGGCTGTCATCCAACCCAAAGGTATGTCAAGTTATTGACATTTTAGTTGCTGATATTCCAGAATTTTATGGCTTAATTATTAGCAGGGATTGGTCAAAAAAACTTCATGGATACTTCGCAATTGATTGGTCGCACATGTGGCTGCCCTACAATGGTAAACCAAATCAAATAAAAGTTGAACGAGAACTACATCAGAAATACATAGTAACGGAGCTAGAGGGGGAAAATGAACCAGTAGCATATAACAGTAGCATTATTGGAAATTACTCGGTAGATTCTTTCCTCGGCAATTTCAATGCTCATGCGTCACCCTATTTAGAACACTCTTTTTTGTCCCAAGTCGAAAATTTTTCTCGAACTGATAGTTCGAAATGTATCAATTTTTTAGATAGTCCTATAAGTAAATCTTTGTTTTGGAAATTACTTTTTGTATGGTTCTAAATCTAACGAAGGAGCAGGAGCAGGATGCGTTCTAATTAGTCCAGAAGGAGATAAAATCATGCTAACATGCAGACTCGAATTTGATTTCACCAACAATACAGCAGAATATGAGGCTTTGGTCCAATGGTTGTACAAAGCAATCAGGTTAGACGTCAAGTACCTTCAAGTTTTCGGAGACTCTGAGATTGTGGTCAGACAGGTACGTAATACTATACATTGCTTATCAGGTCATTTAAAACATTATCAATCCTTAGCTCAAGATCTGACTGAGCATTTCATAGCATTTAATATCTCTTCAATTCCTAGACTCCAAAATGCAAGTGTAGACCTTTTGGCTAACGTAGCTTCTAAGCTTATTCCTTCAGAAGATTTTAGTCCAGATAGATTCTCAATAAAATTAATCTTTAGACCATCCATTCTTGATAACATCACAAATTGGAGAGTATTCAATGACGATCTTGATATTGTAAATTTCCTCACATCTGAAGGATCCTACTCCAATCAAATAATTGACGAAGACCAACATGATCGACAATTGCAACAAGATAGCGCTAACAATGTTATACCTAAGTCGGTAGTCAAGTTAGAAGACTTGTACGATTTGAAGGATCGGTTTAAAAGGTCTACCAATTCAAAACTCCAAAGTTCAACCTTGAACTACGAATTAGTAAACCTAGGAACCGATGCCAAACCACAAAACATTAATTTAGGTCTCGGCCTAGCCCCTGAAGAAAAATTAGCGTATATTCGTCTTTTGAGACAGTATAAAAATGTTTTTGCCTGGAATTATGATGAGCTGAAAACATATGACACTTCCATCATCCAACATACTATTCCCATGATTGATAATGAAAAACCTATCCAACAAAAGCTGAGAAAGATCCATCCCAATTTAGAAAATCAGATAAAAACTGAGCTCAATAAGTTATTGAAAGCCAAAATAATCTTTCCCGTCAGACATTCTAAATGGGTCTCCAATATGGTACCTGTTAGAAAGAAAAACAGAGATATTAGGATTTGCATTGACTTTCGAAACCTTAACAAGGCCTGTCAAAAAGATAATTTTCCTTTACCACCTATGGAACAGATATTGCAGGCAGTGGCAGGCTCAGAATTAATGTCTTTCTTGGATGGATTTTCAGGATACAATCAAGTGTTGGTACATCCTGATGATCAATTGAAAACCACATTCATAACTAAATGGGGCACATACGCATATCGAAAGATGCCATTTGGTTTGATTAATGTTGGTGCCACATTTCAAAGAGCCATGGACATCGCATTCAAAGGTTTAGTCAATAAATCTGTAGTAATTTATTTGGATGATATAACAGTGTATTCCAAGAAACGAAGCGACCATCTTAAAGACTTGAAACAAATCTTCCAACGGTGTTTAAGGTATGGAATTTCACTTAACCCAAAGAAATCTTTTTTCGCATTAAGTGAAGGGAAACTTCTAGGATTCATAGTGTCAAAATCCGGTATTCACATCGATTCCGACAGAATCAAAGAGATTTCTGAAATATCCTTACCTCATAACAAAAAAGCCATGCAATCTTTCCTTGGTCAGATCAACTTTGTAAAGAGATTCGTTCCAGATTTTTCACGAATCGTCTCTCCTTTGCAAGCCATGATTAAAAAGAACTCAAATTTTAAATGGGGCCAAGATGAACACGAAGCATTCAACCTGATCAAACAAGCTATTATTAATGCTCCATCGTTAGCAACTCCGAATTTTTCAGAGCCTTTTATTTTATATACATTTGCCTCAAATAGGTCATATGCTGCGATACTCACTCGAGCAAATCAAGAAAAAGCGGAAGCCCAAATTGCGTTTTTCAGTTCAAATTTACAGGGCGCTGAATTAAATTATTCAGACGTGGAGAAACAGGCTTATGTTGTTTTCAAAGCGGTCAAATACTTCAGACCTTTCTTACTCAAAACCCATACTAAAATTATAGTACCGTTTCCAGCGGTAAGGAATCTTCTAGTACAGAAGGATGTGGGTGAGAAAAGGGCCAATTGGGTTACTACCTTACAGGAATATGACATTGAGATTAAACCAGCAAACATTGTAAGAGGCCAAGGCTTTTGCAAAATGTTGGTTGGAGCATCGCAAATTTCTGAAATTCCATCTGCAGAGGTACAAATGTGCGAGGTAAGCCTAAACGATGCAGAGTCATTATACGCTGATATCATTTATTATCTTAAGAACGGGTATGCTCCTTCACACCTCGATCATACTAAGAAAAGAGCTCTAAGGTTGAAAGCCAAGCAATATCAGCTCATAAATGATATTCTTTTTAGAATAAATTATGATTCTGTTCTTCTTAGGTGTCTTGAGAAATCTGAAGCTGAAAAAGTTTTGCAGGAACTCCACGATGGGCCAGCAGGCGGACACTATGCTGGAGATGCTACTGCACATAAAATCTTGCGCGCATGATATTAATGGCCCACGTTATTTAAAGACTCGCACAGTTACGTGAGGAAATGTCAGGTCTGCCAAACTACTGCTGGAAGACAAAAGAAGCCATCCTTGCCACTACAACTGGTTAACATTGAGCAACCTTTTAGTCAGTGGGGATTGGACATAATAGGTGAGATCGTTCCTCACTCTCCTAAGCAGCATAGATACATCCTCACAGCAACAGATTATTTTACTAAGTGGGTAGAAGCAGTTCCACTCAAGACGGCTAATGCTGAAAATATCATTGAGTTCATAGATCAATTTATGATCACCAAGTTTGGATTGCCTTCCGCTTTAATGTTTGATAATGCATCATAATTTTCTGGGAATGCAATGACTAAATTTGCACTTAAAAGAGGATTCAAACTTAAATATTTGGCCAATTATTACCCACAAGGCAATGGGTTAGCTGAGTCCACAAATAAAAACCTAATCGGGATTATCAAAAGAACAGTTGACCAAAATCATAAAAATTGGCATAAGGCTTTGATATATGCTTTATGGGCAGACCGAATAACGCAAAAAGCTTCTATCGGCACTTCTCCCTTTAATTTAGTTTATGGGAAAGAAGTGGTTCTTCCGACTCATTTGACAATTCCCTCTTTGTCTCTAGTTCAATACATTGATGAAGTACCCACTTCCTCCTTACAGCTAAGACAAATGGAAATAATCAAATTAGAAGAACAACAAGAACAGGCTAAGAAAATACATGCTCATCATCAAGAACTAGTAAAATCCTCTTTTGATTCAAACATAATGACCAGAAAATATTTCCAGATGGGAGACTTAGTTTTAAAATGGGACAAGGCTCATGAAGAGAAAGGAAAACATACAAAATTTCAAAGAATGTGGCTTGGTCCTTTTCAAATTGTAGAAGTCATAGGTCCATCAACGTTTGTGTTATAGGATTTAGCAGGTAAAAGAGACTCTTTGCTTGTTAACGGACAAATTCTCAAGAAATATTTTCCATAGAAGATTATTCTTCTATTTTTGTAGAGTAGTTATTTTTCTTTTCATAATAAAACCAGTTGTGAGTAGTTACATTAGGCATTTACGAAAAAGACACCAATTCTCTTTCAGATTTTGAACTTTTAGCTTGTATAAATAGAAAATCTTTTGGAAAATTGATCTTTATTATTGATAGATACAGTTAAAGACTCTAGCCTAGATATGATACTAGTTTCAACTTCAAAAAGTTTGATGAAAACAACCTTTAGTGAAGAAATTGTTTTATCTCAGTACAATGAAAGGTATCAATAACAAAATAAAGATTCTCTGTAGAACAGTTGTTTCCAAAAACTCTATTATTGTCGTCCAGAGCTATCTTAAGGAAACAATCAATTCCTCCTTGCTAAGGAAATCACAAATTTCAGAGGAACAACCCGAGGATACACTTTATCTTGAAGAATAAGAGGTCTCATCACGAGCCGGCTTATCATAATCACAGATATTATAACTTGCTAACTTTGCCAATACTATACACCACAACAAGGCAATGACTCAAGATTGTTGCAATCAAAAGACAAGGGGTCTCATCACGAGCCAACCTGTTCAACAAAGTTATAAATCAAGTGAATGACTGTGTCATAATTTGGCTACCAAACCAAGACATTGTTCTTTAAGAGTTAAAAAGAAAATCAAAGCAATAAGTGTGGATATGGATTTTTCTTTGAAAGTTGTAGGCTGCCTTAAGTAGGATACAGGATCATTGCTGGGTAACATGTAACCCTGTCGAGGCTATAAACGCATGCTGGCAGCAGAGGCTCTACCTACGACAAATGAGCATATTTAAAACTGGTTTACAGAAAAGACTTTGTTTTATCTTTACAAGACCAAGTAATGACTGATGTAAATACAAGGACTAGCCCGAGGAAGCAAATAATCAAAGTTGAAAACAGTTGAAACAAAATATCATTGACAGGTTAGAGCATAATGTACTTTATCTTTCCATAATAAAGTTTAATTTTATGAAAAATTTTCTATTTTGGAAGTTTAGAAAATTCAATAGAAAAATAGAGATAACTGGTTCTTCCAAGTGAATCGCCAATTGTTGTGGCCACCAACAACCCCCCCTCCTTATTTAGTATTAGCAATAACACTATGTAAGTGGGGAACCTTAGTCAAAAAATTCAAAAAATCAATTAGTGCTCATATATATCACTCCTAAAGAAATATCGCATCGCGCAAAGAATGATAGGGCATTTTCTTATGAGTCAAAATGATAAAATGCGAGATTGCGATACGAACTCCATCGCATCGCATGCATTAAGAAACACTCACGTTGGAAAACCTTAAAAATCGCCGATATGCGATATCGCATATCGCATCTCGCAAAATTGCATGGAGGACACATAACGATTAAACGATTAAGCGATCTGCGATCTTGCGATACTGCGATCTGTGATCCTTGCGATAGCGTTATCAAACATCCTTGCGATAGCGCGATCAAAGATCCTTGCGATATTGCGATCAAGCAACCTTGCGATAGAACAACAAGATGAAATTGCGGTAATGCGATACAACGAAATGCGATACTGCGATGCAGATCGCAGAAACATTCCATTGCAGATTTTCCTGGCTCAATATTCAAGAAAAAGTTTTCCATAAACCAAGAACTGGGTACGCGCTTTAATGATAATTAATGAGTTATATGCCAGTCGTTAATAAAATATGGTTTTGTGTCGTTCGAAGAGCTAGTTCACGTAAGGTGGCGTGTTTTTGCATATCCGTAGCATTTAAAGCTTTCCTGTCATTATTTATTATCTTTACTCTCTCCTCACTTGTGAACTGCAGGAACGAAAAACAAAAGCTACACAAAGCAATGTGCAGGAAGTTGTGAGGAAAAAGGGTAGAGCTCCAATGTTCAAAGACATAGAAAAGACGCCCTCATAAACAGATACCGCAAATAACAGAGCCGCAGATTCACAGAATGCTGCTGAGCCATCCATTACAGGTCTTTCATATACCGCCATGATTAAATGGGTACTAAGCGATGCTGATATCAACAGGAAATTTAATTCTCATGGTCAAGAGCTCACGAGGTCATTATTTTTACAAATTTTGAAGCTTTATACCTGATAAAGATGAAGAGGTGCAAAAGGAGAAAAACGCATCAGAGAAGCCCAGATCAAAGAACGGAGGCAGTTTCCGATGCGCGATTAGCACCTAGCGCTAATCGCGCATCGCTGAGAAAATTGCTCGAGAAGGAAAGCCTCTAACTGCTCAGTCACCTGTAAGCCCGAAAAATGCAAGAAAGCAATGGTAAAAAACAAACTGGAAACAGAAAGCTAAAGAAAAGGCAGAAGCAATCCAAAGGGTTAACCAAGTTGAACTAAGATTATTACTGGGCATACGCGGTAAAGCCACATAGTCAGAGGATGAATCTCGAGTATATCATCGATTTTGCTGAGAAGATGGTGCCAACTCTTACCAATTCTGTTTGCTTAGCTCAACCAAAAGCGGAAGACAGTCAGCCGACTCTACCCAGGAAAATACTGAATGCTTGCAACGTTAAGGAGCAAATGCAGAAATAGTTAGATATTAGATTTAATTTTTAGAAATAGTTTTGTTTTATTTTTGCTTAGAAAAAGGGCGGTCATTTAAACCGTATCCTGAATCTATGTAATTAAGTTATTTAGTTAGTAGTTTTTAAACCCTTCTCATGCATTTAGAGAAGGGTCCAGAAATTTATCAAAAACTTGTCCTCAGAACATGCACTTTTGCACCCTCAGAGGAGGTTTTGGTGAATGAATGGAACAGGATTTGTTGATGTTTGCATTTGATATCTGCTACTGATGTTGCACTTCTGTACTCTTAGTGGATGTTAGAGCAAAGAGAGATAAATCATTGTCGCTTGAAGCTCATGAGTAGGACTAGTCATAAATGGTACTTTTATCTCTTGACCATTTCTGCTTATGTGTTAAAGTGATATACAATTTTTAGTTGTTTATGTATTATTGCATGAATGCCTGAGTTATCATTTGGCACTTTTGTACGGTGATAGCTATTTATTTATGCTTAATGTATGAATAGCTCATTATGCGATATGTTTTTCACAATTGTTTCGTCTAACTTTTTATGCGAAGTGGTTCATCCTTATTGATTTCTTTTCTCATAATAGCTGAATGATCTTTATTACCAGTTGTTATTTGAAATCTTTTTAGATCGCATAATAGAAGAATTACATCCCAGGTTAGTATAGACTTAGATGTTGCTGCTTATTAGATTACAATAGCATAGCATTAGATTAAATTTAGAATTAGAATATCTTAATTAGGAACTGTTAGATCAAGAACATCAAATTCTACACACACACACACTCATAGATTGGGAAACTGGTCCCATATCCCCAGTCGGACCCTCTATACCAAACGGATAAGGAGTTGCCAACCAAGGTCCGGACCGGGCGGGTATCCCCCTTGTTGTAGACCCGATTTCCGGGGCTTTAACAGGATGTTAAAAGTTTCCTTAGATTAGCTGGATATTACAAAATATTCATTAAAGATTTTAGTAAGTTGGCTTCACCTTCATTTGGATTGTTAACTAAAGATTCAAATATTTGTTGGACAGGTAAATGTCAATATGCATTTGAGGAGATGAAAGAAAAATTAACCACCATACCAATACTAAGAGGTCCCGATTGGGCATTGCCTTTCCAAATCCACATAGATGCATCAGACAAAGTTGTAGGAGCAACTTTGGGACAAGTGGAAGACAAGTTGCCCTATGCCATATATTTCATTAGTAATAACCTCTCCAAATATTAACTTAATTACATAGTTACTAAAAAATAAATCTCATCTTTTGTGCACTCCTTAAACAAGTTTAGACATTATATCACTAGGTACCAAATATTTGTTCATATTGATCATGAAACCATTAAATGTTTAATGAATAAACTTGATGCTAATGTTAGGATCATTAGATGGTTATTATTGTTGTAACAGTTTGATCTAACCATTATTGACAAACCAAGGAAGGAAAATATGGTTGCAAATTTCTTGTCTAGAGTAACATTGCCCGCAGAAAATGAGGAAATGATAGATGACCAACTTTCGGATGATAACCTCTTTGTTATTTCACTATTGTCTCCTTGGTTGGCTAACATAGCAAATTTCTTGGTTGCTAGGAGATTCCATCCTAATCCATCCTCCAAGGAGAAGAGAAAGATTGTTAAATAAAGTGCCCCTTTCACCTGGAATGGGGGGAATCTCTTCAAATTGGAACCATCTCAAATCTTGAGGATATGTGTAAGGAAGGATGAGGTTTTCAACATCCTCTCAACATGCCATGTGTTGACAAATCTAGGGCAAGAATAGTTAAAATATTTCTTTGCTTGATAACTGCTTGTGATATACTTTTTCTTCTTAGCTTATAGTCTTTTCTTCGTTATGTTATTATTGTGTTCTTTTCATCAAGATAAGTGACACAGTATATAGGTTTTTCAGCCAGGGCCAAAACCTCTCACTTCTTGAGAGGAAAACTTGATCAAAATTCTTCTTCTAGATCTTCAATTAATGAGTGCCAAGACCATGACAAAGACCCTTGACTCTAGTATCCTCCCAAGAACCTTGTCACTAACCTTGATGCTCTACCTGTTCCCTTTCTTGACTTTATTCTTGATCTCGAACTGCTCTCCTCGACTCCTTCTAAGGAAACTCAGTCTCTATCCTTCACACTACTTATTCTTGGTTTCTCCTAGAGAATCTCGGTCTCTATGATATTACTGACTTCCTCTGGAGAATCTCGGTATCTAGTATTGATCTCTATCTTGGTCACCCAAAACAAGTATTCCAGAAGAACCCTTTCTTTGCTAACCCCAGAAGAATCCTTCCTTCGCAATCCCCAGAAGAATCCTTCCTTCGCAATCCCCAGAAGTAACTCTCCTTCGCTGACCCCAGAAGAAATTCTCCTTCGCTATACCTAGAAGAAACCTCCTTCACTATACCCATAATAAACCTATTTTGCTATCATTCTTCACACTTCTTCTTCTGGGCTCTCCTTCGCACTTCTTCTTGATCGAATAGCTTATCGAGTTGCTTGCCTCTAATTGAGGCCAAGTGTGGCTATATATACACCTTTCCACATGTCCTTTAGGCCGACATGATCACAAGTAGTTAGGTCGACTTCTTCTAGCAAGTTCTGCCATTGTAGTAGGCCGACTTGAAGAGGACAAGTGACAAGGTCTTGGAGGATACTTTACATAGAAAATTGTGACCTTTTACAAAGTGTAACATGACTTCATTACATTACAAGGACTATATCCTTTTATGACTAGATGACAAATAATTCCTAAAGACTCTCAATGGGAGTCTTGACTCAAAAATAAAATCTCTTGCTCATGAAACCCATGAACACATATTTCATTAAATTTGGAAGTATTTTATTACAAGGCCTTCAACAACATTCATTCTTTTGTAAATCGCCATATTAACTTGATTCAACATTAAAATAATTTGCAAGTAATTTCAAACCAATTAGAGATCATGAATAGGTCAAACATGGGGTTGTTATGTACAATAGTATCAATACACAATAGGAGTGTGAAATCAAACTCTTAGAAGAAATTGATTTAAGCTAAATCATATTAGTATGTCAAACATCCAATAAAGATATTATAGTTATGGATAACATACTAGATTCCTCGATGTTTAAATTTTATGTCTGGCAACTCTAACCCCCTTTCCCCCAACCTACGGGGGATTTGTTGATTGAATGATGGTGATGTGAGGATCTTATTGTAAATGACAAGGATAGGTGTCCCTTGCATTGCATTGAAACTAGTCTACTAAAACCTTAGTAAAATGTTCTTGTGCTCAATTTCCTACGGTCCCTTTGTGCCTTTATGAAGCACTAATGAGGGGGTCATCATTCATCTTCATAGCATGCATCATCTCCTTTTGGCAAAGTCTTCTTGTTGACACCTAATCTTCATGATTTGGTGAATTTATGTAAATAATTAAATTAGGAATGTGAACAGTCATCGGGAGATGAACTGGACAGTCACTCCCTATTGTATATAACAAATACCTACCCAATGGAATAACACACGAATCAGTTTTTTGTTTTGTGGAGTTACTGCCTGGCCTGACATGGTATCAGAGCCAGCCCTTTTTAGCCTTTATGTCTTTGTAACTCCGGATCTGCTCCATTGCTCCCCATATAATTCAGCGACTGATTACCTGCATTTTGTCTGCCATCCCTGTGCTCTCTATACCTGCGCTCTCTGTCTAACATTCATCTGACATGGTATCATATGTTTGAACGATGGACGTTTCATATGTTTGAACGCTTGTGTTACAGTGTGTGGGGTCTCGGAATTGGATGCCTGTACTGATGCATGTACACGCAGTGTGTGTGCCAACCAGCACCATTTGCCTAATTGGAATGATATTTTCCTCAGGAGGTGTCAAAAGCAGTGCCTTAGGCTTCGTTCTGGTTCTTTCTATTAGCCCCTCTTTTTGTGGTAGGTTTCAGAATGAATAGAGAAGAAAGCAGAATACTGGATTTCAGGTTTCTGTTGGTATAACAATCTTCTGTATTAATTTGATTGATTGCCATTTTAATAATGTTTGAATAGATTGAGGAGTCGTATTTTTATTCTGGTATCAGCGTGATATATTTCCGTTTCCGGTCTCCCTACCTCCCAAAAGAGTTGTTGGATCATTCAAACTTTTTCTGATCGCTCTCATGACGTCTTGTGCTTGCTTTACCACAATTCAACTCGCTGCTACTTAGCCACCAGCGTTCACGGATTCTCCTTGGAACTTGCCAGCCCGAATGAATATTGCCCAGTTCACTTCGATGGCTTGATAGTTCACGCTGTTGGCTTGACGTGTGAAAGGATTGGGCATTGTCTGATGAGTTGCTGGCGACGCAGAGCGCTGGGCTTTGGGCTGTCATCGTAAAGACGTTCCAGAACTTCCACCTGCTCTGCTGTATACCGAATGTACTTGCCCGCTTCCATTCCAAAAGATTGTGCTGTGGTGACAGTCGGAAGACGACTTGCCTCCTTGTGCTATTTCTCTCTACATCTTCGATTCTGGAACCAGACTTTGATTTGCTTCACGTTGTTGGCTTGGTTAACGCTGTGGTATTTAGGAGAAGTTAAGGTTATGCAGAAGACTTTCAACTGACTTTTGTAGATTGAATAATTTGGTGCATTACTATAACAGTTGATTCATTTGTGGAATTGCTCAGTAGTCTTCTGTAGATTCCTTTGACAGCATAGACAATAATTGCGAAAATGCCATGAAGATGAAAATAATTTGTTCACATATATCTTTGATATTTCTTGTGAATTTGGATTGAGGTAGCTTTGAAGATAAATTATTCTGCATACCTCCCTCTCCATATATCATATATCATATATCAAAATCAATTTTCTTTTAGCAGCAGAAGTATTTTTTTACAGCTCTTGGATTTTACAATGCATTCAATCATATCTATGGTGGGAATAGTTCTCACTGGCAAGGAGAACTATCCTGAATGGTCCCAGATGATAAAACACACCCTCATTTTCAATGAGTTGTTGAAAGGAGTGTGTGTCAGAGAAGGAGACAATGACCTAGTACATCCTTCCTCAGACAAAGAGCTCGTCATTTGGGAAAACAAGAACAACAAAGCTTATGCATTAATCGCAACATCTGTAAATGAAGAGGTGAGTCGCCATATTTCGTCATATTCAACTGCCTTTGAAGCTTTAAAAAGCTGAAAGAACTCTATGACTCACATTCTGCACTTGAAGTCGTTCAACTCATGATTAAACTCTTCACTCTTGAACTGCAAAATAATGATCCTTTTGCTCTTGCATATGAAGTAAAGTCTATAATGCATGATATAAAATCCACTAAGGTCGAATTGGATATTCCTCTTATTGCTTTTCTCAAGGCACTTTATCATACTTACTCCAATTATCTTGAGTCATTGCAAGCAAATGGAAATCTCAAAGATATAACCTTTGACTCTCTTGTGAAAAAGTTTGCTGAAAGAGAGAAAGCTTTTGGAAAGAAGACAACCCCTGAAACCTCTGAAGAGACTGTATGCCTTGCTCATAAAGAAAAGCATCCTGCTTAAGATTCTACAAGAGGAAGAGGTGGACGAAGAGGAAGAGGAAGATATTTCAGAGGCAGGGGGGCAGACATTCTCAAGGAGAAAAGGCAGATTTGCACTGCATTCACTGCAAAAGAAATGGATCATATGATGCCTCTACATGCAAGCTACCATGGGATAAAATTGAGCAGAAAAGAAACCAACAGAAAGGTAAAACTGATGATACAGACAAAGGTAAAGTACCTGAATCCTCTCACTATGTTGAGGCACAATGTAACATTGGAGTAAATGAAGATTTGTTTAATGCTTCACTTGCTTCATGGAAAAATGATTGGTTGCTTGATTCAGGAGCAACCTGCCACATGACTCATAGAAAAGATTTTTTTGAAGATTTCACTGACAATGTTGATGGAGCAGTATACTTTGCAGATCAATCAAAAATCAAACCATCATGGCTTGGCACAATCAGGCTTAAACTGCCTGGTCTTCCAGACTTTCTTCTGGATCATGTTCTATATCTCCCACAGCTCAAGAGAAACTTGCTGTCCTTGGTCCACATCCACCAGCAAGGTCACTCCATTCATATGTTTGATGGCAAGCTTGAGGTAAGAAAAGCATCTGACCACTCACTTGTCATGAGGGGAATAGAAGAAGAAAGGCTTCTCAAACTGCAAGGAACCTCTGCTCATGCACATCATTTCTCATATATTTCTCATCATGAAGAAGGTACAATTCCATCAAGTTTATTATGGCATGATAGATTTGGACATTTAAACTATGACAGTCTCCGCTTATTGAAGAAAAATGGTGTTGGTGGTTTGCCTACAATTCCTAGGAAACTTAAGCAATGTGATGCTTGCATTCTAGGAAAGCATAGCAAACAGTCTTTTGATGATTCACATTCAAGAGCACATAGGAAGCTTGAACTCATTCATTCAGATTTATGTGGTCCAATGCCTGTTCCTTCTGCAAATGGAAATAAATATATCATGACATTTATTGATGACTACATGAGAATGTGTTGGGTTTATTTATTGAAGAACAAATCTGATGCTTTTCAAATATTCAAGAATTTTCATAAATGGATTGAAAATGATGCACAATCTCACATTGGGTCTATTCGCATTGATAATGGAAAAGAATACACATCAAATGAATTTAAAAACTATCTTCGCCAACATGGGATCAAACATCAAACAACTGTGCCTTATAATCCCCAACAGAATGGTGTAGTTGAAAGAATGAATAGAACAATCTTAAATATAGTACGATCCATGCTCTTCTTCAAGAATGTAAAGATAATGTTTTGGGCTGATGGTGTTCTATGTGCTGCATATATAAAGAATAGATGTCCATCTAATGCTATTAAAAACAAGACTCCTTATGAAATGTGGTATGGACATGTTCCTTCGGTAAAGCATCTCAGGGTCTTTGGTTCCACCTGTTATGCTTTGATACCAAAGGTACATAGAAACAAACTTGGTGCTAGAAGTCGTAAGTGTATCTTTCTGGGGTACTCAAACACCTCCAAAGCATACCGCCTCTATGATGAAGTAAATAAGAAGTTTGTTGTATCTAGAGATGTAATTTTTCTTGAATCATCCAAAACTGACAATGTTGTTGAGCGGCAACTTGATCGCTTGGATAGATTCGCAAAAGCAAAATCATTTCAAGAATTTGATAATCAGATTCCACATCTTGAAGGGGGGATTCCTATACTAGATCAACATGTGGAATCTTCTTCTGAAGAACACTCTCCCCCACATGAAACTCCAACAACGGATGATGCTTTAAGTGATGTAATTGATAGAATTGGGAGACTCAATCTTGATTCAGACCCAACTTAATCAACGGAGCAGCCTGGAACATCTCAGAAAGGTCCCCCAAAGTGGCTGACAAAGACACTTGAAAGTGTTCATCCTGATGAAGTTGGAAAGACAGGAACCAAAAATTCAAACCGGCGAAATGGAGGTGATGTAGATGACTCTAATTCACCTGTTGATATGGATGTTTCTTATGATGCGAATTGAACTTGTCTATAGATTTTGAACCAACTTCCTTCAAAGAAGCTGCTTCTCATGATGAATGGAAAGAAGCGATGCAAAAGGAGTATGATGCCCTCATACAGAACGACACTTGGAAGTTGGTTGATCCTCCATTTGGAACCAAACCAATTGGCTGCAAGTGGGTCTACAAGAACAAGTATAAAGCTGATGACTCACTTGAAAAGCACAAAGCTAGGCTTGTGGAAAAAGGTTTTGTACAGAAGGAAGGGGTCGATTATGAGGAGAATTTTTCCCCCACAGCAAAATGGGCTACCATCCGGACACTCTTTGCACTAGCAGCTCAGAACGGCTGGAAAGTCCATCAAATGGATGTAAAAACTGCCTTCTTGAATGGAGATCTAAAAGAGAATGATTTTATGTCCCAGCCTGAAGGATTTGCTGTGAAATGACATGAACATAAAGTATGCAAACTTGTCAAGTCCTTGTATGGCCTCAAACAAGCACCGCGAGCCTGGTATGAAAAACTAACTGAGCATCTTCTGAAACTCAATTTCAATCATTTTGATCTTGATGATGCAACTTTATTTGTTAAGAAAGTTGGCAAAACAGTTGTATATCTTGTGGTATATGTAGATGATCTTTTAATGACAGGGAACAATGAAAGCTACATTGCATCCATAAAGAAGGAATTGGGGAAAAGTTTTGAAATGATTGATTTGGGCTATGTTCATTACTATCTTGGCATTGAAGTAACCCAACATCCAAAGTCCATATTTCTTTCTCAAAAGAAATACATTGGAGATCTGTTGAACAGGTTTGGTATGACAGAGTGCAATCCCCTTACTACTCCAATGGAACAAAACTTAAAGCTCACATATATTAAAGGAAAAGAATTTGAGGATGCAACAAAGTATAGACAACTTGTAGGAAGTCTCAACTACCTAACTACAACCAGACCAGACATTTTGTTTGCTGTTGGAATCCTCTCCAGGTTTATGCAAAAGCCTTGTGAGGGACATTGGTCTGCTGCAAAAAAAGTTCTAAGGTACTTGAAGGGAACTCAAGACCTTGGAATCAAGTATACACAGGTGGACGACTTCAACTTGATTGGATACTTTGATTCAGACTTCGATGGAGACAAAGAAACTGGGGTATCTACTTCAGGATATGCTATGAGTCTTGGATCAGGAGTTGTCTCCTGGAGATCACGCAAACAATTAGTTCCAGTAGATTCCACAACAGAAGCAGAATATGTGGCAGCAGCTGAAGCAACAAAAGAAATTGTGTGGCTCAGGAAAATTCTTGAAGATTTGCAGGTAAAACAAGTACAATCAACTCCACTCATGATTGACAGTACCTCTGCAATAAAGTTTGCCAAGAACCCAAAGTTCCATGATCGAACAAAGCACATCAATACTAAATATCATCTAATTCGACATCATGTTGAGGCCAAAACAATCCATCTCCGTCATTGTTCCACAAATGAGCAAATTGCAGACATCTTCACCGAAGTGCTTGGAAGGGAAAAGCTTGAACGATTCAGAATGATGCTTGGACTCACCAACATCCCTTTAGATTAAGGGGGGGAATGTTGACACCTAATCTTCATGATTTGGTGAATTTATGTAAATAATTAAATTAGGAATGTGAACAGTCATCGGGAGATGAACTGAACAGTCACTCCTTATTGTATATAACAAAGACCTACCTAATGGAATAACACACGAATCAATTTTTTGTTTTGTGGAGTTACTGCCTGGCCTGACACTTCCCATCAAATACTTAGATTGTCAAAATTCAGGCCAATGACATATGCTGTTGGCTAGAGAGTTCAAGGGACTTTCGAATTGTGTTTGCTTCCTTCTCCATACTTGTGTAACTTTCTTCCTTTGCTTGGTTCTAGCTTGTGTAAGAGCCCAAGTAAAGTTACAATCACATGCCATATGACCAATGTTATGACACTTGAAGCATTCTACATTGTTCATGAATAAGAATTCATGATTTCTTCCTGCAAAATTGTTTCTTGGAGATTGTTGGGGACCATAATATCTATTTTTAAGAGATGGTTGGGGACCATAACATCTATCTTTATGATATGCTTTACAGTCTTTTGCCATGTGACCAAAGTTTGTACAAGAATAACAATAACCAAAAAATGAACTTTGGTACCTGGGAGATGGAGATTTCCTTGATGTACTTCTGAAGCCTTTCTGCCTTGAGATCCTTTGATGATAACCATTGCCTCTCGCATCTTTGACAACATCTACATTTCTTCTTGGATCAGGATTTCTTCTTGGAGCAGGATTTCTTCTTGGAGCAAAATTTCTTCTTGGAATAGGATTTCTTCTATTGTAGCCTTGATTTTTCTCCTTGCCTTTGCTGGAACTGGGAGCATCACCATTTCTTTCTGGATTCTTCACATCCCTTTTGTTTGAAGCATTATCATTCTTGTTTGAGGATTCACCTGCATACCCAAGACCTAATTTATCAAATGGACATTTGTGATAGCTGAGCATGTCATCCAAGGCCTGAGAGCTCTTCAAGATTTTGTTCATCCCTTCAACCTTTGTTCTGAGGAAGACAATCTCTTCTTCCAATCTTTCACATTCATTATTCTTCTTAGCAAGTTGTTTCTCAGTTTCTTCCTTGATACGAGCAGCTTCATCTACTTCTATTTTAAGGGAGATGATATCTGACTTCATTTTGAAGATTTATTCATTCTTTGCTTGACTGCTATCCATTTCTTCCTTGATCCTTGTAGCTTTACATGTTTCAGCCTTGAGAAGCTTGATGTTAGATTTTAATTTGAAGATTTCTTCATCCTTTGCTTTTAGTTGACAGATCATGGTGTTTCTTTCCTTTCCTTCTTGATCAACCTGTCCTTCTATGAATTCCAATGCTTCCATGGTCTTTTCAGCTCCTTGTGCTTGTTTCCTTTCTTCTTGTAGTTGGGACTTGAGAGAGGAGACCTCTATCTTGTACTGACCAATCTCTTCTTCAAGTTTGTTCAAGCTCTTATGCCTTTGTTCAAGTTGACTTCACAAGATATCTTCCTGATTATTTTCTTTATTCAATTGATTTGTCATGGATATGACTTCTTCATGATGCTTTCTTTTGCTTTGATGAAATTCCTTCTTAACTTGGCAAGCTCTTCATCCATTTCTTATACTTGAAGATTGATGAGGTCAACTTTCTTCCTTGTTTGATTTTGGTCACCAACTAGTGCTATCTTCTTAAGTTCCTCATTTTCCTTTTTCAAATTGTTAATCTCTTCCATGGCAATCATAAGTTGAGCGAGGAGTTCTTCTACAATTTTTTTTTCATTCTCTTTTGTTGGCATTATGATACAGATTTGGCACTATGACACAGATGTTGTCCTTGATGGCAACTCACTCAGATGACAGATCACAGTTCAGGCTCACAGAATGAAGAAAGAAAGGTATACGCAGGTTCCCCATTGACCAAGCCACATGTACACGCGGGTTCGCAGACCAAAAGGTGCGTATAGCGTACGCACGCACTTTCACGGAAGGAAAGGCGCGTACGTGTTGGAAAACTTGGTTTTGGTCCATGGTATTTTGATCCATGGTATTAGTCCAAGGTATCTTGTCCAAAGTGTTGACCCCAGGTATTTGGTCCAAGGTATTGATTCTAAGTGGTTTTGGACCATGGTATTGAGTAAGGCCTAAGACTATAAAAGGAGGAGAAGATCATTAGGCAAAGGCACTCATGAATTGAATATCTAATAAAAAGCAAGATCTAGAATACAGGTCATTGGGTTATGGTGCACAGCTAGATCTGAATCAAGGATGAACCTCAATGCTTGATGAAGGATAAGATCTATTGATGGGTCAAGATCTTAAGGCTTGAAGTCAAGTATCTTTGTGTGGTTTTGATCTTTCATCTGAATAATTGGTGCATGTCGTAATCTGTAAATATGATGATCTAGGTATAACTGATGTCTGAATAGTTGTAAAGGTTAAATCATCATTTACAGACTTGTACGCAAGCTCACTATAAGCAAAGGCGCGTATATACACTGGTTCGACATTTCAAAATAGCGTATATGTAGGTTCACCTTGAGAAAAGAGCGTATGCACACAGGTTCAACACATTGAAGTAGCGTACACCTCATAAAATATGCTTTAGCTACTTCTGTTTGCTGTTGTAGTGTTCTGGGTTCTGGCTTGGGTTCTGGTTACTATTACTGTATTTTTGTTACAAGATTCTGAGAAGTGATTAAGTTTTGGTTAGTGCAAAGGAGATTGGTTGATGCAGATATATTTCATGTTTGATGTATGTTGTTGATGGATCTAGTCTAAAAATTTATGAAACGTGGTCCTTGGAAGAAAAGAGAAGGTTGTATCCTTCTGTAGGTCAGCACCTACATACTAGTAAACACATCAGCTAGTACAAGAGCTAAGGGGGTTGAAGCTCCCTTCCAGGAGAAGCTGGAGAACGAGAGAAGGTTGTAACCTTCTGCAGGTAGAAGCTTGTGTACTGGTATAAGACTGCACCAGTACAAAAAATTGTAAAAAGAAGTTTCTTATTAAAAGAAGATAGAGACGATTGCAGCAGGTGGTTTTCACCCACATTGGGTTTCCACCTTATATCTTGTGTTCATGTGTGTGAGATTTTCTGTTCTGTTTTACTACACCTGGTTACTGTTTATATGATTCTGATGCACTGATTAAAGGTCAACATATGAAAAATTAACTGAATCATAAGTTTTCAGGATATACGTTGGTTGCCTTAATAAAAGTTGCATATACAGGCAAGTTCCATTAACTGAAGTAGGGTATATTAATCTGAGTATGCAAATGAAATATTATTGACTTGCTAATACTGATTCAGCGCCCCTCTCAATATTATTTCCAACAATTGGTATCAGAGCTAGGTCCTTCAGAAGAAGCTAGATCGCTTGAAGGAAGATCTATCATCATGAGTAACTATGAAAGAGAGGGATCCATTAGACCACCAACCTTTGATGGGAGAAACTTCGTTTATTGGAAGGTAAGGACTACAGCCTATGTTCAATCTCTTGGAACAGATGTCTGAGAAATCGTGGAAGGAGGATATACATTTCCATCAATAATTCTTATAGATACGACAGGTAAGAAGCAATAAGAAACCAATGCCAAGGCTGTCAATACATTATTAGGGAGTCTTTCACAATTAGAATTTGTCAAAGCTATGCAGCTCAAAACCACCAAAGAAATATGGGACAAGATCGTTCTAAGTTATGAAGGAGACAATCAGGTAAAATGTGCAAAACTGCAATCTCTCAGAATTCAATATGAAACTCTCAAAATGCACAATGATAAAAGTATCGCTAGTTACTTCTTACGCATAGATGAGATTGTTAATTGCATGAAGAACTTGGGTGAAGAGATAAAAGAAGTTACTTTAGTTGAAAAGGTTTTAAGATCCTTGTCTACTAAGTTTGAATCAAAAGTATCTGCCATAGAAGAAAAGTAGAATCTTCAAACTATTACTATGACACAACTGCACGGAATCTTAATTGCCTTCGAAATGAGAAAAGGAGGTCCATCAGATATGAGAGAAGTTGCATTGAAAGCTTCAGGAAGAGAAGAATTCCATGAATTAGGACATATTTTAGAAGGAGAAGAAGAAGCAAACTTTGTCAAGAACCTTCAACGGGGTTCCGGGAGATTCAGAGGTAAACTACCTTTCAAATGTTTTGCTTGTGGAAGAGTCGGTCATTATGCTGCCAAATTTCCTCATAAAGATAAGCTTGATAAAGGTAAGGAATCAACAAAATGGAATAGAAAACAAAGTGTAAGTAAGAAGAGCTACTATACTCATGAAGATAGTGATGGTTTATCAAATAGTGATGAAGATGAAAATATTAATGACTATAGACTTCTAATGGCTTTTGAAGATGATGATTTCTTGGATGCTTTAGATGAAGATGACCTTTATGAAGAAATATCTAAACTCAAAGTCTGTTTAGAAGAAAAGAATATGATTATAGATACTCTGACATTCCAGCTTGCGGAAAGAGAAAAACACAATGAAAAACTAGAATGTGAAGTTGTGGGTCTAAGAAAAGATATTGAGAAAACAAAAGCTCTCAATCTCATATTTGCTAAAGGATAAAAAACTTTAGATGAAATTATCAAAGTACAACGCTCTCCTCTGATAAAGACAGGTCTTGGATATACTGAAGAAGCATCTCAAGCACAGAAGTCGTCTACATCCACTAAAAGCTATCTTGATGTAGCAAAGAGAAGTGAACGGTTTGACAATCGTCAGCAAAGGCATAAAGCAGATCACTAGGTAAATTGGGTTCAATCTACTTCAAGGATGAAAAAATTTACAACCAACCTCAGGTAAATCATACTCAATTTGCTTCAAAAATGAATGTCAATGGAAACTACAATCACCAGGTCATTAGATTCAATAATCGTAGGAACTCCTTTAATGGCCAATGTTTTTCATGTCATAAATTTGGACACAAAGCTGCTCAATGTGTTTCCTATAAGACCATCATGACTAGAGAAGCACGAAATCAAAGGAATGTGACAGGGATCATGAAAAGAACCTATAATAACTTTTCGCTTCTTGAAAATGAAATAGAATGCTCTATCTGTAACAACTTCGGTCATGAAGATTCTGAATGCAGGAGTAAATTTCGGGATACATATTAGAAGGAGCAAACTTCATTGAGTCCAAAAATATGGAGGAAGAAAGAACCATAAACAGAAAGATGTGGTATAGCCTTGTATGCAGAAGGAAAAGAAAATCAACGGTACATTGACAGTGGATGCTCGAAACACATGACGGGTGATAAAGAAAAACTTCAGTCATACAATGCCTTAGAAAAGGAAAAGAAGGTCTCATTTGGAAATGACACTCCTGCTGTCATAAAAGGTAAAGGTTCTGTTCTCTTAAAGGAAAAGGTTAAAGCTGTGAATGTTATGTATGTTGATGGTCTAACGCATAACCTATTGAGTGTTAGTCAAATGTGTGATCAAGGAAATGAAGTAGTATTTCTATCAAATGGATGTGTTGTTCGTGAACTTGATACAGGAGAAACCATGGTCAAAGGCTTAAGAACTCCAAAAAACTTATACATACTCAAGGGAGGACAACAATAATGCTATCTAAGCAAAAATGATGAAAACTGGCTATGGCACAAAATATTGGGGCATCTAAGCTTCCCACAAATAAGGAAAGCATGCAAATTCTAGGCTGTTCGTGATCTTCCTGATATCAGCATTCCAGAAAATACAATATGCAAATCATGTCAATTTGGTAAGCAAACCAGAGCACATTTCCCTGAGAAGGAAGGATCAGCTAGTAAGCCTATTGAACTTGTTCATACTGATTTATGTGGTCCATCAAGGAAAAAGTCACCTCGTGGAGAAGAATACTTTATATTGTTCATTGACGATTTTTCCAGAATGTGTTGGATAGGACTTCTAAAGCATAAAGATGAAGCATTTGAAAAGTTCAAAGCCTTCAAAGCTTTGGTTGAAAATGAATCAGATCGCAAAATAAAATGCCTCAGATATGATCAAGGAGGGGAATTTACCTCAGATGAATTCTTCGACTTTTGTGAAGAACATGGAATAAAAAGAGAATTCTCCACTGCAAGGACTCCTCGGCAAAATGGAGTGGTAGCAAGGATGAAAAAAACTATTCAACAAATGGCTCGTTCCATGCTAGATGAATCTGGAACTCTTGCAACCTTCTGGGGTGAAGCTACATTTGCTGCCATCACTATTCTCAACAAAACAAATATTCGGGTAAACAGCACCCAAACTCCACATGAACTTTGGTATGGTAAGACTCCTACTGTAAAATACTTGAAAGTTTTTGGAAGCAAATGTTACATCAAAAGGATCGATGAAAAACTTGGAAAGTTTGAACCTAGAGTAGATGAAGGCATTCTCCTTGATTATTCTTCCCAAAGTAAAGGATATAAGTGTTATAATAAAAGACTTGGGAAAATTGTTGAAAGTATTTATGTTGTGGTTGATGAAGCAGGCAAAAATCCAAAACAGGTAAAAAACGAAGATTATGAAGAAGATGAGGACTATCCTTCCACATCAAATCAGACTAATTCTGAAGAAGAAACCAATGAAGCACCAGAAGAACATATAACGGTAGAAGAAAAGACTCCATCCAAGTATGTTCAGAAAAATCATCCAGAGACTCAAATTTTGGGGCAGAAAGAGGCAGGTGTGTAGACAAGAAGAACTATTACAGAAGCTTCAAGATATCTAGCATTTCTTTCCTCCATTGAACTGCAAAATGTAAATGAAGCACACAAATATGAAAGTTGGGTCAAGGCCATGAATGAAGAACATGAGAAAATTGAAAAGAATGATACTTGGGAATTAGTTCCTAGACCTAATGATAAGAATGTCATAGGAACCAAATGGATATTCAAAAACAAGTTGAATGAAAATGGAGAAGTTATTAGAAACAAGGCCAGACTTGTTTGTAAAGGGTATGCTCAACAAGAAGGTATAGATTTTGAAGAAACTTTTGCACCTGTTGCTAGACTTGAAGCCATAAGAATGTTCCTTGCTCTTTCTAGCTTTCAGAAATTCAAAGTATACCAAATGAATGTAAAATCTTCCTTTCTTAATGGAGACTTAGAAGAAGAAGTATATATTGAGCAACCAGATGGATTCATCCTTGGAAATGATCCAAAACTTGTATGCAGACTCAGAAAGGCTCTCTATGGTCTAAAACAAGCTCCAAGGGCCTGGTATTACCATCTTTACAAATACCTCCATCAACAAGGTTTTTCAAAAGGATCAACTGACAGCAATCTATATACAAATATCGACAATGATAAATTGATAATATTTGTTGTGTATGTTGATGATATCATTTTTGGTAGCAATGAGGAAGCCATGAGTCAAAACTTTGCTTTGGTAATGCAGAAAGAATTTGAAATGTCCCTGCTTGGTGAGCTCACATATTTTCTTGGTTTACAAGTTCAACAAAATAAAGATGGTATCTTTCTATCACAAACCAAGTACCTCAAGCAGATCTTGAAAAAGTATGGCATGGAAGATTCTAAACCAGTATGTACCCCTATGGTAACAGGATGCAGTCTCAGCTCAAATAATAAATCAGTAGCAGTACATCAACCAACCTACAGATCCATGATTGGCAGTTTGCTTTATCTAACAGGTACCTGACCAGACATCATGCATGTAGTGGGAATAGTTGGAAGATTCCAAGCAAATCCAAAGGAATCACACCTTTAGGTATTCAAAAGGATCTTCAAATATCTTCAAGGAACTCAGAATTTTGTTTTATGGTATCCTAGGGACACAGATCTTACACTTCATGCATATACAGATGTAGATTGGGCAGGAAGCGTGGATGATAGAAAAAGAACTAGTGGTGGTGCATTCTATATGGGTTACAGATTAGTGTCTTGGTTCAGCGAGAAACAAATTTCAATTGCCTTATCTACAGCTGAAGCAAAATATGTGGCTGTTTCATCTTGTTGCACACAACTCCTTTGGATGATGCAAACATTGCAAGACATTTAGATCACATGCACTCCACCCATCTCCATTCTATGTGATAATACAAGTGCAATAAACATTTCCAAGAATCTAGTCATGCATTCCAAGACCAAGCACATACCCATCAAATATCATTTTCTACGTGAACAAGTGCTTGAACAAAAGGTCAAATTGGAGTATGTTCCTTCCAAAGAACAGGTTGCTGATATATTCACCAAACCACTACCCAGAGAGACATTTGAATATCTCAGACAGAAGCTGGGAGTAGTTGATGCATCATCTTGCTATTGAAACTTATCTGTTTCATAGAAAAGTGGTTGTACGCGAGTTTCATGAAGCGTATCCACGTACATACGCGGGTTGCTATGGATATAGTCGCATATATGTTGGTTTGAAGAAAAACAAAGGATGAAAGGAGTCTGATATGGGTCTGACAGTGATCATGTGGCACAGGTTCATGGGGAGCATATACTTATAGTAATACATTGTTGGCATTATCTTAGAAGATCTTGGTACAAATTCACAGTTGTTTTTGATTCAAGTGGAACAAGTTTAGGGGGAGTTCATGGTTGATGGTCTGGATGGTGATTGACAGATGCTGCTGATGATAGTTGCTGATAACTATCATAGTCTTGTTTTAGATATTTTGTCTCTATGTCATGTATATCTTTTATTGTCAAGGTCATGAAACAACCTATTTTGTTTCCCCACTATGCATGGGATGTGTTAGCCTCCTGTTGCAACAGGGTTTCATCTTTCATGATTGACATTTTTACATGCCAAATATGTCATACTTTGCAAGCTGCAGTGTTCCATATTTCCAGAAGAGACCAAAGAAGAAAGCCATGAAGTGTGCTAGTCCAAATGCCACTGCTGATTCCAATTTTGATGAGTTGTTCCAGTTTTGAAGAGTTTTCATTTAAGGGAGGTCCAAACAGTCTAATCTTGGTCTCCCTAGGTTTCAATTTCCTGTTTTAGAATATAGAGAATGCATCTGACCAAATAGTTTAATCTTGGCAGATTTGTAGATAGGTAGAGAATCAAAGGGACCCAACTGTTTAATCTGGGCCCTGGCAGAAATAAGTGTAGAGCTAGATAGGAAACATTCAAAAGAAAAATTGTAAATCTGGGTCTGCAAGTCTAAGTGCACCCAAACCAAAAAAAAGAAGAAAAAAATGTTAGGTGAGTAGGCTGGGTAGGTAGCTGAGAGGTTGCAGAAAAATGACTTATGATCAATTTTGTGCTACTAAGTGTATATTTTTCCGGATCATAATGCAGGCAGTTTTCATTCAAAGGAGCTCAAAGGTGGACATCACTAACTCCCCCTTCTTCTAATTCCCTAAGTCACTTACTAACTTCCCAAAGAGGTCAAGATCTGCTTGATTCCTCTTAGTTTCATCATCATCCATATCAGTTGCCTTGGTGAAGATCTGCTTCACTCAAGGATTTTATTTCTTTCCAAATTCTTTTCCCCAAAATTAGCCTAAGGTCCCTGACCTTAGCGCCTGTTTATCATCACCATATTAACCACTAACTCTACTATATAACTCCCTATCAGTCTTCCCCTTTCCCCTACTAAAAGAATGTATATAAAACTCCCCTATGTAAATATCCCCTCCCTGGCAATATAGCCATATTTTTTCCAAGTCCGGGAAAAAATGGTCCATCCGGGGATGTTTTTAGCCCATCCGAGTCATAACAAGGGTTAGATGACACCTGGTCATGCTAACAGCCTCTTCCCTAGCCCTAAAACCCTCAAAAACCCACTTTTTGCCCCCTTATCCTAAGTTTCGGGCATAAATTGTTAAACCCGCGCGCAAAAAACCCATGTTCTACCCCTTTTCCCTATGCCCTAACTATAAATATCGTAACCCGCCCATTTTAAACCCCATAACCCACTTTCCCTAAGTTTAAACCACCTGCACGCGTTATTAAATTTGGAATATTCTGCGCATATTCCCCGCCCGTATACCCCCGCCGCCTCACCATCGCCGCCAGCCGTCCGATCGCCCTGCGCCCAGATCGACGGTTGGCGGGCCGTCCCATCTCCGAACCGCCCGAAGGTTAGCGTCCAGGAGATGGGTGGTATTGCCGCCGTACTCCCGCCACGCGTCACCTCCTGGGTTGTGGCGGAGCCCCTTCTGACAAAACCGCTCATGCCCAAAGGCGGTGCGCCCCAAAACTAGAAACCGCCCCCTGCCTGGTGACGTCACCTGCCTGCGTCACCCCCCTGCCCAGTCACCATGACACGTCATCCGCCTGCGTGGCCCTCCTACCACTATACCACCGAGTCACCTACCACGTGTCCTGCCACATCTTCAGAGCCGCCGTACTGCCACGTCACCTCCGTACGTGATGACGTCATCATGCTGACGTCATCCCGCCACATCATCATGCTGACGTCATCGCTGACGTCACCCGCCGTACGAGGTCCCATCGCTGACGTCATGCTGATGTCATCATCACTTTTTTGGCGCGAAGGGCGAAAATCGCACTCCGGAGCCCCGGAATCAGTTTCTGAGGCAGTTTTTGATGAGCGATTTGCGCCTCACTGGATAAATTAGGCCTGAATGGGGAATCTTTAGGGAATCTTTTCATTTTGCAGCCCCCAGCAAGCCAGAAAGGCACCGAATGACCCATTTTTCTTCGCGAAGCTTGCCGAAAGGAGCAGAAGACAGTTCTAGAGGAAACAGAGGCCGAACAGCGGCCATTAATTTGTGATTAGACCCACAGCAAAGGAAAACAGCAGCCCAGTTTATTGTCAAAGAGTATCAGAGGAAGAAGAAGAGCCAAAGAGTATCAGTCAAGATTTTTTAGGGGCTCGAAGCACCTGAACATTGATGAGCCCCCCAGAAAGTCAAATCAAGAGGCGTAAGCCCATCCTTGCCCTCAAATCACAGTTAAAGCTTTAAATGCAGAAAAACAGCAAAGAAGCAGAAACCCATACACATTTATTGCAGAAAACACTGCACCAAGCCGCCAAGGACTACATCATTTACTCAGTTTCGATACGGTAGCCCTGAGCGCAGCCCGAGATATTTTTTTGCATTTATTTCTGGATAGGATTAGGTTAAGTAATCATCTTTCTTTCAGACCTGTTTAGGTCAAGTTGTAATAAAAGCACTTGTAGAAGAGTTTTCCCTATATATACCGCCCTCTACATTGTTACAAGGGTTGGAAAATTGAGAATTTTCACTAGAGACTCGCATTGTATACCTGGGTTTTTTCTATAATCAAAGATTGCTGAAAGCTTGGAGAGCAAACTGTCTGTTGTAAATGAATGTTTTTGGAGATATGAAGATGGAATTCTTGTGCTGCAGTCTGAAGCAATAAGTGCATCTTACCTTTGTTTATTGTTTACCACTATCTAAATAGCAGAAAGAAAGAATAGCTTAGAATTTGTTTAAGTACACTCTATGCTCAATTTCTGCTGTTTCTTTATGTTTTCCTCTGAATGAATTGGTTATGAATGTGAATTCCCCCGGGCTCATATTTACCCCGATTCACCTGTGTTTGCCAATTATCTAGGGATTTTTTACTGCCCCTAGGTAGAGCTCTGTTACCCCCATCTGTTAAGATGATTAAGAGATTCTTAACTGCCTCTCATTACTTAGCATTCTTTCCATCATTTAAACCTGAAATATTGTTTCATACGCAGCTATCTTGCTCCATTTTCCCTCTCTTGTGACCGAAGAAATGCACCAGCAGTTCTCCTCCTCGACTCCACGCCCAATGGTTTGAAACCTCCAGACTATGCCTTGCCTCTCTGTCTGAAAACATCAATTTTTCCCACCAAAAACAAAACAAAAACCCTCTAAACTCAAAACCTAGCCTAAAATCCTTTTCAACAAAGCTAAATCTAAAAGAGAGAGCCCTCTCTGATTGCAGGTTGGCTAGAACCTGCAGTCCAAAGTTGGTCTGTGGTTACCTCGGCCGTATCCTTTTCCGGAGCTTAAGGACAACCTGAGTGATAACATGATGGATGATGTAATGTTCTTATTCTGACATGTATAAACATTCAGTATATACCCACTTGGTTGGTTGGATGAGTCAAACTTGGTAGATTCCCACTTGGTGGGGAGATGGATGTATGAGTCATTAGTGATAGGAAGGTCATTTATGATGTATGTATGGAGTCATCTTTTTGCAGACCTTGCTTATATTTAGGGGAGCATGGACAACACACTTCAGCATATCCGAGAATTCAGCATGTACTTAGGGGGAGTATAACCCTTTGCCCTTGATGACAAAGGGGGAGATTGACTTGGGGTTGCCATCAAGTCCAAAGGGGGAGATTGTTGGCATTATGATACAGATTTGGCACTATGACACAGATGTTGTCCTTGATGGCAACTCACTCAGATGAAAGATCATAGTTCAGGCTCACAGAATGAAGAAAGAAAGGTATACGCAGGTTCCCCATTGACCAATCCGTGTGTACACGTGGGTTTGCAGACCAAAAGGCGCGTATAGCTTACGCACGCACTTTCACAGAAGGAAAGGTGCGTACATGTTGGAAAACTTGGTTTTGGTCCATGGTATTTGGTCCATGGTATTTTGATCCATGGTATTGGTCCAAGGTATCTTGTCCAAAGTGTTGACCCTAGGTATTTGGTCCAAGGTATTGATTCTAAGTGCTTTTGGACCATGGTATTGAGTAAGGCCTAAGACTATAAAAGGAGGAGAAGATCATTAAGCAAAGGTACTCATGAATTGAATATCTAATGAAGAGCAAGATCTAGAATACAGGTCATTGGGTTATGGTGCCCAGCTGGATCTGAATCAAGGATGAACCTCAGTGCTTGATGAAGGATAAGATCTATTGATGGGTCAAGATATTAAGGCTTGAAGTCAAGTATCTTTGTGTGGTTTTGATCTTTAATCCAAATAATTGGCGCATGTCGTAATCTATAAATATGATGATCTGGGTATAACTAATGTCTGAATAGTTGTAAAGGTTAAATCATCATTTACAGATCTGTACGCAGGCTCACTATAAGCAAAGGTGCGTATACGCATTGGTTTGGCATTTCAAAATAGCGTATACGTAGGTTCTCCTTGAGAAAAGAGCATATGCACACAGGTTCGACACATTGAAGTAGCGTACACCTCATAAAATATGCTTTATATATTTCTGTTTGTTGTTGCAATGTTCTGGGTTCTGGCTTGGGTTCTAGTTCTGTTACTGTATTCTTGTTACAGCATTCTGAGAAGTGATTCAGTATTGGTTGGTGCAAAGGAGATTGGTTGATGCAGATATATTTGATGTTTGATGGATGTTGTTGATGGATCCAGTCTGAAAATTTATGAAACGTGGTCCCTGGAAGAAAAGAGAAGGTTGTAGCCTTCTGTAGGTCAGCACCTATGTACTAGTAAACACATCAGCTAGTACAAGAGCTAAGGGGGTTGAAGCTCCCTTCCAGGAGAAGCTGGAGAACGAGAGAAGGTTGTAGCCTTATGTAGGTAGAATCCTGCGCACTGGTATAAGACTGCACCAGTACAAAAAATTGTACAAAGAAGTTTCTTATCAAAAGAAGATAGAGACGATTGCAGTAGGTGGTTTTCACCCACATTGGGTTTCCACATTATATCTTGTGTTCATGTGTCTGTGATTGTCTATTCTGTTTTATTGCACCCGGTTAGTGTTTATATGATTCTGATGCACTGATTAAAGGTCAACATATGAAAAATTAACTGAATCATAAGTATTCAGGATATACGTTGGTTGCCTTAATAAAAGTTGCGCATAAAGGCAAGTTCCATTAACTGAAGTAGAATATATGAATTGAATGTGGAAATGAAATATTATTGACTTGCTAATACTGATTTACCCCCCCTCTCAGTATTATTTCCAACATCTTCATCTTCTAGGTCTACTTTAGCCTTGATGTCATCATTCTCATGTTCAGCTTCTATGATGGGTTCTGGATTTCCTTCTAGATTTCCATCATCTTCTTGACTGATGGTCATGGTCAATGCTCCTTTTGAGTGAAGGTCATGAAGTTTGTCCCATATACCCTTTGCTGATGAATATTTTCCTAGATTGTTCTTTACAGAGTCAGGTAGCCCATTCAAGATTCCCTTCATTGCTTTTGCATTTTTCTCCTTGGATTCTTCATCCATCCTGCTATCAACAATCATTGATTTCCAGATTTCAATGCCTTGAGTCTGTAAGAAATTCCTCATTCTTGCTTCCCATATATTAAAGTTCCCATTGAGCCTTGGAGCCTCCTCAAATTGATTGTCTTCTATTTTAGTAGTAGAGGGAGACACATCCTTAGGAGGATTGGAGACTTTCTTCCTTGACTTCACCATTTTTGTTCTAAAGATCAACCTTCAAGCTGTTAGGCTTTAAATGAAGGTATTGGCTCTGATAACAATTGTTGGAAATACTAGGGGGGGTGAATCAATATTTCTTTTTCAACTATTGTTTTACCAGTTAAAACATTTATATTCATAACACAAGATAAACAATAAGTATCAATGCTTTTATTAATATAATCTTTGCAATAAAATAGATACAATATATAACTAGTTGCAATCAGTTTCCAAGCACCAACTTGGACTTTAGTGAGGCTCCAACCTCCAGAGCTCCAACTCTGTTTTGCCACGGCAACAATCTTGGACTTAGGAGCACCAACTCCCAAGGACTTCAATCCTTCCAGTTCCAGAGACACTAGTCCCAAGGACGCCTATCCTTCTTATTTCTGAGGTACTAATCCCAAGGACTCCAAACCTTCTTACTTCTGAGGCATCAACCCTAAGGACTCTAATCCTTCCTACTTTTGAGGCACTAATCCCAAGGACCCTAATCCTTCTTACTTCTGAGGCATCAACCCCAAGGACTCCAATCCTTCTTGCTTCTGAGGCACTAACCCCAAGGGTTCCAACCCAATCTTTCAAGGCATGTTTGATAGTAATATTCTACTCTCAGAACTCTTCTTTACTGAGTTCCGTCTATTTATAGCTTCATTGTACTCTCCATGCTATAACATCAATGACAACTAGTCTTCTTATGAAGGAGTATTTACAACTCTTCATATTGTCCACACAGAGTCTCCAATAGCCTTCATGACCTCTGATAATGTCTCCACACAACTTTAGTGAGTCTACTATAGCTGCACTAAGCTCTGCATAAGAACCAACTTTCTGTTCAAGCATATGATCTTACTGTCACAGTGAATACTTCAACATGACTATTTCTCTGCTAACTACTTCTGCCCTTCGACTGTCTCCTGCCCTATTTGTCCTTTGGCCCTTTTTCTGTTCTGCTGGACCCTACTACTGCCTCTGTTTCCTCCAGCCTTTTCATCCACATTCAACTAACTTTTTTTTGTTGTTGTCTGTTCTATACATTTTTGGTGCCTCTAACTGTTGGTTTCCTCTTTCCACTGGCTCTTTGGCTTCCTCCTCGGTCGCTATAATTTCCTCATGCATCGTTTAATCCTCAGTCATTGTAGTTTCCTCATGCATCACTTGATCCTCGGTCACTGTGGCTTTCTCTGCACTGGCTTGCTTCTTCAACTTTCCTATCCTTTGGCTTCGTCTATCTATTCAGGTTTACCAATGCTCACAGGACACGTTGATTCACTGACTAGGACCGAATACACAGAGAAAAATTATTGCATATTAAAACTATTACAGCGCCCCTTTTTTCAATGATAATAGGCATACGCAGAGAGACTATACCAATCAGGATGGCCCTTGCCTGCCATGTCACCATTCCAATCGCAATCGGCATCATTCTAGCCTTATGAACTATCGGGAGCATTATTATAGGCTTTTTGGCCTAAAGAACCCCACGCAATACAAATATTTAAATACACAGGAATATATGAAACAGAACGACTAAACCGCTTAAGGGCAGACTTCAAATTTATTACACCTGAGTCTATAACCACATCAGGTCTAATGTGCAATCACAATCGGTAGTCGCGCTCATGACATCACTGATGGCTGATGGCCAATTCTCCATTGGACGTGATATTAGCATTGAGTTATGTTACAATCGGACCATCGGGTCCGCGACATACATCACAATCGGTGCTTGGGAGAGTGACAGCCCTTTGTGTATCATTGCGATGGGCGGATGCGATATATCATTAAACCATAGCACAATGTTGCAACGGGTCCGCATGTATATGTCGCTGTCGGGGGTTTGGGGTGATGGCACATAACCAAACCGCTGATTATCATATCGCCGATTTATATACATGCTACCTCTATACTCTGATATATATGTACTTCTCTGCTCCGATAGTGTATTCCACTATAACTCAGTCTTCCGCCTCCGATAGTGTAAATGCATATATATATATATGAGTTTTGGCCTCCGATAGTGTTAATGCATATATATATATATGAGTTTATCGCCGATTTATATACACGCTACCTCTATACTCTGATATATATGTACATCTCTGCTCCGGTAGTGTATTCCACTATAACTCAGTGTTCCGCCTCCGATAGCGTAAATGCATATATATATGAGTTTTGGCCTCTGATAGTGTTAATGCATATATATATATATATATATATATATATATGAGTTTTTTGCCTCCACTGTGTATTTGCATGCATATACGTGCTTTCTGACTCTGATAGTGTATTTTTTGGCATTCTTTGCCATACTTTGCTTCGTATAGAGTATTTGCATGCATATATGCTCTCCGATAGCTCTATTTTTCTCTTTGCTCCTCTGATAGCTCCCGATAGTGTAAATGCATCCATATATGCTCTCTGATAGCTCTGTTTTGCTCTTAGCTCCATTTGCTCCTCTGTTTGACCTATTTTCTCCTCCTCCTGTAGCTCCGATAGCTTTGTTTTGCCTCCTCTGGCATGTTGACTCCTCTTCTGATGACTTCTTCCTCTTCGTTCTTCTTGGGCATGTATTACGTGCAATGCTCCTCCGATATGGCTCCTCTTGCTCCAATGTGGCCCTTTTTGCTCCAATGTCTTCCTTTGGCTTTTCAATGTCTTTCACTGACCTCCTCTTGATACCTTCATACCTTGATGGCTTCTGCCTTTTCCGACATGCCTCTCTTGCTCTGATGTTCTGCAATATGCTTTGATATGCCTCCTTTGTTAACTACTCCGTTAACAGACTCTTGCTTATGGCTTGGCTATCTTGATGGCCTTGCTCCTGTCTCTTCAAGGATCTACTCTACTTCCCCTTGGCTTCATATCATCATCTAGTATCTAGAATATTGCCATATTGACATTAATGACAACCTAGGTCAAAAAATGTTATCTTCTCTTGTAGGAGGGAAAGGAATGGGAAGGTTGGTCTAGGTGGCATTCATGGGCATGGAATCCAAGATGAGGGGTTAGCCTACCTCTATACTAAGCTATCCTAACATTTCTAGTCAAAACATGGTCAAAATATGTTGTTACAGGAATCTACTACACGATGTCCTAATATGCTACAAGATGTCTTGAATTGCTATAGGAAGTTAGCTGAAGGGTTTTGGAGGGAAATACTAGTGAGATGAGGTGTAGGAGGGGTGTATGACAACTGTAGAAGGTGTAGGCAAGATACACATTTCCCAAGGCTAATCCCAACACTCCAATGAGGTTGGATTTGCATAAGATGGCTTCTCACAGTGGCTGGAAAACAGAGGGTCTGCTAAGGGCTAGTATGCCTCGACAGAAGGTGGAGAAGACTTAGGTGAAGCTGATTGGAAGAGTCCCTTCCTGCAGATCAACAATCCCTGCAACAAAACCTATTTCTGTTTTCATTTATGCATCACTACATGTCCACATGGAAAATATGAATTGAATTTGAGGAAGTTGATCTATATATTGTTACAGACTAGATATATGATATGGACTGCTTTTTAAGCTACAACAAACTTAATAAAACAGGATAACAACTGTAGGTGCTTCCAAGAAATCATAAAAAATGATCTAGCTAAGAATGAAACCTAACCTATGCAATGATCAAAAGACAACTCTATTTTTGAGGTTGTGGGAGTGGGGTTGCCTAGTCATGACCCCATGAGGGAGATGATGTAGGGGCCACTGTCACTAGCTTTTTTGGTATAATTTCTCCACTAAAATATAACACTAATCTAGCTCTTCAAACTAATGGAAACAAGGTTGAACAATAATTTAAGTACTTGTTAAGCTAATCATAAAAAAAATATAAATAACTTCAGCAACTAACTATCATTCTAAGCTAAGAATACAACTACAAAAAGAGCAACTTTTGCCGCTAGGATTGGGCCCTAACACAAGAGCTTCAACCCTCTGAGTCAACTCAGTTCTAGATCAAAACATAATTTCTCATTATCATAAAAATGTCAAGTACATCCTAACAATAACAATCAAAATGTTTTAGCTAAAAAATGGCCTCTTGGCTACAACAAAAAATCGAATCCTAATGAGTCCCTTGGCTCTCTTATTTATACAAAACTGGGGCTACCCCTCCTTAGAAAATAGGGATACTTGGATCCCTAACTTGAGAATAAATTTTGCTTGACTATCACTGGCTTGGCTGTCAATGAACTTGGTTTACTTGGCTACCAATGACATCGCGCTGATGAGATATGGTGGAGGAATCTTCAAATGATTTGAGGAGTTAAGGAGGGAGACCAACTCCTAAAATCTCTCGTGCTTGCTTACTCTGAATTCATGCACTTAAGTCAACCCAAAACTACTCCAATTCCTACATTTAACACACATTAGGCCACATGACACAGCAACTCACCTTTACTCCTCACTAACCAAAATATAACAAAATCTGTAAATAAATGTGAGAAAAGTCAATTTAATAAGCTGGAGAGTGGAATTGTGACCCATATAGTTTACCTATTGATGAGCCTCATCATCACCTCCTTACTGAAATTGTTGCTTATCCTATGAGCAAACTAGTCATCTATATCCATATCTTTCATAGCCTTGGTGGCCTCTCTGACATCTCAAGCTTCTTTGGATGGTGTCTCTTCTTGAGGATAGAACCCTGCATTTTTCTCTATCTCTTCCCACTGCTTTCTTTCCTCTTCTTCCTTCCTACCTTCCAACAAACCCAACAACAAAGGTGGATTGAGATTTAGTCCAATCCAATTGATCTTCAATATTTGCATGGCATTCTTATATATGGTTTTTCTTTCCAATGCATTTCTCAATCTCTCAGGAGAGTGGTATTCCCTGATCCAGAGACTGTGTGGCAGGTTATTGCATCTCCTTTGGCATTCTTGTTGGATCTCAGTCCCAATAATATTAAAGTGTTCTCAAAATGGGAGATGGCTTGTTCTTGGATAGCTAGGTATCTTGGTGAAAGTTGAGCATCATTGGAAATGATGTTGTGGTTACTAATAACAACCATGGAATTTATTTGTTTTGCTCTGATGTAGAGGGGCTTTATTTCCTCTTTTTCTACTATTCTCTTCACTTCCTCAACTCTGGCCTCCTCATGACTCATCCATGATGCAAGGGCCATCAACTGCAACTCCCCCAACTTTGCATTGGGGTCCCACATATTCAAGTTTGTCAATGGAAGGTTGTGTAGGTAGAATTCAAATAATTTGGCCTTGTCTTCAAGAGTGTTCTTGTCACATAACTCGATGAATTGCCTATAATATTGGAATGACATGGTCCCTTGTTGTGCCAATGTCTTGATTTGAAACTACATCCATTGATCTTTGAAGTATATTCCATATGATTTGGATGATAGCTTGCATTGATATGCCTCCATGGAGAGACTTGCCATGGTGGCCAATTGGCTTTCCTTTTCTTCCAACTTCCTCCTCTGCCATGTGTTTTCGGCCTGCAATTGTATTCTTATGGTGTGTTCTCTATCTCTCAATTCACTAAACTCCATGCCCATCTCTAGGCATTTTTCTTCCATATGGACCGCATCTTCTACTTTCTTTGACTTAGAAATTTTCATCCAACGATATGTCCTTTCCCTTTCTTTTTCAAGCTAAAAAAAAAGAAGGATTGCAAATTTCTGTGGTATTACTCTACCTCCCTTAATGAACTTCTAGTAGGAGCTCATATTTGGCTGTGGGCTAGGTTCCTGTAACTCTAGAAAATCTCCCTCAAATGTATTTGGAGAAGATTCCCCCCCTGCACCTGTAGGGTTTCTTCCTTGCCTTCTTTCTACCCGTGTTGTCCTTCCTGTAGCTCTTTATATCTTTCCTATAGCACTGACAATGTTTCCGTTAGCACTGTTTGGGGATCCTTTAGTAGGTCCTTTCCTTTCTGTTGGAGGGTCACAGGTCCCTTGGTTTGCTTAGATGATGTCGACCTAGTGATAGGCTTCCTCACATAAGTGATGGTAGCCTTTGGGGTTGCTTGCAGTGATGTGCCTTCCTCAACCTTCATTCTGAGGGAACCTAGATCGTCTTGCCTGTTTGGAGACTATTCAATTATGATGGGAGTTTTTGTAGGTGTTTGTGGGTTCCCCTGCTTAAACATGGTGCTTCTCCTTGTTCTAAAATAGAGGGTAGTCTGCCTCTGCCTTTTCCTCTTGGACTTGAAGGGTGTGCTCAAGGCTGCCAAGGAAACATCTGCCTCCTTTTTAGTGGGTTCAGGGGACAATCTTGGAGATATCCCCCCTTCTACAGTATTTTTCTCAAGGCTAGTCTCTGCCCTCTGTTGTTACTCTTCTTCTTTTTCTTCTTCCTCTTCTTCTTCTTCTTGTTCTTTTGTTTTGTTTGTCTCTGCTTCTTCTTCCTCTTCTTCCTCTTCCTCTTCTTCCTCTTCAACACTAGAGGTAGGGGTCCCACCATGTTCAAGGGCTCGGGCTTCAATGAAGGCTTGTCTATCCATGTCCCTAAATGTGGACCAGAGAAAAAAATTTCTCAATTGGCATAAGGCATCTTCCATTATTAGCTTGATGAGACTGTGGTGTGCTAATTGCTGGTGCTTCACTTCTTTCACATTTTCACTCATGTCTATAATGGATTGTAAAAGGAAATAAGGCACAACGAGCCTCTGGTTTATGGGTACTCTGTCTCTGAATCTCAACTCATGGAGGAGTCTTAATTGGTAGCCACAAACTACACTTAGTCTCCCTTCATAAAAAATATAATTAAGGATGTGGAAGCTCACCTCATCACAGGGTTAGGGAAGGCTCTCCCTTTTCAACCCATTTTTGTCTTCAGTTGGTTGTTCATCAGTTAGGAAGAAGTTTTTCTTAGAAAAAGTGTTGCTATCCTTGTCCTCTTTTCTCCATTGTATCCCTAAAGGAAGTGTGGTCACTCTGTTGATCACATCTAGGTTGATTGTAATGGACAACCCTCTCACCATAGTGGTAACACTTGTTCTTGCTTGAGGGTTTAGTGCCATGGAAAATTCATAGGCTATCCCATCATCGTATCCCCAATGACAACGCCGAAAAGTGATGAGCCATAATCTTGCAGCAAGGATGTTGCAACTCTTAAGGCTACCAACTTTACTTTATCAACATGGGGTTTTGTACAAACTTGGAGATGATAGTGCTATATACACAACAGATGCATCAATCTACTCATGTCACTTCTCAACTGGGGCGCTTGACCATTAGGGTTCCATACCAGTCCCCTATTGACTAAAAGGAGTCTGACTACTGATAGTGAATGTAAAGCTAGTTATAATGCAGGAAAGTAAATGCTTGTATATTTAGGAAATGAAAGCTGCAAAATGGTAAATGATAAGTAATGCCATAAATCATCTAGTTATGGAATGACACAAATCACTTTGCAGAAAAAAATTATGCTAATCTTGCAATTGAGAGGAAATTATGCTAATCTGTGCTTGCAGGAGGGAAATGAATGGGAAGTTTGGTCTAGGTGGAACTCATGGGCATGGAATCCAAGATGAGAGGTTAATTTACTCATATACTAGGCTATCCTATCATTTCTAGTCAAAACAGGGTCAAAACAGGCTGCTACAGGAAATTGTTACAGGATGCCCTAATCTACTATATGATGTCCTGAACTGCTACAGGAAGTTAGCTGAAGGGTTTTGGAGGGAAATACTAGTGAGATGAGGTGTTGGATGGGTGTATGATAGCTACAGTAAGTGTAGGGAAGGTGTACATTGCCCAAGGCTAATCCCATCACTCCAAAGAGGTTGGATTTTCCTAAGGTGGTTGCTCACGGTGGTTGGAAAACTAAGGGTCGAACTAAGGGATGGTATGCCTTAGTAGAAGGTGGAGAAGGCTTAGGTGAAGCTATTTGGATGAGTATGTTCCTGCAGATCAACAATCCTTGCAAAAAAACCTGTTTCTCTTTTCATTTATGCATCACTACATGTCCACATGGAAAATATGAATTGAATTTGAAGAAGTTGATCTATCTATTATTAAGGACTAGATCTATGATATGGACTTCTTTTTAAGCTACAACAAACTTAAGAAAATAAGATAACAACTACAGGTGCTTCCAAGAAATCATAAATAGTCTTCTAGCTAAGAATGAAACCTAACATATGCAATGATCAAAAGACAACTCTATTTTTGGGGCTGTGAGAGTGGGGTTGCCTAGTCATGATCCCATGAGGGAGATGATGTAGGGGCTACCATCACCAGCTTTTCTGGTATAATTTCTCACTAAACTGTAACACTAATCTACCCCTTCAAAGTAATGGAAACAAGGTTGAACAACAATTTAAGTATTTGATAAGCTAATTAGAAAAAAAAACAACAATACCTTCAACAACTAACTATCATTCTAAGCTAAGAATATAACTACAAAAAGAGGAACTTCTATTGCTAGGGTTGGGACCCAACCCAAGAGATTCATCCATCTGAGTCAACTCAGTGCTAGATCAAAACAAAATTTATCATTATCATAAAAATGTCAAGTACATCATAACAATAACAGTCAAAATGTTTTAGTTGAAAATGGCCTCTTGGCTACAACAAAAAATCGAATCCTAATGAGTCCTTTGGCTCTCTTATTTATACAAAACTAGAGCTACCAACAGCTCCCTATAAAATAAGGATACTTGACTCCCTAACTTGAGAATAACTTTTCCTTGACTGTCACTGGCTTGGCTACCAATGAACTTGGTTTGCTTGGATACTAGTGACATCGAGTTGATGAGATACAGTGGAGGAATATTTGAATGATTTGAGGAGTTAAGGAGGGAGACCAACTCCTAAAATATCTCTTGCTCATTTACTCCAAATTCCTTCACTTAAGTCAACCCAAACCTGCTCCAATTTATGCTTTTAACACACATTAGGCCACATGATAGAGTAACTCACCATTACTCTTCCCATGAAGAAAACTATAACAAAATATGTAAATAAATGTGAGAAAAGTCAATTTGATAAACTGGAGAGTGGCATTGTGACCCATATATTTTACCTATTTATGAGCCTCATCATCACCCCCTATTGAAATTGTTGCTTATCTTCTAAGAAACCTAGTCGTCTATATCCATATCTTTCATAACACTAGTGGCCTCTTTGACATCCTAGGATTCTGTGGATGGTGTTTCTTCTTGAGGGTAGAACACTGCATTTTTCTCTATCTATTCCCATTGTTTTCTTTCCTCTTATTCCTTCTTACCTTCCAACAAACCCAACAAACAAAGGTGGATTGATCTTTAGTCCAATCCAATTGATCTTCATTCTTTGCATGGCCTTCTTATACAAGGTTGTCCTTTCCAATGCATTTCTCAATCTCTTAGGAGAGTGGTACTCCCTGATCCAGAGATTGTGTGGTAGGTTATTCCATCTCCTTTGGCAGGTTTGTTGGATTTCAGTCCCAAATAATCTTAAAGTGTTCTCAAAATGGGAGATGGTTTGTTCTTGGGTAACTAGGTATCTTGGTGCAAGTTGAGCATCATTGGAAATGATGATGTGGTTACTAATAACAACTATGGAATTTATTTGTTTTGCTCTGATGTATAGGGGCTCTCCTTCATCTTTTTCTACTATTCTCTTCACTTCCTCAACTCTGGCCTCCTCATGACTCATCCATGATGCAAGGGTCATTAGCTGCAACTCCCCCAACTACGCATTTGGGTCCCACACATTCAAGTATGTTAAAGCAAGGTTGTGTAGGTAGAATTCAGATAATTTGGCCTTGTCTTCAAGAGTGTTCTTGTCACATAGCTCGATGAATTTCCTATAATCTTGGAATGGCATGGTCCCTTGTGCCATTGTATTGATTTGAAATTGCATCCATTGATCTTTGAGGTATAGTCCATATAATTTGGATGGCAGCCTGCATTCAAGTGCCTCCATGGGGACAGTTGACATGGTGGCCAATTGGCTCTCCTTTTCTTGCAACTTCCCCCTCATCCATGTGTTTTATACTTGCAATTGTGTTCTTATAGTGTGTTCTCTGTCTCTCAATTCACTCAACTCCTTGCCCATCTCTAGGAGTTTTTTTTTCCATATGGCTGAAATCTTCTACTTTCCTTGACTTAGAAATTTGCATCCAACGATGTGTCCTTTTTCTTTCTTTTTCAAGCTCAAAAAAGAGAGGGATTGCAAATTTATGTCATATTACTCTACTTCCCTCAATGAACTTGTAGTAGAATCTCAGATTTGGTTATGGGATAGGCTTCTGCAACTCTGGAAAATCTCCCTCAAACGTCTTTGGAGAAGTTGCCCCCTCTCGTACCTATGGGGTTGCTTCCTTGCCTTCTTTCTACCCCTGTTGTCTTTCCTGTAGCACTGACAATGTTTCATGTAGAACTATTTGGGGATACTATAGCAAGCCCTTTCCTTTCTGTTGGAGGGTCACAGGTGCCTTGGTTTGCTTAGATGATGTCGACCTGGTGACATGCTTCCTGACATAAGTGATGGTAGCCTTTGGGGTTGCTTACAATGATGTGACTTCCTCAACCTTCATTACGAGGGAACCTAGCTCCTCTTGATTGTTTGGAGATTCTTCAATTATGATGGGAGTTTTTGTTGATCTAGATTGTCATTAATGTCAATATGGCAATATTCTAGGATACTAAATGATGATTGGAAGTCATAGGAGCTATCAGAGCTGAGAAGAGCTATCAGAGCAGTATCGGAAGTTATAGGGGGTAGTAGTGAAGAGAATCCATAGGAGCAACAAGCCAAGACAAAGCAGATCTATCACATGTGCCAAGAGTAAGAACCATATCAGAGGTATCGCATGAAATATCAGGAGAAAAGAGGAACACACAGCGAGGAAAGAGCCAAAATGAGGAACACATCATCGAAGGAAGAGTGAAGAATGTATGTAGTCCTAGGAGCAAGTAAATAAGAAAACAAAGAGTACAACTATCGAAAGAGCGAGGGTAGGAGTGTATGTGGCTGAAGGCCCGCACTAAATCCTAGCCGTCGATCTCATTTTCAACACTTACGTCATAGTCAATGGTGGGGGTTAAGCCTGTTGTTAACTCGTGTGCTAGTTGACGACCCGCAGGCCGTAGATTTGATGACCTCGTATATCCAATGGATATCGGGTCACAAAATGATCGGATGTTAATCTCAAGAACGGACCTGAACTTTTATAGATCAAGGATTTATAATCCTTATCGGCTTCGAAAAGGCGGTTAAGCGTCGCGCAAGTTCCCCGGCCGATATCGTTATGAACCATTGGATCCAGGGTGCCTTGATCAAACAGTGGAGGATCGATGATTGGGTTTTTTGATTAGGTGGATCAACAACCGTCGAATTAAAGATGAGATCAACGGTGGAGAATTATTCCGATAAGACTTGGGACCAAGTGGACCTGATTGAGTTACTAGAAGAAGCAAGAAATGTAACGATGGTAAACCGCGATTGCGATTAAGGTGATGATGTGACAGGTGGGACCACCCATTATATGATTTTAACTATGTTGACATATGAAGATCGATGATGTTGATATCAGAGGACAGAGTATGTTATGGGCACAACTTGTAAAAGACCTCTGGAAGATGCCATTACGATTAAAGGAAGGACGTGGCACTTAGGATCTTCAATATGGTATTGGTGAATTCGAAGAGACAGAGGAAGCCGAAGAGCTAGCGCAAAGGAAGTCGAAAGATCAAGCAAGTGAAAAGGAAGTCAAAGGTTAGGGGTATCAGGAATATATAACAGAGAACAAGGAAATTTTAAAGGTTGGTCAAACTGCAAGAAACAGAGGAAGCTGAAGGTCTGGCAGAATTGAAAGAAGCAGGAGGACATAAGTAAGTCATAGGTCCAGCGGGGTTGGGAGCAGAGAATTACTACCAAATAGATCCAGAAAATTTACAGCAGAGGGTTGGAGCCCTTGGGGTTGGTGCCTTAGAACTAGAAGGATTGGTGTCCTGGGAGTTGGTGCTCCTAAACCCAAGGTTGGTGCCTTGATAAGACAGGGTTGGTGCTTTGGAGGTTGGAGCCTCACAAAATGTCCAAGTTGGTGCTTGGTAACTGATTGAAGCTATATATATACATTGTACTTGATTTATTGCAAATATTATATTAATAAAAGTGTTCATTCCTGTTATTTATTTCTGTGTTCTAAATATAAATGATTTAACAAAAAAAAAAACAATTGATAAGAAATACTGATTCACCCCCTCCCCCTCAGTATTTCCAACAATTGGTATCAGAGCTAGGCTTCTTCATATCAGCCTAACAACTTGAAGAAGGATTCTTAGTGTTAAGTTATGGTATGTTCTATGCTTATAACAGTTTACTTCTTTTTCTTATTATATTCCACTGATTAGCAATCACATGTACATAAAGTAAAGTGCAGATAGAACATTAAACGATCGACAAAAAACAAGCCAAGACAAGAGACACAAGATGTGGCAGCTAGCCAGGGACAAACCCCACAATGTGTGGGGAAACCCTTTGATCAAATCTTCTTTTATCTTCAATAATTTAGTAGAGAGAAATAGTACAATAAATCTGATTCATATCAGCAGTAGCAAACCCTAGATCAGTAGCATCAGCATTAGCAGCTTCATTATCAAACTAGGGCAGACCATATCTCACAAACCGACAGTCGGATTGACTTCATTCCACCACCAAAAATTTCGGCTTCCAGAGGAGGTTCAGATGAACCTACAGCATAGTTCAGATGAGGAGATCTTCTAGGCCACGTAAGTCAATCTTTGCTTCTGCAGTTGCAGCTTCAGTTTTAGCAGTTTCCGGCTTCAAACTAGGGCAGTCGATATCTTGCAAACCGTTCGTCAGATTGACTTCATTCCACCACCAAAAGTTGCGGCTTTCAAAGGAGGTTCAGATGAACCTACAACATAGTTCCAAAGAGGAGATCTTCTAGGCCACGCAAGTCAATCTTTACTTCTGCAGTTGCAGCTTCAAATTCAACAGCTTCCGGCTTCACATGTGTGAGAGAGAGAGATCCATTTCAGCGCAGTAGAGAAGAGACTCATATCTGTGCAGTAGAGAGAGAGAGATGTGATGAGATGAGTGAGTCCAAATGAGGAAAAGTCCTCTTATATTTATACACAACGTTGGTGGGTGAATAGATGCGACTGTTGGGCTTCTGAGCCTACATGAGTTGTAGGTTGGCTTGATAATAATTCCACAATCAAAATAAATTCATATCTCCATGAATACTTATCGGAATTGGATGATCTTTATATCAATCCTACACCTCTCGACGAGAGGAATCTAATAAAAATATTATTAGCCATGAATAAGATGACCCACATGAAGTTTTGCCCTGGTTGCCAATTTTAACACTCCCTCTCAACCATGGAGAACTTCATCTGCAATCTGTCTATCGGTCGTTACTATTCATCCATCAAATGCACTGCCTTGTACAGCCTGACCCTTGCCCTGCTCTGCTCTATTTTTCCTGTTCTGCTTTGTCTTGTTCTGCCCTGCACTGATCTGTACTGTTTTTTTCTGTTCTGCTCTGCTCTTGCATTGTTTTGTTCTACTCTGCTTTTGTCCGAATTATGAAGAAGAAGAAATGATCGAGGATGTATCATACTGACTCAAAGTCAGTCTCAGAGTATGTACCACTGGTCCCAGACTAGTCTCAACCAACCCAAAGTCAGCGTCATAGTGAGTACAACTCCAATGGTCCCAGACCAATATCATCCTCCACTGACTCAAAGTCAGTCTCAGAGTATGTACCACTGATCCCAGACCAGTCTCAACCGACCCGAAGTCAGCGTCATAGTATGGTACAACTCCTACCACTGGTCCCAGACCAGTATCATTGATCCCAGATCAATAGAGGTCATCCTAGCGTAAGGAGTACGATAGTTACAACGATGCGTCCATCGGTACTACTATGGTCCCTAACTTCATTTCCCTGCTCATTGATCAGATGAGAGGTATTTCCCATGAGTCCCAGACTGCATGGGTAGGATGCCTCGACAGGAGAACTAATCAATCTTGTCCTCATAGGAGAACACATCAATCCTGCAACAATTGCCTTGGAGAACACATCAATCTAGGCCTCACAGGAGAACACATCAATCCTGCTACAATTGCCATGGAGAACACATCAATCCAGGCCTCACAGGAGAACACATCAATCCTGCTACAATTGCCATGGAGAACACATCAATCCAGGCTGCCATGGAGAACACATCAATCCAGGCCTCACAAGAGAACTAATCATCCTGTTACACAGGAGAGCGAATCATCCTGTTCCACAAGAGAACGAATCATCTTGTCCCACAAGAGAGTGAATCATCTTGTTCCAGAGTGCACCACCAGGGGAGGGTGAGTCACCCTGTGGTCATATGTTGCTCCAGTAGGAACTGCAAGCCCTCAGAGCTCCCAGAGCTCAATGTATGCAACATGCAGGACCCTTGTACAAGGGTTTCTTGCCAACTCCAAGTCGTTTGGGAAAATCACAGATTAGATCTTTCCTCGGGGCTTTGACAAGGTGTATCAACCTGTACATCATCTTAATGTGATGGAGCTTCCTTGCTCATCGACTTACCATATCCCAGATGATGTCTATCTGCCGGAGCAATTGATGAATACGAGATTCCTCAATAATTGAATCCCACTTCTGGTTGTCACAGAGAAACACAGTGGTATCCAATGTAAATCCAAACAGCTCACTGAAGAGCTTTCACAACCAGACTGCCTCACACGAGGTTATGCTAGCAACAATATATCCTGCTTCGGCGGTGCTCAAAGCCACCGACTTCTGCTTCCTGCTCATCCAGGATGTCGAAGCAGATCCCAAGGTGAAACAGTACCCGGAAATGCTCTTACGGTCCACCACACTGCCTGCCCAATCAACATCAGTATATCCAAGTAGTCTCACATCTCCGGTAGTGTATCTTAATCCATGAGAGATTGTGTCCTGAAGACATCTCAGAAGATTCCTGGCATCAATCCAGTGAGGCTCAACCAAATATGAGCTCACAATGCTAACTGCAAAACATATGTTCGGACGGAGGTTCACCAAGAACATCAATGCGAATGAGTTTTTGAAACTCAGAGGCATTTCCCAAGTCTGGTCCGACATCACTACCATATAACTTCTAAAAGTTAAGATCCTCGAGGTAGTCACAGGCTTGCAGTCCATCATACCGAATCTTTCCAATATCTTCACCACATATTTTCCTTGAGATAGGAAAGTTTCTCCTGGCTTCTGCCACACTTCAAGTCCTAGGAAGTAGTGCATCAGTCCTAGGTCCTTCATTTCAAATTTAGAAGCCAGCTCCCTCTTACATTTGTGAATGAGAGGGTCTGCACCTGTTAGAAAGAGGTCATCCACATACAACACCAGTATGAGAGGCTTGTCATCTTCAACCTTAAAGTAAAGGTTAGAATCGGCTTCACTCCTAATGAATCCCAGCTTCATCAAGTAGCTATCGATCCTCTCATACCATGCTCGGGGTGCTTGCTTCAGCCCATAGAGAGCCTTCTTCAACCTGCATACATGATATTTTCGATCATAAATCTCAAATCCTTCGGGTTCCTCCACGTAGACCTCTTCTTTGATCGAGCCGTGCAAGAATGCAGTCTTGACATCCATCTGATGTAGGTTCCATCCTTGTGAAGCCACAAGGGCTATGATCAAGCAAATGGTCGTATATCTGGCAACAGGTGCAAATATCATAGTCTATACCTTCCTTCTGGGATAAACCACGAGCAACAAAATGAAGCTTATACTTTTCCATACTTCCATTTGCTGCATGCTTTATCTTGTAAAGCCATTTTGAAGTAACAATTGTCTTGTCTAGGGTCTGGGAACTACTTCCCAGACATCATTCTTTATGATAGACTCATATTCTTTGGTCATAGCATCCTTCCATACTTGATGCTTGACGGCATCTGAGAATGACGAAGGCTCATTTTGTATGATCGTGCTCATGATGGTCAGGTATCCCTGATACCTGTTAAGTTTCTTACTTTGATGGAAGGTTCCTCAGGGTGCAACATGTCCTTCAGCATCATCAAGTATTCCCCTAAGCCATGAAGGCCTCTTCCTAGAAGAGGAAGGCTCATGTGGATGAGGATCAATCGGATCCATGGGTTCTTCTACATCAGGCATTGATTCATCATCCTTTTCTTTCGGTTCCCTGGTGTCGCCTTCTTGAGAGCTCCTCAGAGTCAGAAGATTGTTCACCTTGCTGAGAGCCATATCTTCGTCAAAGGTGACATCATGACTAATTACGACTTCCCTTTGACCGGCTACATAGATTCTATAGCCTTTAGTACTTTCACCATAGCCCACGAAAATTCCCTTCTTTCCAGATGCACCCAATTTATTTCTTTTCTCTTTCAGCACATGAAAATATACAGGGCTTCCAAAATTTTTAAAATGAGAAACATCAGGTTTCTTACCGGTGAATTTTTCTTCAGGAGTCTTGGAACCCAATGCTTGATGAGGGCATCGATTTTGTACATATATGGCAGTGTTTGCAATTTCAGCCTATAGAAACTTTGGAAGTCTTTGATCATGTAGCATGGCCCGGACAGCTTCCATCATCGTGTGATTCTTCCTTCCCACCACACCATTCTGCTCAGGAGTATGTGGTGTAGTAGTCTCCCTCTTAATGCCAACCTCAAGTATGCCTGAGTAAACCAATTGTAATATATCAGAGGTCTTGCTTTGGCTTGAGGGGAATGGTCCCCTTTTGAGCTTTCCTTCGGCACATCCTGGACATACACCTTCTTTCTCTACTCAGAATTCAAGCATCCCTGTCACCATTTGTCTTACACCGAGTATAGCTTTATAATGAAGGGGGGCGAACCTCTAATGCCAAAGTTCAGACTGAAGAGATGTGTCATAAGACATGACACCTAGCAGACTTCCATCGACCTGATATAATGAATCAACACTAAACCGAAGAGTAAAGGCATATTTAACATTATTTTTCCATATACGTACCTTGCCATCGCTAAAGGTTACCTTGTAGCCTTTGTCTTCCGTTGCCGAGATGGACACTAGGTTCTTTTTTTGAGGTTAGGTACATATAATACATCTTGTAAGTGAATCATATTACCTTGATTTAGTTTAAGAGAAACATTGCCTACACCTTTCACTGGGTATTTCATGTCATCTCCAAGGACAATTTCCAGGTTAGTTTCTTTCTCTACCAGATTATAGAGTACTTCTTTGTAACCAGTGAAGAGTCTTGAGGCACCACTATCAATGAGCCAAATTCCCATTGAGTCTGAAGGAGCGGAGGTAGATAGAGCAGCTGGTAGATAATATTCAGCCTGCTTATCGTCAATAGTGTTAGATTCATACCTGGAATTTCTAGCCTTCTTGAATGGTTGCCCTCTTCCTTGATTTCCCGCATTCCTTTTTCCTTTGTTGTTGAATTTTCCATTCCTTCGATTACCATGAGAGGGATTTTGATCATCGTCACGGTGAGAGTCCTTTCTATTAGGGCATTCCCTTGCATAGTGACCTGCTTTATTGCAAATGAAACATCATTCTTTTCTTCCACCCTTAAATCCAGCCTTCCTTTTCGATTTAGACCCAGAATTATTTATTTTCTTAGCATGAGAAGAAAAAGCAGCAGGAGGACCTTTAGGCAAGGGCATTTCCTGCTCTTCTACCCTTGTTTGTTCTTGAATGCATCTAGCCATTAATTCCTCGAAACTAGGAATTACATTATTGTTCAGAAGAGTAGTCCTGAACACATACCATTCAGATGGTAATCCTCCGAGAGTTGTGAGTGCCATTTCTCTGTCAGTAATGGTTTCCCCAATAGATAGGAGATCGTTCTTGATCTTGGTGATTCTTAAGAAGTATGCTTGCATACTTTCATCTTTACCCTTCTTGATTTCCCTCAACTTATTTCTAAGAAACAAAACTTGATTTGCATCATTAACTTTAAATAAACTCACTAGTCTGTCGTAGATTTCCTTGGAGGTGTCTAGATCAGAGATGTAGGCCACCAAGCATTTGTCGATAGAGTCCCGGATGATCTTCTTTGCTTTGACTTCTCCATTTTTCCATTTGTTCCAGGCAGCAGCAGATGCATTTGATGAAGGCTCAACAATATTGCCTCTTACATGGTCCAACACTCCTTGATCTTCAAGGGTTAGATCGATAGACATCTTCCATCCGTGATAGTCAGCTTTCTCACAGAGCTTGTCTTCGGCAGGAAAGAGTGTTGAGGACCCCATAGTTCTTTTAGGATAGCCTTGCCAATCTTCTCTTCAATGATTGCTCTTGCTCTTGCTCGGGCTTTGTCTTCACCTCAGCTCTGATACCATGTTAAGTTATGGTATGTTCTATGCTTATAACAATTTACTTCTTTTTCTTATTATATTCCACTGATTAGCAATCACATGTACATAAAGTAAAGTGCAGATAGAACATTAAACGATCGACAAAAAACAAGCCAAGACAAGAGACACAAGATGTGGCGGCTAGCCAAGGACAAACCCCACAATGTGTGGGGAAACCCTTTGATCAAATCTTCTTTTATCTTCAATAATTCAGTAGAGAGAAATAGTACAATAAATCTGATTCATATCAGCAGTAGCAAACCCTAGATCAGTAGCATCAGCATTAGCGGCTTCATTATCAAACTAGGGTAGACCATATCTCACAAACCGACAGTCGGATTGACTTCATTCCACCACCAAAAGTTTCAGCTTCCAGAGGAGGTTTAGATGAACCTACAACGCAGTTCAGATGAGGAGATCTTCTAGGCCACGTAAGTCAATCTTTGCTTCTGCAGTTGCAGCTTCAATTTTAGCAGTTTCCGGCTTCAAACTAGGGCAGTCGATATCTTGCAAACCGTTCATCGGATTGATTTCATTCCACCACCAAAAGTTGTGGCTTTCAAAGGAGGTTCAGATGAACCTACAGCGTAGTTCCAAAGAGGAGATATTCTAGGCCACGCAAGTCAATCTTTACTTCTGCAGTTGCAGTTTCAAATTCAACAGCTTCCGGCTTCACATGTGTGAGAGAGAGAGATCCATTTCAGCATAGTAGAGAAGAGACTCATATCTGCGCAGTAGAGAGAGAGAGATGTGATGAGATGAGTTAGTCCAAATGAGGAAAAGTCCTCTTATATTTATACACAACGTTGGTGGGTGAATAGATGCGACTGTTGGGCTTCTGAGCCTACATGAGTTGTAGGTCGGCTTGATAATAATTCCACAATCAAAATAAATTCATATCTCCATGAATACTTATCGGAATTGGATGATCTTTATATCAATCCTACACCTCTCGACGAGAGGAATCTAATAAAAATATTATTAGCCATGAATAAGATGATCCACATGAAGTTTTTCCCTGGTTTCCAATTTTAACACTTAGTCATGATGAGAAATCAAGAAGTGTCAGGAAGACCTCCTCTGTTCGATGGCACAAATTTTGGTTTCTGTAAAAAGAGAATGTCCTACTACTTAATGTTCCTTGGACCTGAAGTTTGGCATTCGGTTTTAAATGAGTACACAGCTCCTTCCACTCTTCCAATAGATCAAGACGAAAGTAAAGCCTACATTGCAAATGCAAAATCCTTAAACTCCATCACTAGTGGAATCACTGATTCTGAATTTACAAAAGTCATGAATTGTAACTCGGCCAAAGAAGTATGGGATAAGATAATTAGCTTATACGATGGGGACTCCAAAATTAAGAAGGATAAGCTTCAAACTCATAGAGGGCAATTTGAAAGTTTGAAGATGGATGATGAAGAAGATATTACATCATAATTTCTCCGAGTGGTTGAAGTAGTCAACTCTCTTAAAGGATTGGAAGAAAACATTGAAGAAAGCACTATTGTTCAAAAGGTCTTAAGATCTCTCCCAGACAGATTTGACTCCAAATTAAGTGCTATAGAAGAAATGAAGGATCTAGATATTCTTAAGATGGATGAACTTCATGGAATCCTCATTGCCTATGAGATGAGAAAAGGATGCCCAAGTTCCAAAGATGTAGCATTCAAGGCCTCAAAATCAAAAAAGGGGAAAGAATGGAATGCCAGTAGTGATGACTCCGATGTTGAATCCGAATTGGCGCAATTTGTACGAAGACTAAAGAAAGGATCTAAGCTAAAAGGTAAATACCCTCTTATTTGTTTCAAATGTGGAAAAATAGGTCATTATGATGTAAAAGGTAAATACCCTCTTATTTGTTTCAACTGTGGAAAAATAGGTCATTATGCTGCAAAATGTCCCCATAAGCATGATAGTGATGGTGAGGAAAATTCTAAAAGGATGGTATACAAAAAGAAAGGGTTCAATAAGAAGAATTTCTTCTCTAAGCAAGATGATTCTAATGAATATGAATTTGTAGTCATCAAAAAGAAATCAATTAATCAGGCCCCTCACCACAAAGGAGGTAATAAAGAATCAGATGAAGAAAATGACCATGCTGGAAGCCAAGAAGTATTATTCATGGAATTCACAAATGATGATGATTCAGGGCTAGAAGGAAATGTAGATGAATTGTTAATAAGTGCCATTGAAGAAAATGAGAAATTATGAAATAAAATCATCTCTCTCAAGGTAGAAAACGAGGAAACAAAAAGAAGGGAAGACCTCTTGAAAAATAATCTAAAAGAAAAAGAAGAAGTTTGTGAAGAACGTGAAGCCGAAATAGTATCTCTGAGGAAGGAACTAAAGCAAGTCAAAAAGAGTTGGGGAAGCTCTCAAATTATTGACACTATCCTAATAATCAAAAACCTCTACATGACAAATCTAAGATAGGTTTTAAAGGAGAATCATCAAGTACTAAGAATAATGCAAAAAGCTATGCCGACGTACTTTCCAGCAACACAAAAGAAGAAAGATTATTTCATCAAAGGCCCATCTCAAATCCAAAGAATGAAGAGAGAGTAACTCCAAGGAAGAATGTTGATTCAAATCATGGCTATTACAATAGGTACACAACATTATTTCATCAAAGGCCCACCTCAAATCCAAAGAATGAAGATAGAGTAACTCCAAGGAAGAATGTTGATTCAAATCATGGCTATTACAACATGTACAAAACTATCTTTTTTGGGCATTGTTTTTATTGTAAAAATTTTGGTCATCAAGGTAGACATTGCATGGCCCGTAAGAATGAAACACCAAAATTGAAGGATCAAACAAACAAACCATATGGTCCCAAAGGGCAAGGACAAATAAAGACCTACAACTCTTTTGATCCCTTGGCCAAATTTAATCCAATGTGTTCATTATATAATGATAATGGGCATAATGAACAAAATTTCCTCCTCAAAAGAAGAAAAGCAAAAAATGAGAATCTCATCACGGATAAATGTGGCCTAGCTCTATGTGCTCACAGTGATGAAAATCATTGGTTTGTGGATAGTCGGTGCTCCAAACACATGATAGGGGATAAAAGGAAGTTTGTCTCATTGAAAAAAAAGGAAGGAAATGTATCCTTTGAAAGTGGATCTTCCAAAATTGTTGGAAAAGGAACTATTACCCTTCTTAATGGAAAAGGAGAGGCTCAAAATGCTTTGCTAGTAAACGGGCTCAAACACAATCTCTTGAGTGTTAGCCAAATCTGTGATCAAGGACATAATGTTGTCTTTATCACTAAAGATTGTGAAATAAGGAACTCTTCCTCAGGGGAACTTGTGGCGAAACACTACAAAAAAACCCTATGATTAGCATCCCTTTTTGCTTCCTTTTTTGCATCTAGAGCCCATTTTTGGTGCTATTTGTGTCCATTTATCAAATATGGTGCAAAAATTGATGCAAAGTTTGCACCGAGTTTTGCACCAAGTCTTACATCAAGTTTAGCACTAGGTATTGTAATAGGTTTTGCACTAGATTTTACCCCAAGTTTGCACCAAGTTTTATGCCAATTTTTGTGCCATCCTTTGCACCATGTTTTGCATCAAGTTTGGCACCTAATTTTGTTTCACCAACTTTTTCATCCTCTATTGCATCCACTTTTTGCACCTACACTTGCATAAACTTTTGCATCATCTCTTGCATCCTCTTTTGCATCATTTTTTAAATCATTTTTTGCATCCATTTTTGCATCCCCCTTATGCCAAGTTTTGCAAAGAGTTTTGTGTCTAGTTTTTCATCTAATTTTGAATCTACTTTTGTTGCATCCACTTTTACATCTTGTTTTTCATCCATATTTACATCCTGTTTTTCATCTATTATTGTGTCCACTATTGCATCCATTTTTCTCGTGCCATAATTTGCACCTAGTTTGACACCTCCCTTTGCACCCTTTTTTGCTTCTAAATTTTCATCCACGATTGCATCATCATATACATCTAGGTTTTCATTGAATTCTACATCTATTTTTGCATCCCTTTTTGTATCCACTTTTGCGTCAAGATTTGCATCAGGTTTTGTGTCTCATATTGCATATACTTTTGCATCGAATTTTGTTGCATCAAATTTTGCATCCATTGCTGCACCCATATTTACGCCCACTTTTTCATCCCTTTTTCCAGCATCTTCATTTGCTTCTTATTTTGCATCTATCATTACATCCACTTTTTTTGTGACACAATTTGTGCCATGTTTCGTACTTACTGTTGTACCCACTTTTACGTCCAATTTTGCATCCATCTTCGCATCCTCTTTTGCATAAAATATTGCATCTATTTTTGCATCCACTTTGTGTTTGGTTTTGTGTCTCATTTTGTATCTTCTTTTTCATGTACTTCCATTACATCCATATTTTGCATTCAATTTTGTTTCTCCTATTGCACCCGTGTTTGTATCCACTTTTACATCCCTTATAGCATCTTGTCTTGCATCTAAGTTTGCGTCTTTTTGTGTCTGTTATTACATCCACTTTCTCATCACTTTTGTTGTGTTATGATTTGTGCAATATCTTATGCCTATCTTTGCAACCCACATTTTTTTCTACTTTTGCATCCACATTTGCATCCTCTTTTCTGTCCAAGTTTGCATCAAATATTGTTTATGTTTTTTGCATCCCATTTGAATCTACTTTTACATCCACTTTTGATTCATCCAATTTTGCAACTAATTTTGTGTCCACTATTGCACCCATGTTTGGTTCATGTTTACATCCCTTTTTGCATCCAAGTTTGCCTCCCTTTTGCATTCAAGTTTGTCTTTTTTTACATTCACTGTTGTATCCATTTTTGTTTCACCACAATTCGTGCTAAGTTTTATGCCTACTATTGCTCCCATGTTTTCTTCCACTTTTTAATCCATGTTTGCATCCTATTTTGTGTCCAAGTTTGCATCAACTATTGCATCTACTTTTTCATCCACTTTTGTGTCAATTTTTTCTGTCTTGTTTTGCATATACTTATGTTGTGTCCACTCTTCATCCAATTTTACGTCTATTTTTGCCCCCATTTTTTTGTTCACTATTGCATCCCTTTTCCAACACACATCATATTTTTTGCATTGATGATATTTCTTATGACATTGAAAATTATGAACAACTGATGACAATGCCAATAATTATAAAGATGATGATAATGAAGATGATGACGATGACATCAATTGCGATTGTTATGATAATGACAATGATGATAAAGACAATGGGGGTTACAATGACAATGATGATGATGATGGTAATGACCTTGGCCATTCTTCCCAATTTTCAAATGTTGTCATGGTCATAATCATAATCATTGTCTTTGGCATCATCTTCCAAGTCATCATCATTTGATCATCATTATCAGTATTTTCATCTTGGTCATCATCAACAACAATAATGACATGAATGATGATTATGATGAAGATGACAACAATTATGATAGAAATTATATTAATTATGATGATGGGGATGATGACAATTATAATGACGATGATAATGGTAGTGATGATGATGATCATCGATCATCTCTAAAAAATAAAGTTGTTATTTCTCTTGGGTTGATGATATTTCTTACCATACATATAATTATAAACAATTGATGACAATGTCCATAATCATGATGATGATGATGATGATGATGACGACATGAATGGTGATTATGACGATAATGAAATGATGACAATAATGATGATGATGATGGTGGTGATGATGGCGATAATGAAGATGATGAAACTCCCTCTAAACTAGGGAGGTACTCATAATGAGACAAAAAAGTACTCTCATTTTGAAATATTCATATAAGAAGGGATTTGGATTAATAAGCATCAATGATGATTTACATCATCATAGCCAACATTGTCAAAATAGCAGGTCTTGACTAACAAGTTCTATCTCTCCATTAGATCAAAGCACAATGTTGGGAGGCATAAATTTGGACACCACTAACTCTCTAGGAACTTATCCCACGAGGATGTTCACTAGGTATGTCCTCACATGATCATTTCCTGATCCACTATCATAATATTTGACACCAGGAAATGTCGATCCTCATGACTATTCTTATATTGGATTAATGTACTTGACTTATGGCAGTTAGTCCTAGTAAAAGTACAAATTCTCAAAGAATATTGGTCCCAGATGTTTATCCAATCCACCATTCTCCCTACTGGTGTCTTTACTAGGCTTACAACTATTAGTCCTAGCCATAGTACATGACACATGGATAATATGGTGTCTACCCTCACTCCCTCTCAACCAGAGAGGAGACATCCACAAGCATAAGCTTTTCTCAAGAATACCCATCATTTTCATAGAGAATAACATTATTAATTTGTTTTCATCGCATGACGCCTTTATGATTAAGCATTCATATATTTGTGGAAAAATATTTCCCCTTTTGTCATTTGTGATGAAATAAAATAAAAAAGTAATAGCCAAAATCATTAAATATACACTATAATGATTTATCTAAGTCTAAACTCTAAGGTTGAAGTGAAAATTCATGTAAATGTTATATCTATGAGTTGTGCCAAACTTATGAAAACCTTATTCCATAAGTCTTATATATAAGAAAAAGAAAAAGAAAGAAAAATAAGGCCCAATGAATGGTAAATCATGTATTCATTCCCTCTTTGGAAAACATATGAATATATACACTCCTAGTCACATTTGATCACATGTTTGTGATGGTTAAATCATGAAGTCCTCTTTTCCCCTTGCATTTTCATTTCATCATTTAAGCACCTAATTGAGGATCTAGGGAATGTTTTTTGCCTAAGGGTTTCATGTCTACTCTTGGTTTACTTATGTCACACTATTGTCAATTTATGTGATGGAGTGAAATACATAAGTTTGTGGAGTTATTAGAACATTGTATTAAGTTAGTCACCACACACACATGTATTACATCTCATTGATCCACATGTGTGGGTTGGGGACTCATTGCTTGAAAACTTTAATGGAGACTACTTTAGGGCTTTAATGGTATAGCTTACAAATATCTTGTTAAACATTGTGATTCATTCCTTCTTTTCCTCGAGACACTCGATAATATTGAAGTCACTCCCAATAATCCATGGAGATGGGGAGTATAAATTACTTGTGCTGGAAATAGAACTGAGAAATAGAGGTTTTCCATTTGCGATATTGGAGTCATAGACATTGGATACATGGTAGTAGTCCTCGATGTCAATTAACTAAAATTGTATTGTCATAATGCGAAAAGAGGTAAACATATTGGTAACCTTGATGTCCTAATCATTCCAAATAATAACCATTCCACCCAAATATCTCTAAGCATCAATCACTACTACTTGGAAATTCCTCCCCCATTTGCTAATTATATGAGGTAGAACCTCACTTAATATTTGTGTTTCTTATATCAACATTATTGATGGGTGCTTTGCGTACCATTTTTATTTTAGGAGTCTTTGTTTTCCTTTACTATTGAGGCCCCTCATGTTCCATGAGACTATTTTCATCGAGAATTTACACAGAAAGGAAGTATAATGTGACTAAAAAAAACATTTTTCAAGATTTAAGTGCTTGGACAATTCCACTTCATGACTCCTATATTTCCTTAATCTGGGACTGAATGGTGAACTTGTTGGCCTTAAGGGAAATTGACCAATGAAAATCTAAAAAAGAGGTGACTTTTGACTTTATCACATACAAGTTAATATACTAAAAAAAATATCCATAACAATTTCATCAATCAATGAATCATTAAAAAAAAATATCCAAAACAATTTCATCAAGCAATGAGTCATTACATTATAAAATACAATCTATAAACCTTTTGGGAATGTTTTGCTAAACCATGCTAAAAAACCAACATATTTAATATCAATATTTAACAATAATATGGGAAATAACACATTTTGATAAATTAAATAACATGTTATCAAGCCTAAGAAATGTCACTAATAGAAAATTAAAAATCATGCAACTAATGGAAGTGACCACTCAAGGCCACCATAAGACAATTAATCTATTAAGACCAAGATTAATGGGGACAAAGATCTCCAAAGGACAAAGGCAAACCTATTTTAACTTTATTGTTTTATTAGGTTCAAGATATAATGAAGAGCATAATTAGTTTTATTGCATTAAGAAAACCCAAGCACATTCTATAACTTAGCGAGGAAGAGATGTATAATACCCATCTGAGCGACACAATGTATAATACCCATCTGAGCGACACAACGCATGGCATTAAATTACTTTTTTATATATAATTTAAACAGCTATCATAAAATCACAAATTTAGCATGAATGGAATGTTTAAAATCCATTTTTATAAAAACACAATATAATTTTTCTTATAGAAAAAAATACCAAAAACTAAATATGTTTTTTAGAAAATAAAAAAATACTAAAACTAAATATATATTAAAAAAAACTAAAACATAAGCAAACTAGAATTTGAATTTGACACTCTTGTTCACTTTTGGAAACTCATATGGTGGAATGTGATCTCTTTATCCTCATCTTTAGCTTTTTCCTAAAAGCATACAAAAGCAGAAAAGAGCCATAAAGCATGGGGAAGCTTTTTACTAAGCACAAAAGCATCTAAAAAGTGGAAAAGGCCATTTTGATATGAGGAAACATTATTCACCCAAAATATTTTGCCCAAATTGAACTAATGAGGAATTTTGGAAATCTTCATAGCCTTCACTTTCCTATATATTGGAGGCTTGGCCATTGAGAAAATGATGGGAATTATTGTACTGTCAAGCTGCTGAGATCTATCTTGAGAGGGAGAGTTTTGGAGCTAGGAGTTGGGGGAGGTGCTGCTGCAAATACATCTGATGGTTGTAACTTTCCTCAAACTCCTTTATTAATATAGATCAGTTTTTCTTCCTTCCATATGTTTCTATTCATTCTTTACTTATTCTATTTAACTAATGAATGTATGGGATTTTGGTTTATATTTATTTATTCAACAATATTTATATGTTTCTAATAGCTTTGATTATCGAGATATTATGTTGTGAAGGTTTCTTTATTCTCCCTCTTATGTGTAGGACCAAGCCTTGGAGCTAGCTAGGAGCACTTCTTAGCTACAATAAAAACTCCAAGAAGACCTGCATATGAGGACTCACATGAATTCCTTCTCTTTTTCTTAATCTATACTCTACATCTTGATCTACTAAGAATCCTGAGCCTTGTAACAACCTTTCTCTTAATCAGTTTGTCCTAGGTTTCTGGGATAAACTGAGAGGGTTTTATGTTCATCTAACCGTGCATTAAATCCTACAACAAAATGATATTTATACATTGAAATATATTTCACTATGCAAATGAAATTAGTAAAATGAACCCATAGAGGGGGTCATAAATGGACATGAAAGCAAAACTCTAAACAAGAAGCCAAAAGTGGATGTCACCATGGATGCAAAATTGGGAGTAGAATTGGATGTTAAACTAGCCATCAAAACAAGATGCAAACAATGACACAAAAATTGTTTTAAAGTCAAATTAAAAAAGGTGCAACACTAGACACAAAGAAGGGAACAAAATATGGCATACAAAAGGATACCAAATTGGGTGCAAATAAGGATGAAAAAATGGACACCAAAATGAGGATGCAAAGAATGGTGTAAAATTAGGATGCAAAATTGGGTGAAAAAAGGATTTAAGAAAAGACACAAAACAAGATGCAAAATGGGACTAAAAAAGGGTGAAACCAAGGATGCCAAAAATGATGCATAACTAGATGAAAATTCAAATTAAAATCTAGGTGCAAAATGAGATGAAAATGTGGACACAAAATGTGGCAAAAAAAAGGATGCAAATTTGGATGCCAAAAAGGATGCAAAATTAGATACCAAAAAGGATGAAAATTTGGACATAAAAAATGGTGCAAAATTGGACACAAAAGAAGAAAAATGGTGCAAAAATGGGCATAAAAATGAAAATTGAGATGCAACATTGAATGTAAAATGAGGTGCAACAAATGATTCAAAACTTGGTGCAAAAACAAATGCAAAAGTAGACGAAAAAAGGGCTCAAAATTGAATGTAACAATAGATACAAAATGGGATGCAAAGGTGGACATAACACATGGTTCAACATAGGATGCAAATTTAGATGCTCAAAATGATGAAAAATTGGATGCAAGAAATGGTGTTAAAAATGATGCTAAATTGGATGCACGAAATGATGCAAAATTAGATGCAAAATATGATGCAAGAAAGGGAGACAAATAAAACGCAAAAGTGGATGCAAAAAATGGTGCAAAAATGCATGAAAAATTTGTCACTAAATCAGATTCAACATATGGTGCAAAACTGGATGGAAAAAATGGTGTAAAAAAAGGCAGAAAAACTGGCGCAAAAATAGAAGTAAATATTAGTACAAAATTAAAAGAAAAAAATGGCATAAGACTAGATGCAAAAATGACACAAACTGGATGTAAAAAAAGGCACCAAATCAGATGGCAAAGATGGTGTAAAGGTCGATGAAAATTATGACATAAAACTAGAAGCAAAGAATTCCACAAAAGAGGAAGAAAAAAATAATTTAAAAATAGACGCAAAAAATGGCACAAAAGTAGAAGCAAAACCTATTGTAAAACCAAATGCAAATCTTGGTGCAAAATATGATGCAAAATTTGGCATAAAAAAATATGAAAAATTAGGTGCAAAAAAGGACGCTTTAAAAATTGTACAATAGAGCCAGATTTAGCGTCACGTTGCTCATCCCAATTGAGAAAAAAATGCACTAAAATCTGGTGTCAAATTTGGCGCAAATTGCTTGTTTTGTTGTAGTGAAAGGGGTTAGAACACCAGAAAACATCTACACTCTGAACAAAATTCAAGAAGATAAATGTTACTTAAGTCAAACAGATGAAAGTTGGTTGTGGCACAAGTGACTTGGACATACAAGCTTCGAAAACTTGATCAATATCAGCAAGATTAATGCAGTACGAGAAATCCCAAAGTTATTCAAGCCAAATCAAGGAGTATGTGATCCATGTCAACATGGAAAGAAAACTAGAACAAACCACAAGACCAAGGAGTTTTCTACATCAAAACCTTTGGAGATCATCCACGCTGACTTATGTGGACCAACTAGGACTCCGACACTCCAAGGAGAAAGGTACTTTGCTTTATTTGTTGATGACTATACTAGAATGATGTGGGTATATTTCATAAAATATAAATCTGAAGCATTTAAGTGTTTTAAGAATCTTAAAGCTCTTGTAGAAAATGAAAAGGACACTGAGATTAAATGTCTCAGAATAGATAGAGGGGGAGAATTCACATCAAAATAATTTGATGAATTCTATAAAGTACATGGAATCGAAAGAGAACTCTCTACTGCCAGACCACCCAAGAAAAATGCGGTAGTTGAAAGAAGAAACCGAATAGTTCAAGAAATGGCAAGAACAATGTTAATAGCAGCTGACTTGTAGCCAAAATTCTGGAGATAAGTAGTCAGAAAAGTTGTCTATACCTTGAATCAAACAACTAAGACCAAATAATGAGAAGACTCCTTAAGAATTATGGAAAGGAAGACTTGCTTCAGTAAAACACTTCAATATTTTTGGAAGTAAGCACTTCATAAAAATCAATGATGGCTCACCAGGAAAATTTGATTCTCAGGTTGATGAAGGAATATTCCTTGGATATTCTACAAGGAGCAAATCCTACAAGTGCTACAATAATTGACTACAGAAAATAGTGGAAAGCATTGATGAAGACCTTCCGGAAAAAGAAATTGAAGAACATTAAGTTGACTCTCTCATTGAAGAAGAACCTGAAAAGGAAGAAAAAGATCAAGAAAAACACAAGGAAAAAGAACCATATCAAACCCCTTCAAAGATGAAGTTTCTCCAAAAACATCACCCAGAAGAGCAGATTATTGGCAATATAGATGAAGGGATGCAAACCTGAAGAAGGATGAAAAGTACACCAAAGAAAAATGATGTTGCTCTTCTATCCATGATAGAACCAAAAACATTTACTCAAGCAAGTAAGGATCCTCATTGGGTAAAAGCCATGGAATAAGAAATGTCTCAAATCGAGAAGAATGAGACATGGGAGCTGGTACCTCGTCCAAAGGATAAAAATATAATTGGAACCAAGTGGGTGTTCAAAAACAAAATGAATGAAGATGGACAAATCATCAGAAATAAGGCAAGACTTGTTTGTAAAGGCTATCCACAAATTGAAGGAATTGACTTTGAAGAAAAATTTGCACCAGTAGCTCATGTGGAAGCTATTAGGATGTTCTTGGCATTTTATTGCTCAAAAGGATTTAAAATCTATCAAATGGACGTACAATTCGCATTTCTGAATGGGGAACTCAAGGAAGAAGTCTATATGGAGCAACCAGAAGGGTTAATCTAGCAGAAGGAAAAGACTTTGTTTGCAAGTTGAAAAAGGCATTATATGGGTTGAAACAAGCTCCTAGAGCTTGGTATGCAAGATTGGATAATTATCTACAACAACAAGGCTTCAAGAAGGGGGTGGCAGGAAGTAATCTCTACATAAAGACAGATGAGGATAAGTTACTAGTCACACTTGTCTATGTTGATGATCTGATTTTTGCTGGTAATAATGATGAGATGAGCCATGAATTTTCCCAAAATATGTCAAAGGAGTTCGAGATGTCGATGATAGGAGAGTTATCTTACTTCCTTGGACTACAAGTATCTCAAACCACGGCAGGCATGTTCATATCTCAAGCCAAATATCTTAAACACATTCTTAAAAGATATTGAATGGAAGACTGTGCACCCATGAGCACACCTATGACCACAAATTGCAAATTAAGCAAAGATGATGACTCACCTCCGATAGATGCAACTCATTACAGGTAAAAAATTGGAGCCCTTCTATACTTAACTGCTACGAGACCTGACATTATGCAAGCAGTAGGAATGGTGGGAAGATTTCAATCAGCTCCTAAACAATCCCATTTGTTGGCTGTAAAAAGAATTCTCAGATACTTGAAAGGAACTCCTGATTTCAGTCTTTAGTACCCTAAGAGCTCAACTCTTACTGTGACTGCATACACCAACGCTGATTGGGCCGGAAGTGTCGATGATTAGAAAAGTACTAGTGGAAATGCATTCTTTCTGGGAGATTGTCTAGTATCTTGGCTCAGCAAAAAACAAACATCCATATCATTATCTACAGCTGAAGCCGAGTATATCGTTGTCGCATATTGTTGTACTCAAATATTATGGATGAAGGAAGCTCTAAAAGATGTCAATAAGGGTACAAATCAACCAATCACCATCTATTGTGATAACACAAGTGCTATCAACCTCAGCAAAAATCCAGTGATGCACTCAAAAACCAAACACATACCAATCAAGTATCATTTCATGTGTGAACAAGCAGCTGAACAAAACATCATCTTGGAATATATCAATACTAAGGAGAAGATAGCTGATATCTTCACAAAACCTCTTCCTCGAGAAGAATTTGAACATCTTTGTCAAAAGATGGGGGTTATTTCTTTAGCATCACATTAAGTTGATTCATAAAGATGTTACATGACAGGGGGAGCAGTTCGACAGGGGGAGTCCTTATGCACTCCTTTGCCACTGATGTCAAAGGGGGAGAGAAGAAGAAGAATATTGCCATCAATGACAAAGGGGGAGATTGTTGATCTAGATTGTCATTAATGTCAATATGGAAATATTCTAGGATACTAAATGATGATTGGAAGTCAAAGGAGCTATCAGAGCATAGAAGAGCTATCGGAGCAGCATCGAAAGTTATAGGGGGTAGGAATGAAGAGAAGCCATGGGAGCGACAAGCCAAGACAAAGAAGATCTATCGCATGTGCCAAGAGTAAGAACCATATCAGAGATATCGCATGAAATATTGGAAGGAGAAAAGAGGAACATGCAATGAGGAAAGAGCCAAAATGAGGAACACATCATCGAAGAATGTTATGAAACCAACTCACAAAAAGATAGAAAAGATAGATCAACACCTTAGAATTCAACCTCTTCAAGGGGGCAACCTCCTTTACATTACACAAATGAATGATTCCCTGATGCTTCAAATGAAAATACCTCCTTTCTATATATAGGAGTCTAAGGAGTCACCATATAACCCAGCCGACCTAACAATAATAATATAAAGGCACAAAAATAACAATAAATGGATTCTATGGGGCACAATAATAACAATATGGGGATAATAGGGGCACAACAATATTAATAAGGGATACAACTACAATAGTAATGGGGTAATCACTAGTATTATAGGGACCTAACAAGCCCCTCTCCTTCAAAAAAGTGTTGTCCTCAACGCTTGCGTAGTTCTGGATGCTTTTGTATAAAATGCTCATCCTCCCATGTGGAATCTTCAGTGGATAAGTTCTTCCACTTGATGAGATACTCTGAAATTGATTGATTGATTGAAATCCATTGAAACCTCCTCCCAACATTGGCTTGGAATGGATAAAGGTTGTAATAGACCTAGGGTCTTAATTGTTTCAACTTTATCTTGTTGGCAAACCAAACATTCCACAACAAACTTTCGAATATCCAATTTAAGGCCATCCCAAAAAAATTACTTCTTAACCCTTGGTAAGTTTTTAAAAATCCTGAGTGCCCTCCTATGGGAGAAGTGTGCAATTCCATAAGAATCTTTTGCTTGAGTTGGGAATTCTTACAGAGGTATAAGCGATCTTTGTACCATAACGAATCATTTTGCTAGCTAAATGTATCAGATGTACTGGAATCTTGTTGCAACTTTCAAATAAGTGCCCACACTTTTTCATCATTCTTCCATTCCTCCCTCGCTTCATTTATCCAATCTGGTTGGATAATAGAAATGGCGCACAACAATGCTTCCACATCCTCATCCTTTCTTGAGAGTGCATCTGCCAGCACATTTTGCTTCCCTTTTTTGTAGATGATTTCAAAGTCATAACCCAACATCTTTGTGACCCACTTTTGTTGCTCTTTAGAGGATAATCTTTGCTCTAAAAAGTATTTAAGGCTATCATGATCCGTTTTTACCTTGAAGTGTATTCCCATTAGGTAAGGTAGTCATTTCTTAAGTGCACGTAGTATTGCCAACATTTCCTTCTCATTAATATCTTTGTGTAAAAACTTTCCCTTGATTGGACGACTTTCAAAAGCAATGGGTCTTTCATCTTGCATTAAAACAACACCAATTCCATTTCTTGAAGCATCACATTCCACAATAAAGGTTTTTGTGAAGTCCGGTGTAGCTAAGACCGGTGCTTGGCACATTGCCTCTTTAAGATGTTCGAAGGCCTTTGTTGCTTCTGGAGTCCATGAAAATGCATCTTTCTTCAATAATGTTGTTAGAGGTGCTGCTATTCTCCCATAATTATTAACAAACTTGTGATAATACCCTGTCAACCCAAGAAATCCTCACAGATGCTTTATGGATGTGAGGATTTTCCAATCCTTAATAGCTTTAATTTTGCTAGGGTCTGTTAGTGTCGGTCTTGAGCCCTCCATCAGTGATCAATAACTCTTTGCATATGCATTTATAGGTGTCTCATCAGTGTCAGTTTTGCATCCCACTAGGCATGCCATAACACTGAATGGAGGAGCTGGTCTTTGTTCCCTTCTTGGCTTTGCTGGATCAGGTCATACAACAATGTAATTGAGTCATACTTGTTTTTGTTTTTGTCTTGAGATCCCATGGTCTTAGGTCTAGGGTTTTGAGTCAAAATCATTTCAAGGTAATGAGTCATGGTCAGTAAGTGCCCAGCAAGCCGGAAGGAATTTTGTACATATGTTTCATTATCATTTTCTTCAGCTACAGCTCACTTTATGCCTTGGATTTAAAAAACCCTGTTTTTAAGTCCAAGGCCATGAGGAATTTGTAAAAATAAAGAAATTTTCAAAAATTTGTAAAAGTGCCGGCAACAACCCTGGTTCCTTCACTACATTCCATCAGGCGGTCAACCTGCAAAAAGAACGGAGTCAAACGCATCAAAAGAGCTCATTTCAGGACAAAAAGACTCTAAACAGTGTTTAAAGGAAAAGCAAGTTGAAAACATTAGAAAGTGGGTTCTAAAGTTAAATTTTTTTAAAGTGAACCTATAAAAGCTAATTTCCCTCTCTAGTCACTCTTATTGTGCACATGAAAGTCAAAATTTCGTGCTAGAGGCAAAGGAGGCAATTCGTGGCAATTTTCTGCAAGTTCCAGCGCTTGGAGTGGTGCGCGACCATTCTGAGGAGGTGCGCGACCACCTGGGTGCGCGCGACCAAACGGAGGGCAAAGCGCTGTGTTAAATAACACGGGCGCGACCAAACAGAGGTGCGCGACCATTCTGAGAAGGTGCGCGACCAAAAAGTCTGCCCGCCTTAAAACTCACCCAAACGCCAAATCTCCCTCAAATTTGCTCGATTTTGTTGAGGTATGTCTCTTCCACGTGTTGTGTGATGGTTTTGTGGTTGCAAAGGAAGGTAATGGTCATGATTTTATGCAAGGAATCAATAGAGAATAAGCTAAATGACTTGATGTTTTGCAAGCAATATGCATGGACAGTTTGTTTGTTTTTCAAGGCAATTTTTCCCTTATGTCCCTCCTTTCATTTTCCCATGTAAATTACATATGTTAACATGTCATATTTATTGATCTCATTTGCAAATTAATCATACCAACCCTACCCCTAAATCCTATCAAACCCTACTCCCCTCTAATCATTTCAAACCCTAAATTTTTACCATGTTATATGCTCAAAACCTAAACACTAGCATACACAGCAAAGTAAAAAGGAAAACATTGTAAAAAACAAAAAGAAAAGTGATGACAAGGCATGCACACAAGAAATTGTAAAAACAGTGAAAATTACCATTTGCATAGCCTTAGAAAAAATAAAGAAAAATGTCATCTTGCTGTATGATGTCAAAGGTTACA